>SCLH01001090.1:218189-270251 GCA_004367855.1 Oikopleura vanhoeffeni | reverse complement strand
GATAAGTTAAACGTCAAATTCTCAAGTTCATTGGTATAACTTGATATGTACGCCCAAAAGATTGGTAAGTTCGACTTCTGATGAACGTTTTAGCAACTATGGGTCAATAATGTACTGAAAGGTCGCTAGAGAGCAAAAAACTTGGTCAGACACGCCAAGGTAACCTCAAGTTTCTCGTTTAGACCTTGCAAAGTTTTCCCCTCAAAAAAATCGGAAGGGTTTAACTTCTGATGAACGTAATTAAGCAACTATGGGTCGATAAATGTACTGAAAGGTTGCCAAGAGAACAACACTTTTTCTTTCAGTTTTTGCATCTCTGCGGAACCTTTAGTACATTATTGACTCATAGGTGCTAATTACGTTCCACAAAAATCGACTCTTCCGATTCTTTTGGGAGTACTTACAAGTGTTCAACGATGAACTTGAGGTTGACCTTGGGTGTTGACAGTTTTTTTTTTGCGTTCTATGCGACTTTCAGTAACATTATTGACCCATAGTTGCTAATACGTTCATCATGAAAGTCGACCCTTATAAAAATTCCCTTTCGGGGGCTTAAAATCTATAACGAATGACTTGAGATGACTTGCAGTTTGACCGGTCATTAAGAGGTCAATAATGGTCGCGACCCTCAATCAAACAAATAGGCTAACTGAAAAACGCCTTTATATTCGCGCCAAAAAATCAACGCCTTCTAGCACTTCATACGGTTTGCTAGAACTGGATCACATAGTACCTGTAACAATCACGAAAAAATTGAACTTTAAAAATCAATTTGTTTCGAAAATTTTACATAAAAAACCTTGGTCTTGAAATGACCAGAAAAAAGATTCGCTACAAGGTAGCTTGAACGACATTAAATAAACCGCTTTTTTATTTTTTAAAATTCTTATTTCAAAATCGTCTAAAACAACTTTTGCTTCATAATACTGTATAAGACAAACTATTGTAAGTAACGGATGTTAGACTGTTCGAAACTAGAAAATAATTTTGACACGCCCAGGTCTAGAACAATCGTTGCTTGCCTGGAAACAGGATTTGCTAAGAAATGTCCTCGCAGAAAAATATTTGCGAATTAAATCTTTATTCGTATAATATAAGGTTCACATTTCCTGATTGTGAATAAGTTACGGCAAGTATTCCTGATATTTGCTGGGAAAAGTAAAGATAAAATCTATTTATGTTAATTATGATTGTTCCATTCCTCATTTAATTTTCACAATATGCAAGAAACGGGAAGTATTTTTCTAACAATTTCAACATAATCTTGGCCTCGAAGAAACAACACATTCCCCGGTAAAACAGTGTCTCGCTAATCATGTGTCCATAATCGATTATTTGTTCCACAATTGTCACGAGCAGGGAGGGCACAGCAGAATTTTGTCAAAGATCGCTCCATCCCTGGTCACGAGTCACAATTTGAAAAGATTTGAGGGAGTGGGTGTGGTATTTAATGAGTTCTTTAAAAGACCTGTTTTCTTTAAAAAAATTTTTCACCTATTTTCTTGACTGATAGTTTTTTCACTGCTATAAATTGAGTTTTTAAGGGGTTTTCAGAATAAAAAGTGAAATTTGAAATTGAATCGTTTTTTACTATTTGCATTAATTTCTATCTTACATTTTGTTAATATATTTTGTGATGACATACATTAATCGAATACTGACTGGCAAAATTAAATTTCTTCACAAATTTTATTTCCAAAAAAATGTTCAGAAATTTCTCTCAAAAATTTATCAGAAATTTTCAAGCCCCAAAGACAAAATTATAGATACTTCAAGGTTATTTGTTAAAACAAATATTCAGCTTGGCTTGACCATTCATTTTAAGGGGTAAGTGTCTGTGAAATTTTTTTTTTCTGAAAAAATGAGAGAACTTACTACATCGACGAAAAAAAATCGTCGGTGATGGTTTCGCGACTTTCATAAGTGTTTTCCCACCAGAGGCGCCAAACTTGAAACTTCAGGTACATTTTTCTGGTTGAGTACATATCAGATCAAGTTCATTTTAAAGACAAATTAAGCTTTAAAAATAAACTGATGAAACTACGGTTTAGTTATTTTGAAAAATTTAAGTACAGAAGATAACCTCAAAAATGTGATTTTTTTGTTCCATCTTTAGGTACATTGCTCAGAAAACTGCTCATCAGAAATAAAGTAATTTTTCAAAGGTTACATTCCTTATGCAATTTTCGTAACAAGACTTTGGTGGTATTTTTTTTATTTTTTTATCTAAACAAGAATTAAAGCATAATTAAAGCCAGAAAATTTTTTAAGCGATTTTTAAAAGAATAATAAATTTTTTGTTCGGTGAGGCTTTGAAACTTTGAAGCGATTTTCCTTTCGTAATAAAAAAAGTTTTTTTTTGTTTTTGTGCCGTGGGAAATAGAATTAGGGAAACAAAAGATTCATTCACGCAATTTAAGTTTCTGTTTGCCCACGTAAGAGTTGTTGTGATTTATTTTCTTCGCAATTAATCAAAAAATACCGATAATCTTTCCGGTGGCATTAAATTTTGGTTTGAATTTGATTTGCCAGCTGAGATCTCATTGAAGTTTTGATCAAGAGTGATAACAGATGCCCATTTAAAATGTGCCTGCAACAGCGCATAGATTTGAATGCTTATATAGGTTGACAATTATATTCACGAAACAGCGTTCTTAAGAATGCCACGATATAAAATCTAACAAAGCTACAGTAATGACGGAAAAATCCCTTCGAGAAATTTGTCAAGACTATTGAAATTTCGAATGATTCACACATAGCGATTCCTTGTATACTTAGAAACAGATAATGATCCTGAAAACTTCAGATCCGATCCTTGACAATGAAAGAACAGCCTCGCATTCGGGAAATGAAGAACAGCCAAAAATAGACATGAATATAGGGTGAATTGATCTAATTTTCAATTTAGTGATAATTTTAAGAGCTTTATCATATCCCAGAAAATGTTTTTATGAAAAAATAAAAGACAAATTAACGATTTTGTCTACTAGAAACAAAAGTGGAAAAATATGAGTATCGGTTAATCGGTGCGATATATAATGAGAATTAAGGTCAGTTTTTTGTTTTTTGACAAAAAATAATGGCTGGTTAGAGCCGCGAGAGTAATTTTTCTCAGAAACGGTAAATCCTAGAGATGGTGCTACAACTAAAAACCGCGCCGCAATAGATGCGAGACTAGCACAAATCGTTCTCTCTGGCGACTTGTATAGAACTCGCACTTCAGAAAAACTTTTTACAGACACTACCTCCTAAGCAATCATCCCAAATAATACATGAAGCATAAAAATAAAGAGAATAACACGCCACGTTTACTATGATGACATAAAAATTGTGGAAGGTGGTAGGCTTCTCAGGATTTTCCTAAATTTGACTATTATGACCACTAGAGGCATTATTCCCAAAAGTCGATATAACCAATTTATGAAACAAGCCCAAATATTACAAACGTTAACAAATGAGTTTGAATCTCGAAGACGACTCTTTCATAAAATCTCCAGCATCGGTTTGCCTTCACAGTAAACTGCTCTACAGCTACACTTTCAGCTTCTAAACCGTAGCTGTAACCCGAATGTGTTTGGGCTTTTTTGTTTTCCCTCGAGAAGGTTGAACGCCCCCTTAAAATAAACTAACCAAGTCGCGCTCTGATTGGTTAAGCGGTGAATCTCCTCGGGGAACACCCCAAAAGCTAAAACACATTCAGTTACTATGTTGTCTGGACATTTCTCGCTGTGATTACGCAAGAATGCCTATTTTTTTGCAAATAATCTATCGTTACGGACAAATTCACTGCTGCTCTTTAGCATGCTAGTTGGGTAACAATATGCAATATATTAATTATATAAAACGCGTTTAAGAAAAAGCAACTTTGATTAATTAAAAAAATTTTCAATGCAGCAGTTAATTATGCAAAATGAGGATCTATGAAACCATTATGGAATAAGCATTTTCAATTTCGAGTTCAAGCTCCATGTTTTCTTCAACTAAATTGGTATGACGGTGCCGGAATGTTATTCAATTCTTATTTATTGTGTGAAAAAAATTCAAAAAACCTTTTTGAAAAATTCTGACTTGGCATGCGGAAATTTTCAAAAACAATGAATAAAATTATAATGATTTTTGCCAAAGAGCGGTAGAAATTTGAGAAAATTTATGGGTACCTCTAGAAAATCATTATCAATAATATAACCCAAAAGATTTTAATCAAAAACAAGGCTGCACAAAATTTGACAGAAAATGAGCAAAATTTTTCAAATGTTTTCCGAATTAATTGGAATTTTTACGAAATTCCAAGTTTCTAATTCGTAATCAAATTTTATTCAAAAAAATTTCAATATTTGAAAAGTATCAATTTCGCGGCAAATAATCAGCAATGAAAAGTATACTAACTTTATAAAAGTTTCGTTACTATACAATCACGGACCCTCAGAGCCTACAAATCCTAACTATTTGAAATGATACAAACAACGCTAAGATATTAGCAACTCATCAAAACCGTTGATTGCCGGATAAGCTTATTTCATTGGTCAGTTAGGAATTTGTACTCTGAGGTCCGTTGATCCATAATTCGCTGAAAATCTTGCTTTTGTTAACGGTACCCCTTTACAGAAATTCATTGAATTTAAAACAAAATTCTTGGAATAAATATATTCACGCTTTACACATGTACCTTTCTGGAAACACGTTCTATTTTGAAGATTCTAGTATAATTTTTATGAAAAACCTCAGGCAACATGAAGTTCTAGTTCTGTCTCGAGATAACGTGGTTAACATGTTGAATGTAGGTTTGTCAAGTAACATATAAATTGTCGATGCTGACGTACCTAGTTTGCAAACAAAGCCTCAACAAAATGTAAAACAGAAAATTGGACGACTCGCAAAAAGGAATCCCAAAAGTTGCAAATCGTTATCGATTCATCAACTCTCGATCATGTTTTTTTTTAAACTGGCGTCAAAATGCTGAGGAAATTATATTTCTGAATTGGAAAAATGTTGCTTTAATCAAGCTGAGAAGATTAAACACTTTTAGATAAGTGAATTTTAAGGCATCACCGCTGTAGTTCGAAGCCCTGAAGTGGCAAAATTTAATTTCCTCAAATCACCTTTAAATTATTTACACAATAAATGTTTGATTTCCAAATCTCCACGAGATATTTAATCTACGCCGGAAATTACGTTCTTTAGTTAATAAGGTGTCTTGACCGTTGAGATCATGCTTTTGGGAAAACGACTCATCTGTTGAAGTGCGTAGATAGCTAAATCCAGCGATTCATATAAGACGATTTCATTATTGAAGCGTTTTTTTTTAAATAATTTTGAGTGGTTTTCAAACAGTATGTTACAAAGTCTTTTATATCAATTCAAATTTAAATTCTTTATCGCCGTTTTAAGTTTATATATTGTTTAATTGGATTTTTAAATGATGTTATTGTGCTTTTCTGTGCATTGTGTCTTTAAGATATACCATAAAGAGTTTTTCAAGTATATACAGGGTGTAAGGTTTTCCCCTTCTTTTTCCAAACACTGGTTACACTTGAGTCCGCCGTTTTGATTTGTTGAATCTGGAGAAAACTCTTCTGACATACCATCAAAACGGCGGAAATCAGTGTACCAGTTTGGAAAAAAGAAGTAAAACACCTTACACCCGTATGTTGAAAAAATGTTTTTACATTTTCCTTGTACGGTTTAAACATCATGTCTGTTAGCCTTCAAAGCATCATTAATATTGAATATTTATGTGTTTAAAAATGGACAGTTCTACTCACAGAAAATCGACCCAAAAAAATGCTCCCTGATTGTAAATGAGAAAAAACTTGAAGTCAATTATTGAGACTTTCAAAGGGGGTGGCATAAACCCCGGCATCCTGGAGTCAATATAACTTACGAAATATAAGTCAGTATAATTTTTCCATGCTTATTATAGTTGCTGAACCGATCTGAAATATGTTTCAGCTTCATAAAATCATTATAATCCATTTTGGGAAAGATTTCGAGTTTCGGGTTATTCATCTTTGTAAACTGTAAAAATTTGAAAAAAAAATTGAAGCATATGACCAAATTTTCCCGCATTTTTTGTCCAAATTTTTTTGTTTAATAACTGAAATTTGTGGGTAAAAATCAAACAAAAAGTCATTTTACCTTTTTTCATGGATTCCTATATTATTTTCTGACCGCTGTTTGAAAAATCATAATATTTGTATTTTTCATTTTTTATCGACTTTTTCACAAAATTGATGAAAATTTTGCCAAAATTTAAGTGCACAATTTTTTTAATCGTGGTTGTTGACCTCTTCCCTTAATCATGCCAGAATCACACCAGTGAAATGTTTGGCATCTATTAAATCTGCCGTAGTGTCAACTAACCGGTAAGGTCGCGCGATTATCATTTTGAAACTGTTGAATGAAATTTTAACACCCTTACTGTGGCACTCGATAAGTGCCATTCGGCAACTGAATGTTTATGCATTTATGGTTGTGAAAAAATTCACAATTCAAACATGATGGGTGTAAACGGCGCCAATTTTGTTCAATAGGTCGGACATTTTGTAAATATCAAAACGCAATTTAAGGTCAATTTTTACTCAAAAAAAAGCTGTTTTTTCTCCTACTTTTTGCCATTTTCCACGGTCTTTTTTAAAGGAGGAAAACTTTGACTATTCCGAGCAAATTTCCGACTGTTTCAGAGTAATTAGAAGAGCTTTTAGCGGGAGTACACCCGACAATGTTTGAACCGTTTATTAATATCGTTTTAAAAAAAACTATATCCGGGTCCAAGTTGGAAATTTAATGCACAGTTTATAAAATGTTTTTTGTATTTTTAACTTTAGTCATATGTTAGAAACCATAAAAATTTAAACGTTTTTAAGAATGAACATTTTATGAAGAATTAAAAATAAAAAATAAATTTCCCCATTTTTTTCTTTCATAATATTTTCTCTGAAAAAAATGTACCAATCTGCTGGACGTATGCGGTAAGATAGTATTTCGGCTATATCCTTTTCGGGAACGGAACTCCATCTCAAACAACGCTTACTATCTCTATAAGCGTTTTGTATTTCATTTTTGGGGACGAGTGTAGCGGGAACCGCTCAAAATATCATCTTACGTATCATGTGTCATTTTAAAAAATATTTCAAAATGATTATTTTTATACTCAAATAGAAAATTACCTCAAAGTTGGTTTGAAATTGCATATAAGATATTTAATTTTACATTTTTATGGTACAAAAAAAGAATGCCTGAAAAGTTTGTTTGTTTTGATCTCATCAAGAAATTTATGTTTTATTGAAACCGGAAGCTCAACTCATAAAGTTTTCTAGAATAATTTTAGAAATGTCTAAAAACTTTTAATTTTTCTGTGAAAAGTCGAAAAACTATATAGCCGAAATTACTATCTTACCACTTATGCCCACCCCTTAAAATACATCTGAGTCAGTCATGTGAGATCTATTTCAGATTTGTGCGGGTTTTCCGAGCACATAATATATCCCTTTTTCCACGAAATTCCATCTCAAAACGTTGACTACTCTATAGCGCGTGTTCGAGTCCCACTGATGTTGTCTAAGTGATTGTCCTTAGTAATTTGCGATTAGAAGTTAAGCGTTACCCCATATCAAGTCACCCTTGCCTATAATCATAGGCAAGACAATCACTAAGACAACCAATTAGTGGGATTCGAACACGCGCTATAGAGAAAGTAAACGTTTTTGAGATGAAGTCCGTGAAAACAGGAATGCTTCTGATTGGCCAATCTTGGTCAAAGACACTTAACTAATTGCAAGTCAGTAAGAATCACATATAAAATAATAGAAATCCGAGGCTGTTAAGACGGTTTTGATAAATTGCGTGTACCGATAGTCTGCACCGAACAATTTGGTTGACTATTGATTTATTCAATGAAGACGTTATCAATACCAAAATCTGATATACATTTGACTAAAGTTCATCTTAAGGGCCTCAGGTGCATTTGAGCAGATACGGATAATCCGCGGATATGGGGCTCCGGTGAAAAACTTTTACTGGGTTAATATATTCTTCTCAATACATGTATACCATCAAAAAAATGTTTCAATAATCCAGGCAACTTTTGTGACTACAAATTTTCGAATAACTGCTTTCAAAGAAAATTTATAGTGGAATAAACTTTCCGAATTCGGACAAATTATGGCGAAATTTTTTGAAAAAAAAGTTCCGAACATTATCACAAAAAATGCCAAATCATTTTGTGTTCAAATATTTTTGCATTATTTGTTCCAAACAACGAAATAAAACTCTTCATACTGGCTACTTTAACTTTTCGCGTAGGTTACCAGAAAATGACACTTTTTTGAGATTTTGGTCGAAACTTTTTGGAAAGTATTCGGAAAATTTTCCCTCATTTCTGATTCAAAATTTTCTAACTAATTTATCTGGAGATCCCTTAGCTGAAAGTAAAAGGAATGCCTACACTTCACTATATTAAACATGTCTAAGTTTTGTTTCTTCGCTCTTGGTTATACTCTGAATCATACTTTTTTGAATGGAAACAATACGTTAAGCGCAAAAATCTAGTGAGCCCTGTTAAATCAAGAATTAAATAAAAATATTTCACCGGAATTGCTCATTTGGTAAGCCGACCTGTCGACCACAAAAATTTTTCTTATCGTTTGCTTTAATTGAACATTTTTTTCGTCTTCTTCAAAAAATTGATTTTTATTTTAACTTAAAAATCGTATTAAATTCAAAACTAAAAAATTTTTTCGATGGCAGACAGGACCGTAATATAATAAAAAGAATAAATTTAAAACCTGTAATTTAGACACTTCGATAGCAAACGCGCGTTTTTTTTGAGTGTTGTTTCAAAAGACAATTTATAAAGTAAAATAATAATCTGAAAAAATTCAGATTAAACAAAGTGAAGCTCAAAAAGTGGCAAATTGTATCCGAAAAAAAATTTAATAAGAAATTCGAAGTGGCAAAAGTTTCCCATCAAGAACAAGAAAAATTGAAAACGTGCAAATCTGTCAAAATGCACCAAGGGCCTTAAGGAGGTAACCGACGGAGTCTATAATCGCGATTCACACATGGTACAAAGCGATTTGCGAACATTCGAAATTTATTGTCGATTTCATTCCAGAAAAATATAAAAAAATAAATTTGGACAAAGATTTTTTCAGGTGTCGGTGCATTTGACAGATCCGATATGGGCTCTTGAATGAAAAAACTTTTACTGTGTTCTATATTTTTTCTCAATAATATATTTAATATTGTTGGTTTATTTGCAGCCACACGATTAAGGTCGTCTACGAACATTACAATTTATCAGATAAAATGTAAATTTCTGCAAATCAGGCAATAAATACTACTATTTTGAGCTTTCAAAAGGCATAATTCCAATTAATAAATTCTAGCTCTCGTCTCCCATCTTTCATCCAAACACAGAGAATGCAATCCAAGTTTGCTTCCAGTCCCCTGATGTTTTTTCAAGAACTTTTCTGCTAAATTTTTGTAGTTAATATTTTCTTCTACGTATTTTTATAAAAAAAGAGACAAACAAAGTAGAAACAAGTCACCCTCGGAAAAAACTCACCTTCCAGTAACTTTGTCACTGGTTTTCCTACGGAAAAAAAATGTGAAGAACTTAAAAAATCTTTTTTTCACAACATACGTTCTCCACCCATTCAAGTAACCCAAAACTACCAAAACCCCTGCGTCCCAACAAGATGCATCATACTTTCAACACATATCCATCCCTTAAACTATACCCAGAAAAAAAAAGCCACAACTACTCATGATTTTTATAATTTTTTTATTTTTTACTTTACTTTGGAGAATAACTTAATACGGTTACCGTAACTTATATACCCATTTTTTACTTTTTAACAGATATTTTTTCATTTTTTTTGACTCTTGTTCTGTTTTTACATTTCCAACATATATCCCACCAAACCAATCTTGTCTTCCCCTATTTATTTTCGCTGGGAAATTTTCAAAAATTTCACTTCCCGCTTATTTTGAGTCATTGTTGACCCACACAAATTTCGAACCAATCAGATATTTTTTATTTCAAAAATTCCTATTTGTTTTCATCATTTCGAATACTTTTATTTCTATTTTTTTTCGATTTAAATCTTTGTTTGAAAAATATAAAATCTGAGAATTCTGGTTGTGGGCTGGGTTGTTTTTGTTGTTGGCGCGTTGTTCAAAAAAGAGACACGTCCATGTCTGCTGGGATATATTTCTAAATGGCGCGAAAGATAATTATCGCGATGCACAATTATTGTTGAACATATACAGATGATCACCACTTTATGCCCCCAATCGACCCTGAGCGGATCTTCTGGTTTACGACGCGAACTTATTTCGTTGGTAAGTCTTAGAGAACAAATAATATTTACTTATTTGGAATAATCAAATGTTTTTTCATTTGTTTATTTTCGGCAAAAATCGAAGAAACAAATCTCAGAAAATTGAACAGCATAAACAACCTGTTTTGATTTTGACGTTTTTTTCCAATTTTTTATTTTATATCAATTAACTATTTTTCAGGGTAATTCAGGTCGCACCCCTAAATATTGGGGGCTTACCAGAGTTTATCTGCCAGCGTCAAACAAAGTGTGAATTGCTTTTGAATTCATTACTGTATGGTTATGACGGAAATCGAGCGCGACAATATTCTGACTTCCGGTCCATCAATTTCAGTTTTTTTATCCGCCATCATCCTCAATACCTCTCGGCAGATTCATTACTTGGGCTCAAAAACTGTCCATCTTCGTCTCCACACTTTCCCAACTGTTAAAACATGTCTGCAAGGTAGATGTTTACCTTGCCCACAATTGTCAATCACCAACCGCGTGATCGGAATATAAAGCGCATGATCCGGAAGATTAATAACTTTTGCAAGTCGCTTTCTAAATATATCAGGTATGATTTTTTTAAAAAAAATTTCCTCAATGTAAATTGCAAATTTTTCACTTGATTTGCCATAAAAAATTCAATTTTTCGTAATTTTTTTTCTTTTCCAAAAACCAACAATCATGTTCCCGAAGCCAAACATATTAGTTTTACACAATAAAAAATCACTTTTTTCCAAATGTTACTAACAGTAAAAAAAAATTATTTCGGGCTGGTCCAAACTTCCCAAATTTTTCACTCTAATCCAAAATTCATAGTTTTCTTTAATTTTCGCTTCTTATTATTTTTACTTTTTAGCATTCAGTTTTCTGGTGACGATCTTGTGGATGGGTGTGAATTTTCCAGAATGGTGCAATTTCATCTGTTTTGGTAAGTAATATTCTTTTTGCTTTGTAGGAAGAAAATTTGTTTTTACGAAAGATCGCGCGCTTTATTTTGTTTTGCCGAAAGATCGCGCGCTTTAATTTGTTTTGCCGCACTCTTATCCATTTTTTTAGGTTTTCCATTTTATTGGCGACGTTTTGTTCAGCAAAATTTCTACTGGAAAAATGGTCTGTAAGATGGGAAAACAGCTTCGATTTCAGACTTGACGCGATTCTGGGATCCTTAAATCATTTGTGACAAATTATCTATCCAGTTAATTGAGATATTGATTCAAACCAAAAAAACCTAATTTTTCACGCAAACAATTCAAAAACCACCCTAATAACACCGACTTTAACCACTCACGCTGAAACCACCATTTTTTCAAAGACAGTGAGTCACTATTGGTGTGAATCTACACAGTATTTCCCCACAAAACGGAAGTTAACTCGTGATCCCATCACGGGGCCATTCCACCCAACAATTCCTCGCAAAACCGAACTTCCTTCTGATTTTGACGAACGAAATTAAATCCGGTTTTTTCGAAATAGACCCCGTAGAGCATGTCACCAACGTCCTTTTTCCAGCTCCGTATAAGGGTGCCGTATCTAACTTTTGAATCGTGTAAGTTGATCATGCAAACTCGTCGGCGAAATGGGAATAAATAAGCCCAACCACAACCAGTTTAAGCAGGAGCGGCGAAAAAAGGCCGCGAAAAAAAAAATTAACCCTTTCGCGCCGTGTTAACCAGTTGGCACCCAAACCGGTCGTTTTTGAGTCAGCCCTTAAACTTGAAACCTCCAGAGGTTTTTGTAGAGTCAGAGTCCTTTTTCCAGTACGCCCAGTCGCCTAGAAGTTTTCGGATGATTCCATCTCTTGTCATAAACATCTCCTCTGATTCTGACTGACCTGGATCCGACTCTTTTTTTTTACAAGAATCCCAAAAAAAATATCAACGATTTTTTCTGAAAGTAACAAAAACTTTTTTTCCAAGTTTTTTCTTCCGTTTATTTTTTCCATTTTTTGTAATTCCTTGTTTCGTGATTTGAACCTTTTTGTAACGTCTTTCAATGACTACAAAAATTATTTTCTGTTTTTTTCTTGTATTTTGTAACTCGAGTTATTTTCGCTTTTCCATGCCAAAATATAAGCTTTAATATGTTTAATTTTATATCGCATAATTCCTCAAAGCATTATTTCAATTGTTGGTTTTCGTTGATTATTTATGCGTAGGTTATGCATTGGCACGGTTTCATTCTGTTGTTGTTGTTTCAGAAGTGGTAAAAGCAAAAAAAAAATGAGAAGTATTCACAATATAAGTGGGTTTAAAAATATAAAGGTGACATAATGTTTTGTTGATGTAGGGGACTCAAATATTTTGGTTTCCATTTTTGTTTTTATAAATAAGTTCCAACATTTTGTTCGGTTTCCAATTTTTCGAAAATGTAAAATATATTTTTGTACTTTTCACAATTCTTTTTTTTTCTCCGTTTTTGTCAATATTTGTAGTTTTTAGTTTGTTTTTTTTTCGGAGAAAAAGATCTTGAATATTTTGGAAAAATATTTTTTAGAGCCAGATGCACCATGTCCCACATATTTTTTTCCAGACAACAACCACAAAATTATTTCTCCAACAATTCCAGCTTGGAAATTCTTTTGGTTTAAAGTTTCTCACGGTTATAAACTTTCCTCAGCCAATGGTTGCAATTCTTCATTGCGTATGCGGCTGCTTCTAAGCTCTTAGTCGTCCTCATTGGCTAGTAGTTTTTAAGCCAATCCTACTTCCAAAATTGTGTATTCTGATGGAATTATATGCTGAGATTATCTTTATGATCCTCATGAAGTATTCTAATGTTATAAGATTTATTTTTGACAATACTTTTTAATTGTCTCATTCTTAATAAATAAATTTCCAGCGCACACCACTATGTTATAATTTGGAATTTTTTCACAATATTTGTATCCTCGTTTATTTTTGCTGTTGACGAATATTGTGATATTGTTGATTTGTTTTTTTGTTGGTGAAGTTTACGCTGCCTTTGTTAAGAAAAGTGAAGCCTTATACGAAAGATAACCCTTGTTTTGGGTCCTGTTTTTTATTTCCATTCTTTTGGATTTGTGGATTTTGTCTGTTAGCGTATATTCCCAGTTTTTTGCATAGAAACATTGTTTCCGTTTTTTCAATTTTTTCGCTCCCTAGATTTACGGTCCAGTTCTGCCAACTTCTTTCCAGATTCAAATTTTTCCAACTTTTGTCATGGTGTTTCTATATGATTAATGAGAGTTTTGCGATTTAATAAACATGTTATATTGACTCTTTTCGACCAACCGCATTACGGCCAATAACTGGCAAATATGAATTGTTCATTATTTTTTGCCAAAAATTATGTTTTGCACTGTGTACAAGTTCTGTTGGCAGTATTGTAATCAAGTACTCATGTTACTGTTTCTTCCCGGTATCGCTTCCCCAATTTTTAACTCACTAGCTTTTTTAATTCTGGTGTCAAATGGTGCCCACCAAAGTCCTATAAACCTTTTGTTTTTTATGGCGGATTGAACAAATTTCGAGTCCATACCATTTAATTGACTTATTTCAATTTAACCCTTTTTGTTTCTGAAAGTTTTGGGTGTAAATCTTTCTGTCAAGCCAATTTTGAGCCCAATTGTCATAGCTATACCTTTTGTTTCCTGCAGCGGCGGGAAGGTTGACTGCCATGTTGGATATACATGGGCGGGTTTTCTCACGGCCATTTTGTTGGGAGTATCATCGCAACCTTTGGTGTGATATTTTATCTATATTGTACCATGATCAGTCGACAAAGTCCATTTGAAGTACTTCTTCTAATCCAAGTGTGTTTTTAATTTAAACATGAAAAAACACAATTATGTTTTTTAACAGAAAAAAATTAATATTTTTGTCCCCTCTTATTTCCATTTACGTCCTTTTGTCCATATTTTTTATATTTTTTTGAAAAATTTCATTTAATTTCTTCGTAATGTTTAAAAAAGGGGTAGTTCTGAGGGGATAGTGTCTTTGTTTTCTTTGGCCTTATTTGCATTTGACGCTGATTGGTTCATAATTTTCGATTAGCTGTAAGCAAGATTTTTCGGTCAGTGATTTTCCAGCTTTCAATTTGGTAGTATTTTGTTCTATTTCCGGCGAACTCTGTCCATTTGTCCTTCCATTTTTTGTACATTTTGTTCCGTTTTTATTCATAACACTTCTCAAGAAGAAAATCCATATATAATATTTTTGTAATTGCGCAAATTATTCACTTTTTCAGGTCGACTTGATTCTACGGTCTTCTAGTTACTATTCCACCAATCGATTTTCCGGCAAAATCGACCAGTTAAGGTTAGATTTGTCACATATACTGATCTGTGCAAATTTTATTCCGCGTTTTGTGGTTGGATTTTTTTTTTCAAAACAATTGGTATTTTAACGAAAAAATGATAATATATTTTCAAAAATCGCATTTTTGACGAAAAAAAGAGGGTTTTTCGACTGTTAAAAGCTTCACCGAAGCTCCCCGAAAAAAGTTGTATTTATGTACTGGCGAGAAAGCACTACCGTTGAATGGTCATGATATCAATAAAGTCCGCCGGATTCCGCGCCCCAAAAATTTCTTTTTTAAAAAATAAAAAAATTCTCTTTTTTTTTCCAAGTACTATTTGGAATCCAATGTGGATGGCGAAGGTGAGATGAGGAGACAGTCGAGATTTACCTACAAAAAACCCTTCTCGAAGGTTCTATTTTGGTCACCCGGATTCGAACACTATTATAAGGGTAGTATTACAAACAATATTGGAAGCAAAAAAAAATTTCGAAAATTTTTTTTCATTTTTTTAAATGTACTAAAACGCCCGCAAAAAATTTTTCGAAAATTTTTTTTTGCTAACCAAATTTTTTTTGAAATACTTAAATTTTTTTTTATATTTTAAAAATATCTTGATCAATCTGATTCTGATGTCATGAAAGTATGACCTTAACTCTAAGAGCACAACTGACCCTGATCCTTGACTTATAACTCAGAATCAAGTCTGACCCTAGACCTAAAGCTTAATGCTGACCTCCCAATACTAAAACTTCATTTTATTTCATAACATATGGACAATTTGCCAAGATGACTGGTAGAATTTGTATCTCCATACTGCCAGGACTTACCTTTTCATCATTTGAATATCTTGTCTTAATTTGAAGCATTTTTATCAATATTATGATTTTCAGGAAGTAGAAGTACTGGTTTTTTGGAAAAAAGAAAAAATCATCAGAAAAAATTCAATACAAGATTCAACGGATCAATTACTTGAGAAGATATAAAAAAACAGTGAGTTGAATGAAAAATAATACTTAGACAAAGTAAGAAATTTTTGAAAATTTTTTTATTTTCGAAAAATAAAATTTTTTTATTTCTTCATACCAAGATTGAATTCACAGGCAAAAATGTGCAAGCAAATTAAATTCAACGGGTTAACTTTTAAAGATACCAGTAAATGGAATGAAAATAATAACTTTGTAAAAATCACGAAATTTATGAAATTTTTTAATATCGAACAATTTTTTTTAATTTTTTCCGGAATGAAATCAATATCAACAAATGAAGAATGGCCGCCAAAAATTTACTTTTTTCTCACGTCTGAGTTCCAAGATAATAGCGGTCCCGTCGGTTACCGCCCTACTTTATTATCTAAGGAAAAAGGTTAAAAAAAAAATTTGGAAAAAAATTTCTTCATTCCAGATTGAATTCACAGGCAAAATGTGCAAGCAGAATGATTCAACGGATAAATACTTTAAAAGATACAGTAAGTGATGAAACCTGTGAATTCAATCTGGTATGAAGAAATAAAAAAAATTTATTTTTCGAAAATAAAAATTTTCAAAAATTTCTTACTTTTTCTAAGTATTATTTTCATTCAACTCACTGTATCTTCTCAAGTAATGATCCGTTGAATCTGATGAATTTTTCTGATGATTTTTTCTTTTCCAAAACAGTACTTCTAACTCCTGAAAATCCATAATTATTGATAAAAATGCTTCAAATTAAGACAAGATATTTCAAAATGATGAAAAGGTAAGTTCCTGGCTAAGTATGGAGATACAAATTCTACCAGTCATCTTCAAATTGTCCATATTTTTATGAAATAAAAATTAGAGTTTTAGTATTGTGAGGTCAGCATAAGCTTAGGTCTAGGGTCAGACTGATCTGAGTTTAAGTCATAGGATCAGGGTCAGTTGTGCTCTTAGAGTTAAGGTCATACTTTCATGACATCAAGAATCAGATTGATTCAAGATATTTTTAAAATATAAAAAAAAAAATTAAAGTATTTCAAAAAAATTTGGTAGCAAAAAAAANAAAACGGACAAAATGTACAAAAAATGGAAGGGACAAAATGGACAGAGTTCGCCGGAAATAGAACAAAAATACTACCAAATTGAAGCTGGAAAATCACTGACCGAAAAATCTGCTTACAGCTAATCAAAATTATGAACCAATCAGCGTCAAATGCAATAAGGCCAAAGAAAACAAATGACACCTATCCCCTCAGAACTACCCCCTTTTTTAAACATACGAAGAATAAAATGAAATTTTTCAAAAAAATATAAAAAATATGGACAAAATGGACTAAAATGGATAAGATGGACAAAAATATAATTTTTTCTGTTTAAAAAACATAATTGTGTTTTTTCATGTAAATTAAAAACACACTTGGATTAGAAGGAAGTACTTCAAAATGGACTTGTCGACTGATCAGGTACAATATAGATAAAATATCACCACCAAAGGTTGCATGATACTCCCCAACAAAATGGCCGTGAGAAAACCCGCCATGTATATCCAACATGGCAGGTCAACTTTCCCGCCGCTGCATAAAACAAAGTCTAGCTATGTCAATTGGGCTCAAAATGCTGACAGAAAGATTTACACCAAAATCTTTCAGAAACAAAAGGTTAAATTTGAAATAAGTCAATAAATGGTATGGACTCGAAATTTTTTTCAATCCGCCATAAAAACAAAAGGTTTTATAGGACTTGGTAGCACCATTTGACACCAGAATTAAAAAAGCTAGTGAGTTAAAAATTGGGGAAGCGATACCGGGAGAAACAGTAACATGAGTACTTGATTTAACAATACTGCCAACAGAACTTGTACACAGTGCAAACATAATTTGGCAAAAAATAATGAACAATTCATATTTGGCAGTTAGTTTGGCCGTAATGGGTTGGTCGAAAGAGTCGATATAAGTGTTTATTAATCGCAAACTCTCATAATCATATAGAAACACCATGACAAAAGTGGAAAATTTGAATTTGGAAAAATGGCAGAAACTGGACCGTAAATCTAGGGAGCGAAAAATGAAAAACGAAACAATGTTCTATGCAAAAACTGGGAATATACCGCTAACAGACAAAAATCCAACAAATCAAAAGAATGGAAATAAAAAACCAGACCAACAGTTATCTTCGTATAAGGTTCACTTTTCTTAACAAAGGCAGCGTAAACATTCACCAACAAAAAACAAACTCAACAAATATCAACAATATTCTCCAACAAAAATAAACGAGGATACAAAAATTGTGAAAAAATTCCAAATTAAAACATAGGTGTGCGCTGGAAATTTATTTATTAAGAATGAGACAATTAAAAAGTATTGTCAAAATAAAATCTTATAACAATTAGAATACTCATGAGGGATCATAAAAGATAATCTCAGCCATATAATTCCCATCAGAATACACAATTTTGGAGTAGGATTGGCTTAAACTACTAGCCAATGAGACGACTAGAAGAGTTAGAAAGCAGCCGCATACGCAATGAAGAATTGCAACCATTGGCTGGAGGAAAGTTTATAACCGTGAGAATACTTTAAACAAAAATTCCCAAGCGGAAATGTTGGAGAAATATTGTGGTGTTTGTCTTGGAAAAAAATGTTGGGACATGGTGCATCTGGCTCTAAAAAATATTTTTCCAAAATATTCAAGATTCTTTTTCTCCGAAAAAAAACAAACTAAAAACTACAAATATTGACAAAAACGGAGAAAAAAAAGAATTGTGAAAAGTACAAAAATATATTTGTTACATTCGAAAAAATTGGAAACCATAACAAAATGTTGGAAACTTATTTATAAAAACAAAAATGGAAACCAAAATATTGAGTCCCCTACATCAACAAAACAGTTATGGTCACCTTTATATTATAACCCACTTATATGTGAAATACTTCTCATTTTTTTTTGCTTTTTACCACTTCTGGAAACAACAACCAACAGAATGAAACCTGCCAATGCATAACCTACGCATAAATAATCAAACGAAACCAACAATTGAAATAATGCTGAGAATTATGCGATATAAAATTAACAAATTAAAGCTTATATTTTGGCATGGAAAAGCAAAAATAACTCGAGTTACAAAATACAAGAAAAAAACAGAAAATAATTTTTGGGTAGTCATTGAAAAGACGTACAAAAGTCAAATCACGAAACAAGGAATTACAAAAATGGAAAATAAACGGAAGAAAAACTGAAAAAAAGTTTTTGTTACTTTCAAGAAAAAATCGTTGATATTTTTTTTGGATTTCTTGTAAAAAAAGAGTCGGATCCAGTCAGTCAGAATCAGAGGAGATGGTTATGACAAGAGATGAATCATCCGAAAACTCTAGGCGACTGGCGTACTGGAAAATAGACTCTGACTCTACAAAAACCTCTGGAGGTTCAAGTTTTAGGGCGTGACTCAAAAACGACCGTTTGGGTGCCAACTGGTTAACACGGCGCGAAAGGGTTAATTTTTTTTCGCGGCCTTTTTCGCCGCTCCTGCTTAAACTGGTTTGGTGGGCTTATTTAATTCCCATTCGCGACGAGTTGCATGATCAACTACACGATCAAAAGTTAGATACGGCACCCTTATTACGGAGCTGGAAAAAGCACGTTGGTGACATGTCTCGTACGGGGGTCTATTCGAAAAAACCGGATTAATTTCTTCGTCAAAATCAGAAGGAAGTTCGGTTTTGGAGGAAATTGTTGGTGGAATGGCCCGTGATGGTATCACGGAAGTTAACTTCCGTTTTGTGGAAATACTGTGTAGATTCACACCAATCAGTGACTCACTGTCCTTTGAAAAAATGGTGGTTTCAGGCGTGAGTGGTAAAGTTGGTGTTATTAGGGTGGTTTTTGAATTGTTGGTGAAAAATAAGGTTTTTTTTGGTTTGGAATCAATATCTCAATAACTGGATAGATAATTCGTCACCAATGATTTAAGATCCCAGAAATCGCGTCCAACAAGTCTGAAATCGAAGCTGTTTTCCCATCTTACAAGACCATTTTTCCAGTAGAAATTTTGCTGAACAAACGTCGCCAATAAAAAATGGAAAACCTAAAAAAATGGATAAATAGTGGGCAAAAACAAATTAAAACGCGCGATCTTTCGGCAAAAACAAAATAAAGCGCGCGATCTTTCGGTAAAAACAAATTTTCTTCCTACAAAGCAAAAAGAATATTACTTACAAAACAGATGAAATTGCACCCATTTCTGGAAAATTCACACACATCCACAAGACTCACCAGAAAACTGAATGCTAAAAAGTAAAAATAATAAGAAGCGAAAATTAAAGAAAACTATGAATTTTGGATTAGAGTGAAAAATTGGGAAGTTTGGACTAGCCGAAATATTTTTTTTTACATGTTGTAACATTTTTGAAAAAAAGTGGAGTTTTTTATGTTTAAAACTAATATGTTTGGCTATCGTGGGAATATTGTTGGTTTTGGAAAAGAAAAAATTACGAAAAATTGAATTTTTTATGGGAAATCAAGTGGAAAATTTGCAATTTTACATTTAGGAAATTTTTTTTAAAAAAAAATCATACCTGATATATATGAGAAAGCGACTTGCAAAGGTTTATAATCTTCCGGATCATGCGCTCTATATTCCGATCACGCATTTGGTGATTGACAATGTGGGCAAAGGTAACATCTACCTTGGAGACAATTTCGAACAGTTGGGGTGGATACGAGATGGACAGTTTTGAGCCCAAGTAATGAATCTGCCGAGAGGTTATTGAGGGATGATGGGCGGATAAAAACTGAAATCTGGATGGACCGGAAGTCAGAATATTGTCGCGCTCATTTTCCGTCATAACCATACAGTTATGAATTCAAAAGCAATTCACACTTTGTTTGACGCTGGCAGATAAACTCTGTTAAGCCCCATATAGGGTGCGACCTGAATTACCCTGAAAAATATTAATTGAGATAAAATAAAAAATTGGAAAAAAACGTCAAAATCAAAAAAGTTGTTTATGCTGTCATTTTCTGAGATTTGTTTCTTCGATTTTGCCGAAAATAACAAATGAAAAAACAATTGGATTATTCCAAAATAAGTAAATATTATTTGTTCTCTAAGACTTACCAACGAAATAAGTTCGCGTCGTAACCAGAAGATCCGCTCAGGGTCGATGGTGGATAAAGTGTGATCATCTGTATATGTCACACAATCGTCACACATCGTCGATAATTATCTTTCGCGCCATTTAGAAATATATCCCAGCAGACATGACGTGTCTCTTTTTTGAACAACGCGCCAACAACAAAAACAACCAAGCCCAACAACCAGAATTCTCAGATTTTATATTTTCAAAACAAAGATTTAAATCGAAAAAAAATAGAAATAAAAAGTATTCGAAATATGAAATACAAATAGGAATTTGAAATAAAAATATCTGATTGGTCGAAAAGTTGTGTGGGTTCAACAATGACTCAAAATAACGGAAATGAAATTTTGAAAATTCCCATCGAAAAATAAAATATGGGAAGACAAGATTGGTTTGTGGGATATATGTTGGAAATGTAAAAAAACAGAACAAGAGTCAAAAAAAATGAAAAAAATATGTTAAAAAGTAAAAAATGGGTATATAAGTTACGGTAACCGTATAAGTTATTCTCCAAAGTTAAGTAAAAAATAAAAAATTATAAAAATCATAGAGTAGTTTGGTGGCCTTTTTTTCTGGGGTATATGTTTAAGGGATGGATATGTGTTGAAAGTATGATCTGTTGGGACAGCATGGGGTTTTTTGGTAGTTTTGGGTTACTTAATGGGTGGAGGAACTATGTTGTGAAAAAATAGATTTTTTAAGTTCTTCACATTTTTTTTCCTTAGGAAAACCAGTGACAAAAGTACTGGAAAGTGTGAGTTTTTTCCGAGGGTGACTTGTTTCTACTTTGTTTGTCTCTTTTCTTTTATAAAATACGTAGAAAGAAAATATTAACTACAAAAATTTAGCAGAAAATTCTTGAAAAAACATGCAGGGGAAGCAAACCTTGGATTGCATTCTCTGTGTTTTGGATGAAAGATGGAGACGAGGAGCTAGAATTTTATTAATTTAATTATGCCTTTTGAAAGCTCAAAATATAGTATTTATTGCCTAATTTGCAGAAATTTACATTTTATCTGATAACATTGTAATGCTTCGTAGACGACCTTATAAATATATTATTGAGAAAAATATATAACACAGTAAAAAGTTTTTCATCAAGAGCCCATATCCGAATCTGTCAAAATGCACCGACAACCTGAAAAAATCTTTTGTCCGAAATTTATTTTTTTATATTTTTCTGGAATGAAATCGACAATAAATTTCGAATGTCGCAAGATCGCTTTGTACCATGTGTGAATCTCGAGTTATAGACCTCCGTCGGTTACCTCCTTAAGGGCCTTGGTGCATTTTGACAGATTTGCACGTTTTCAATTTTTCTTGTCTTGATGGGAAACTTTTTGCCACTTCGAAATTTTCCTATTAAATTTTTTTCGGATACAATTTGCCACTTTTGAGCTCACTTTGTTTAATCTGAATTTTTTCAGATTAATTATTTTTACTTTATAAATTGTCTTTTGAAACAACACTCAAAAAACGCGCGTTTGCTATCGAAGGTGTCTAAATTACAGTTAAATTCATTTCTTTTTATTATATACGGTCCTGTCTGCCATCGAAAAATTTTTTAGTTTTGAATTTATACGATTTTTAAGTTAAAATAGAGAAATCAATTTTTGAAAAAAGACGAAAAAAATTTCAATTTTAAGCAAATCGAAAGAAAAATTTTTGTTGGTCGACAGGTCGGCTTACCAAATGAGCAATTCTCGGTGAAATATTTTTATTTAATTCTTGATTTAACAGGGCTCAACTAGATTTTGCGCAAACCGTATTTTCATTCAAAAAAGTATGATTCAGAGTATAACCAAGAGCGAAGAAACAAAACTTAGACATGTTTTAATATAGTGAATGTAGGCATTCCTTTTACTTTCAGCTAAGGATTCCAGATAAATTAGTTAGAAAAATTTTGAATCAGAAATGAGGAAAATTTTCCGAATACTTCCAAAAAGTTTCGACCAAAAATCTCAAAAAGTGTCATTTTCTGGTAACCTACGCGAAAAGTTAAAGTAGCCATATTGAAGAGTTTTTTTCGTTGATTTGGAACAAATAATGCAAAAATATTTGAACACAAAATATGGCATTTTTTTGATAATGTTCGGAACTTTTTTTCAAAAATTTCGCATAATTTGTCGAATTCGGAAAGTTTAATTCCAACTATAAATTTTCTTTGAAAGCAGTTATTCGAAAATTTTGTAGTCACAAAAGTTGCCTGGATTATGAAACATTATTTTGATGGTATACATGTATTGAGAAGAATATATAAACCCAGTAAAAAGTTTTTCACCGAGAGCCCATATCCGCGGATATCCGTATCTGTCAAATGCACCGAGGCCCTTAAGATGAACTTTAGTCAAATGTATATCAGATTTTGGTATGATAACGTTCTTCATTGAATAAATCAATAGTCAACCAAATTTTCGGTGAGACTATCGGTACACGCAATTTATCAAAACCGTCTTAACAGCCTGGATTTCTATTATTTTATATTGATTCTTCTGACTTGCAATTAGTAAGTGTCTTGACCAAGGATTGGCATCGAAGCATATCCTTTTTCCAACGGAACTTCCTCTCAAAAACGTTTACTTTCTCTATAGCGCGTGTTCGAATCCCACTAATGTTGTCTTAGTGATTGTCTTGACTATGATTATAGGCAAGGGTGCTTGATATAGGTAACGCTTAACTTAATCGGCAATTACTAAGACAATCACTTGGACAACATCAGTGGGACTCGAACACGCGCTATAGAGATAGTCAACGTTTTTGAGATGGAATTTCGTTGGAAAAAGGATATATTATGTGCTCGGAAACCCGCACAAATCTGAAATATATCTCACAGACTGACTCAGATGTATTTAAGGGGTGGCATAAGTGGTAAGATAGTATTTCGGCTATATAGTTTTTCGGCTTTATCACAGAAAAATTAAAAGTTTTTAGACATTTCTAAAATTAATTCTAGAAACTTTATGAGGTTGAGCTTCCGGTTCAATGAAAACCATAAAATTTCTGATGAGATCAACAAAACAAAACTTTTCAGGCATTCTTTTTTTGTACCATAAGAATTTAACAATTAAATATCTTATATGCAATTTCAACAACTTTGAGGTAATTTCTATTTGAGTATATAAAATATAATCATTTTGAAACTATTTTAAAGACACCATATACGTAAGATGATATTATTGAGCGGTTCCCGCTACACTCGTCCCAAAAAGAAATACAAAAGCGCTAAGAGATAGTAAGCGTGTTTGAGATGGCAGTCCGTCCCGAAAAGGATATAGCCGAAATACATCTTACCGCATACGTCCAGCAGATTGGTACATTTTTTCAGAGAAATATATGAAAGAAAAAAATGGGGAAATTTATTTTTTATTTTTAATCTTCATAAAATGTTCATTCTTACAAACGTTTAAATTTTTATTTTCTAACATAATGACTAAAGTTAAAAATACAAAAACATTTTATAAACTGTGCATAAATTCCCACACTTGACCCGACTATAGCTTTTTTAAAGACGATATTAATAAACTTCAAACATTGTCGGGTGTACTCCCGCTAAAAGCTCTTCTAATTACTCTGAAACAGTCGAAATTTCTCGAATATCAAAAGTTTTCCTCCTTTAAACAAAGAGTGGAAAATTGGCAAAAGTAGAGAAAAACAGCTTTTTGAGATAAAAATTGACCTTAAATTGCGTTTTGATATTAAAAATGTCCCGACTATTGAACAAAATGGCGCCTTTACACCCATCATTTAATTGTGAATTTTTTCACAACCATAAATGATAAACATTCAGTGCCGAATGGCACTCTACGAGTGCCACAGTAAGGGTGTTAAAATTTCATTCAACAGTTTCAAAATGATAATCGCGCGACCTACCGGTTAGTTGACATACGGCAATTTAATAGATGCCAAAACATTTACTGTGTGATTCTGCATGATTTTTAAGGGAGAGTTCAACAAACCACGATTAAAAAATTGTGCACTTAATTTGGCGAAAATTTTCATAATTTTGATGAAAAAGTCGATAAAAAATGAAAAATACAAATATTATGATTTTTCAAACAGCGGTCAGAAAATATATAGGAATCCATGAAAAAAGTAAAAATGACTTTTTGTTTGATTTTTACCCACAAATTTCAGTTATTAAAACAAAAAAAAATTTGGACAAAAAATGCGGAAAATTTTCATAATGCTTCAATTTTTTTTCAAATTTTTACAGTTTCAAAGATGAAAACCCGAACTCGAATCTTTCCCAAAATGGATAAAATGATTTATGAAGCTGAAACATATTTCAATCGGTTCAGCTAACTATAATAAGCATGACAAAATATATGACTTTACTAATTTTCGTAAGTTATATTGACTCCAGGATGCCGGGTTTATGCCACCCCCTTGAAAGTCTCAATAATTGACTTTCAAGTTTTTTCTCATTACATCAGGAGCATTTTTTGGGTCGATTTTCTGTGAGTAGAACTGTCATTTTAAACACATGAATATTCAAATATTAAGATGCTTTGAAGGCTAACAGACATGATGTTTAAAACACGTACAAGAAATGTAAACATTTTTCAACATATATACTGAACAACTCTTTATGATATCTTAAAGACACAATTGCACAGAAAAGCACACATAACATCATTTAAAAATCCAATTAAACAATATATAAACTTAAAACGGCGATAAAGAATTAAAATTTGAATGATATAAAGACTTTGTAACATACTGTTGAAAACCACTCAAAATTATAAAAAAAACCTTCAATAATGAATCGTCTTAATATGAATCGTGATTTTTAGCTATCTACGCACTCAATCAGATGAGTCGTTTCAAAAAGCATGAGTCTCAACGGTCAAGACACCTTATTAACTAAAGAACGTAATTTCGGCTAGATTAAATATCTCGTGGAGATTTGGAAATCAAACATTTATTTTGTAAATAATTTAAAGGTGATTTGAGGAAATTAATTTTGCCACTCAGCTTCGAACTACAGCGTGTGATGCCTTATAATTCACTTATCTAAAAGTGCTTTAATCTTCTCACCTTGATTTAAAAGCAAACATTTTCCAATCAGAAATATATTTCCTCAGCATTTTACGCCAGTTTAAAAAAAACATGATCGAGAGTTAGATGAATCGATACCGATTTGCAACTTTTGGGATTCCTTATTGCGAGTCGTCCATTATTCTGTTTTACATTTTGTTGAGCCTTTGTGCAAACTAGGTTACGTCTAGCAATACGAAATTTATATGTTATTGACCAACCTACATTCAACATTTAACCACGTTATCTCGAGACAGAACTAGAACTTCATGTTCCTGAGGTTTCATAAAATATACTAGAATCTTCAAAATAACCTTGTTTCCAGAAAGGTACATGTGTAAATCGTGATATATTTTATTCCAAGAATTTGTTTTAAATTCAATGAATTCTAAAGGAGTACCGTTAACAAAGCAGATTTCAGCGAATATGGATCAACGGACCTCAGAGTACAAATCCTAACTGACCAATGAAATAAGCTTATTCCGCAATCAACGGTTTTGATTGAGTGCTAATATCTTGCGTTGTTTGTATCATTCAAATAGTTAGGATTCTCTGAGGTCCGTGATTGATATAGTTAACGAAACTTATAAGTTATTATATTTTCATGCTGATTATTGCCCGAAATTGATACTTTTCAAAATATTGAAATTTTTTTTGAATAAATTGAGTACGAATTAGAACTTGGAAATTCGTAAAAATTCCAATTAAATTCGAAACATTTGAAAAATTTTGCTCATTTTCTGTCAAATTTTTTGCTTGTTTTTTGATTAAAATCTTTTGGTTATATTATTGATAATTATTTTCTAGAGGTACCCATAAATTTTCTCAAATTTCTACGCTCTTTGGCAAATCATATAATTTTATTGTCATTGTTTTTGAAAATTTCCGCATGCCAAGTCAAGAATTTTTCAAAAAGGTTTTTTGAATTTTTTTCACACAATAAATAAGAATTGAATAACATTCCGTGCACCGCTAGACCAATTTAGTTGAAGAAAACACTGGACCTTGACTCGAAATGAAAATTGCTTTTCCTAATGGTCATAGATCCTCATTTTGCATAATTAACTGCTGTTGAAAATTTTTTTAATTAATCAAATGTTGCGTTTCTTAAACGCGGTTTATATAATTAATATATGATATTGTTACCAACTAGCATGCTATAGCAGCAGTGAATTTGTCGTAAACGATAGATTATTTAGCAAAAAAATAGGCATTCTCGTAATCACAGCGAGAAATGTCCAGACAAACATAGTATACTGAATGTGTTTTAGCTTTTGGGGTGTTCCCCGAGGAGATTCACGCTTAACCAATCAGAGCGCGNCTTCTCGAGGAAAACCCAAAAAGCTAAAACACATTCGGTACAGCTAACGGTTAGAAGCTGAAAGTTAGCTGTAGAGCATACTGTGAAGCAAACCGTATGCTGGAGATTATGAAAAGAGTCGTCGTCGAGATCAAGACTATTTGTTAACGTTGTAATATTTGGCTTGTTTCATAAATTTGTTATATCGACTTTTTGGAATAAATGCCTCTAGTGGTCTAAATAGTCAATTTAGGAAAATCACTGAGAAGCCTACACCTTCCACAATTTTTATGTCATCATAGTAAAACGTAGGCGTGTTATTCTCTTTATTTTATGCTTCATGTATTATTTGGATTGATGCTTTCAGGAGGTAGTGTCTGTGAAAAAGTTTTTCTGAAGTGCGAGTTCTATACTAAGTCGGCCAAGAGAAAACGATTTGTGCTAGTCTCGCATCTATGCGGTGCGCGGTTTTAGTGCTAGCGCCATCTCTATGATTTAACCCGTTCTGAGAAAAATTACTCTCGCTGTCTAACCAGCCATTATTTTCTGTCAAAAACAAAACTGACTTAATTCTCATAATATATCGCACCCGATTAACCGATACTTCATATTTTTCACTTTTGTCTAGTAGACAAAATCGTTAATTTGTCTTTATTTTTTCATAAAAAACATTTTCTGGATATGATAAAGCTCTAAAATTATCACTAAATTGAAAATTAGATCAATTCACCCTATATTCATGTCTATTTTTGGGCTGTTCGTCATTTTCCGAAATGTGAGGCTGTTCTTTTTCATTGTCAGGATCGGAATCTGAGTTTTCAGGATCATTATCTGTTTCTAAGTATACAGAATCGCTATGTGAATCATCGAAATTTTCAAAGTCTGACAAATTTCTCGAAGGATTTTTCCGTTTATTACTGGTAGCTTTTTTAGATTTATATCGTGGCATTTTAATAATGTTTCGTAAATATAATTGTCAGACCTTATATAAGCATTCAAATCTAGCGCTGTTGCAGCACATTTTAATGCGCATCTGTTATCACTCTTGATCAAAAACTTCAATGAGATCTCAGCTGGAAATCAAATTCAAACAAAATTTAATGCCACCGGAAATTATCGGTATTTTTGATTATTGCGAAGAAAATAAATCAAACAACTCTTACGTGGGCAAACAGAAACTTAAATTGGTGAATGAAATCTTTTGTTTCCCTAATTCTATTTCCCACGGCACAAAAACATAAAAAACTTTTTTTTATTACGAAAGAAAATCACTTCAAAGTTTCAAAGCCTCACGAACAAAAAATTTATTATTCTTTTGAAATATCGCTTAAAAAATTTTCTGGCATTATAATTATGCTTATATTTCTTGTTAGATCAAAAAAATAAAAAAAATACACCATAGTCTTGTTACGAAATTGCATAAGGAATGTAACCTTTGAAAAATTACTTTATTCTGATGAGCAGTTTTCTGAGAAAATGTACCTAAGTGGACAAAAAATCACATTTTTGAGGTTATCTTCTGTACTTTAAATTTTTTCAAAAAACTGAACCGTAGTTTCATCAGTTTATTTTTATAAGCTTAATTTGTCTTTAAAATGAACTTGATCTGATATGTACTCAACCAGAAAAATGTACCTGAAGTTTCAAGTTTGGCGCCCTCTGGTGGAAAACCACTTTATGAAAACTCGCGAAACCATCACCGATCGATTTTTTTTCGTCGATTTAGTATAGTTCTCTCATTTTCAGAAAAAAAATTTCACAGACACTACCCCTTAAATGAATGGTCAAGCCAAGCTGAATATTTGTTAAGGTATCTAAATTTTGTCTTTGGGGCTTGAAATTTCTGATAATTTTTGAGAAATTCTGAACATTTTTTTGAAATAAAATTGTGAAGAAATTTAATTTTGCCAGTCAGTATTCGAAATTAAATGTAGTCATCACAAAAATATATTAACAAAATTAAGATAGAAATTAATGCAAATAGTAAAAAACGATTAATTTCAAATTTCACTTTTTATTTGAAAACCCCTTAAAAACTTATAGCAGTGAAAAAAACTATCAGTCAAGAAAATAGGTGAAATTTTTTAAAGAAAACAGGTCTTTTAAAGAACTCATAAATACCAACACCCACTCCCTCAAATCTTCAAATTGTTGACTCGTGACACATTGTGGAACAAATAATCATTATGGACACATGATTAGCGAGACACTGTTTTACCGTGAAATGTGTTGTTTCTTCGAGCCAGATTATGTTGAAATTGTTAGAAAAATACTCCGTTTCTTGCATAATGTGAAAATTAAATGAGGAAATGGAACAATCATAATTAACATAAACTAGATTTTATCTTTACTTTTCCCAGCCAATATTCCGGAATACTTGCGTAACTTATCCCAATCAGGAAATGTGAGACTTATGATTATACGAATAAGATTAATTCGCAAATATTTTTCTGCGAGGACATTGTCTTAGCAAATCCTGTTTCCAGTCAGCAACGATTGTTTGCTAGACCTGGCGTGTCAAAATTATTTTCTAGTTTCGAAAGTCTAAACATCCGTTACTTAACAATATTTTGTCTTATACAGTATTATGAAGCAAAGTGTTTAGACGATTTGAAATAAGGAATTTCAAAAATAAAAAAGCGGTTTTAATGTGTTCAAGCTACCTTGTAGCGAATTTTTTTCTGGTCATTTCAAGACCAAGGTTTTTTTATGTAAAATTTTCGAAAACAAATTGATTTTAAAGTCAATTTTTCGTGATTTTACAGGTACTATGTGATCCAGTTCTAGCGAAACCGTATGAAGTGCTAGAAGGCTGATTTTTTGGCCGGTGAATATAAAGCGTTTTTCGGTTACCTATTTTTTTGATTGAGGGTCGGCGACCAATATTTAACCTCTTATGACCGGTCAAAGTGCAAGGTCAATCTCAAGTTCATCGTATAGACTTGTAAGCCCCCGAAAGAATTGTAAGGGTCGACTTTCTGATGAACGTATTAGCAACTATGGGTCAATAATGTACTGAAAGGTCGCTAGAACGCAAAAACTGGTCAACACCCAAGGTCAACCTCAAGTTCATCGTGAACACTTGTAAGTACTCCCAAAAGAATCGGAAGAGTCGACTTTCTGATGAACGTATTAGCACCTATGAGTCAATAATGTACTGAAAGTTCGCTAGAGAGCAAAAACTAGAAAGAAAAAAGTGTTTGTTCTCTGGCAACCTTTCAGTACATTATCGACCCATAGTTGCTAATACGTTCATCAGAAAGTTAACCCTTCCGATTTTTTTGAGGGAACTTGCAAGTCTAAACGATAAACTTGAGGTTGACCTTGGGTGTTGACCAGTTTTTGCTCTCTAGCGACCTTTCAGTACATTATTGACCCATAGTTGCTAAAACGTTCATCAGAAAGTCGAACTTACCAATTCTTTTGGGGGTACTATCAAGTCTATACAATGAACTTGAGATTGACGTTGAACTTTGACCGGTTATTAGAGGTCAAATATTGGTCGCCGACCCTCAATCAAAAAAACATGTTAACAAAAACGCTTAATTTTCACTGGCCAAAAATCAGCCTTCTAGCACTTCATACGGCTTCGCTAGAACTGAGTTCACAGTACTACCTATTAATCATCAAAACATTGACTTAACGTAAAGTTTTTTTGAAACTCTTGTACAAAAAATCCAACTTCTTTAAACTGGACCCCAAGAAAAAAAATTCTCTACAAGATAGCTTGAACACATTAAAACCGATTTTTTATTTTTGAAATTCCTTATCTCAAATCGTCTTAATTAAAACAGGCAAAAGCAGATAAAGATCAACTGTGACCTATCAAAATTCCGATTGTAAAAATTTTTTATCACGGCAAGGAAAATTTCGGTCTAGACGGCAAAAATCAGTTAACAGAAGAAAATATCTACATGTATATTGGACTGAATTCCCCGGAAAGTCAAAAGCAAGAAGATAGTATTGAACATAAATTTCAATTTAAAGCTTATTGACTTTCAGCCGTTTTTCGTCACCATCTATATCAAAGTATCATTATTGCTTTCTAGGCCCTGATTTATGGTTAATTGTCCATAAAGCATGAAATTAAAATTTGACTCGAAATTGTTCTATGGCCGATAAATGCTATATCGATCATTATGTCTGGGTCACTTTAAAACTTATTTGCCTGTTAAAAGAATAGGGAATAAGTTTTTAAAGTTACCAAGGCATAATGATCGATATGGTGACTGTGCGTAGCGGTCAAAATAATAAGTTTATAAGCACCCTATGTATGGTTCACAAATTGCTGGCGATCAAAAAAATTTCTCATAGACTTAAATGTTATTTTCCCAATGTTTTTACGTGGTGTCTCTATTACAGCATTCAATTTTTTTCTGTGATTCAGCATTTGGTATAACAAAAATAAGTATAGAGATGCTGAAAGTGCTTTCTTTCACGTAAAAAGTTGATCACATAGAAGTTTATCTACACCCACGTGCAAATTTTCAATATATATTGCCGGCAACTCTCTAAAATCGAAATTAATTTGATTAAGTTTCCAAACATAATTTATGTTACATGAGTTATCGAAGTTTTGTTTATTACGTCGGAATAAACGTAAACCAACAAATCATAAAAATGCAACAATTTAAACTTACTAAAAAAAACTCCACTAGCCCAATTTTTTGTTTTGTCTAAATTTAAAAAAAAAATTATGAACTCGTTGAAAAGTTATACTATAAGTATAATACTATAAGTATGAGATAACAGACAAAGCTAAACTTAACATAAAATTGTTCACAAATTGCAACGTTTTCAGCAAATCAAATATTACCATTACCTGGCGCGTGTGATGGCGTGAAAATAAGTGGAAGCGAATTATGGGATAAAATCATATTTTGTGTAAAGTTTACACTGTTAATGTATAAAAATAAAACTTGCGGATAATTTGATAAATATTTTCACACGTTGACCGCATATATATTTTTATCGAATATGGCTCGTTTCATAATATTTCTTTAAACAAATTAACTATAAAAAGTTTGCATTTATACACCGGCGTTTCGATATTGATCTTATTCACAAAAGTTTTACACTCCGTCCTTCTAAAAATAAATATTTAGAAGAGCTGTTTTCCGGAAACATCACTTTGAATTTGAACATCCATTGTATCTTAAATTTATTTGTTAAAACAAACACGAATATTTCAAGAATAAAAATACTCTTACCTGACGGTTAGTTGAGTGAAAAATACCAGCAGTTTGTGGAAATTGATCCGTATTTTACAAACAAAACATAATAACAAAATGTACCATGTTTTCTTGGAGCCTCAATTCAAAAGGAGGACCTCAACGCAGAATTTTTCAAATTTTTAGTGATATCACTCATAAATTAGTTCAAAGATCCCAATTTTTTGTAATTTTCTAGGGATCTGAAACAAAAAATTTAAGTTTTGTTCAAAATTTTTAAAATGTCAAGAAAGTTTTAAAAAAAGTTTCCCTAGGTATGAAATTAATAAGACTTTTTGACATGAAAAAGAAAAAAATTTTGGCCTGTTTACAGTACTTGACGTCCTTACACCCAGAAACCAGAACTTTGTCTCACACCCCAAAGCCTATATTCAGGCGCGACTATAAGCGCTTATTACGGGGTAACTAAAAATTATATCAATTTATTTATTCATTACTGATTAACATAAAAGAAAGAATTAAGTAAATAACACGAAACACATTTAAACCATTATTCAAACGATAACAATATCGGATTCCGAATTGTTCAAATAGTCACGTTCTGTCGGATAAGGGCCCGTAATCCATATATCAAATAACTTACTTTAATTGTAGGAAATTATCCCATTTATAACGGCGCGATAATAAGTTAAATTCATTGAAATTAATTTAATTATAAAATTGGAACTAAGATCAGAAAAGAACTCGTTTTAAACAACAAGGCACTTATATGGATTACCGGACCTCAGAGTACAAATCCTTAAATTTGAATGATACAAACAACGCAAGATATTAGCACCCAATCAAACCCTTGATTGCGGAATAGCGCTTTCATTGGTCAAGTTGAGAAAGGATCAACCAATCAAATGCTCAGATTTCGAATTTTTCAAATATTTAGGATTTGTACTCTGAGGTCGGTGATCCATATGTATTGCAAACAAGCATTTATGAAAACAGCTTATTAAGAGAAATTGACAGAAATTAATAATTAAATATTGTTTCATAATATATTATTAGTCAGGTCTACGTATTTTCTTACAAAAAAATTTTCAACTTTGAGGTCAAACCTTTTTCATTGATAATCCAGTTTCATTAAGGGAGTACTGGTCGCATTTAATGACTCTGACATAAAATTTTCCAGATTCCTTTTTTAATTTTTTTTTCTGAGAATAATATGGACAATTATAAATTGTATAGCAACCTTTTATTCTTATTGGTTACCAAGAAAGTTTTTAAATCGCGATTTCAAAATATTTAAGGCAAAATTTTGAGATTTCCGAGAATTCGAATCGCTGTTTCTGAACAACCAAGGGACAAAAATTAAATTTGTAGACATCAGGGCTCTGCGCCTTATCTGCAGTGTCTTATTTGTATAAGTTTAAATTTTGTCCCGGGCATAAAAAAGTGTTTTGCCGATTTAAGCGGCGGGTGTTTTTTAGACATAAAACGGAGCTTTAGGCTCTTCGCACGTTCTCAGTCGTGAAAAAAACTATGAATCTATCATCTTTCTACAAAACGCAGAGAGTTGATAAATTTTTAAGTATAAATATCATCATATTTTAATAAATATTTCTGATTGGTCGGCCAATCAAAGGCCTACGATATGTTGTCTGTGGCAAGATTTGAGCGTGAATATTCTAAAACTAAACCCTTTATGTTCCTGTTATTTATAGTATTAGTAATACTGTATTACATTGAATCGACCCGAAATTCCCTGTTTTTGGTCTTATAATTCAACCAGTACTTCTTTGAAATTAAATTTTCTCATATATGTATACTTTTTTTTGATCATTGTAAAACTTGATTAAAAAAAATTGAATTTATAAAATTTTCTACGAAAATGCAGTCCCAAGCAGGGATCGGATTTTTGAAAATTTCACCAGGTCGGGTCGAATTCTCTTCGAATTCTTCCGGGTCGAGCGTTCGACCTGGTGACTGACCCTGACCCGACCTGCGTTCCAGGTCGAAAATTTCGACCCGGCGACCCGGAAAAATCCGGGTCCCAAGACCTTATCACAGACCTAATCACATAATGTTACATTATTAATGTAGGTTAATTTAACTTATTATAAGGTACTCACGATTGACAAACAAGGTTGAGAACTAATCTTCATCTCGGCACGAAGGTATTTGATCTGAACAAACCCTTGTTTTTACTCGGAGGTCACATCTCAATAATAATATGTTTCAAACTTAAAGTTTTTATGAAACAGATACGTGGAAATACAGCTGGAACTTGGTATATCAATGTATATTATTCAATTTATTTGATGTTGTTTCACTGAAAAATCTTTCAAAAACTAGAACGTGACCAAGAAAAATAATTCACAATAATCTGCCAACTAAAAAAGCTCAGTATCTAATTTTTATTTCCGGACAAACCGTGTCCCGATTAGCAAGAACGTAAAAATATGAAACTTTATATTATATAAAAAACTAACTATCACTTTCATAGATGCCCTATTTACATTAAAAAACTCCAAGAATACGAGAAAATAAATTTGCCAAACAAGGCCTGGAGACTCCAAGGCCTAGAACCCATTCTTTTTCAAAAATTAGGGACAACTTTTTCATGAGCTACTTTAAAACACTGCAAAATAACTTCAAAACCTTTGCGAAGCCAAAGCCTACTTTAAACGTATTCACCAACCATCGCTTAATGATCATCAAAGTTTTGCTCTATTTAAATAGTGGGCAAAAAAATTAAGTCTTCTCTGGCCCACACAAAATTTTAAATCTTTAAAATATTTCTAGATTCTGAACTTTGAAGTCTTGAAACGACTTGTATTTATTTTTCAAAAACTTGAAAATGATTATTTAGCGGAACGTTGTTTGATAAATTATTAAAAAATATTTATATTTTTAAATAAATCTTGGAAACTTTAAGACTTTTCTTTGGTTCACTTAAAATTCAAGAAAAAAATACAGTCACTGTGCATGATATAGGTTATTTGGTCAATGAACGCCTTTGAGTGAAAAATCGAGACTTTTTAAAAAATAAAACGAAGTGAACTTGAAGCCAATAAAAATCCTGAATTACTGGATACGCCAATGAAATTGACTCACCTTTGTGGGGCCACCCAATCATATTTTTGCGAAATTCAAACTATCACGATTTTGACAAAACGAACATGGAAGAATAAACAATTTTATAGTAGCGTGTTAACTTCAATTCCAATTTAAAAATATAAATTTTTTAAGGTCACGTGAGTTATATATTTTATAATTTATTAAACAATGTTTTGCGTGAGCATCTTTCAGGTTTTAAAGATAAAAAATTGTAAGTTTCAAGATTTCAAAGACTTCACGTGAAAAACATTCTGAAAAATTTGTGCTTTTTTTCAAAAATTGGCCAATAATTTGCAGTATTAGTGATCCAATTCAAACAATTTTTATCTAACTTTGAACAAATACATCAAAAAACTACTTGTTGTTGTTATTTTTGTTGCTAAGCGTTTCTCAAACTCAATAAAGTAATGTTCATACTTCAATTTGAGTGATGTTCCTTAATTTATACAGTGCCGAAGCTAGTTACTGATTATAATATCGGAGTTGAAAGTCTTCACTTAAATAAAAAAATACGAGAATGGATATTTTAAAATAATCATTTTTTGATATTAACTTCAGATATGAAAGCATGTTTAGGCGCTTTCTGCCGAAAAAATCGAAAGAAAAAATTATCAATTTAAACATTTGGTTCGACCGTCAATACAGATTTGATTCATAATCTCATAAGAATATCAAAAATCTTCAAATCCCCAGCATGGTTTTAAAGGTGTTTAATTTGTCTCAGCCATATTGCTTAGAAGTCACATATAGAAGTAAATATATATTTGTTGATAAACAATCGCTGAATTTATTATGTTTATCAAGAATCCGTGTAAATCAAGCTGACAATTGTTTTGGCTTATGAAAAAAACTTGTATATGATTTATATATTACACAATTTATTACCTTAAAAATATCTTGATCTCATTGTATCGTGTAATTTACAATAAAAAGATTTTTAAAAATTGACTAGCAGACTATTACCTAAGCCAAATTTTAAAGTTTCTGAAAAAATGAAATCTTCGCACATGGAACTTCCATGATCAAAGGCCTACCGCACAACAAGTCTGCTTTCTCAAAACCAAGTTGTAAAATCATGATAAGTTAGTTGCTGACATAATTTTTGCGCTAAAAATTGTCCAAATTTTCATTGTGTCAGAAGTCGGTGGAGCTATTTTGGTTTGTCAGGAATTAATCTTGAGAGTTTAATTGACAAAGACTTCTACTTGTGATGCAAAAAGTTTTAAAACTTAAATTATATTAACTGACGGTTCGTGTTTCACCAAATTCTCACAGTAATGATTTAAAAACAACCTCAGAAAAAACCATTTGAGAACATAAAAATACCAGAGAATGTCGCACTTATATCGCCTCCGGAAGCTGCGCAATTCAGTCTTGCAAGCAGTTTAACTATAATGACCATCGCGACATTTTAAAATCACAAAATTTAACCAGAAAAATGAATCATGAATTTTTTTGAACTTCTAAGCAATCGAAACTAGGGAACCTAGTTATGACACAAACATATTCAGTGCCAATTTCAATTTGCTTTAGATTCTTAAATGATTGAAGATATTGGTTGAAAAAGCTCGAAAATATACATTAGAGCTCGAAAATATGTATTAACTGAGGAAAATTGAAGAAAGCTCATAAAATAGTTTTATGAGTCGTTCAAGGTGTGAGTGTATTTAAAACGTTGCTTTATTTCATTACAAAAGTTAAACTTTAAGGGAGTTGTGTCTGTGAAAAAAGTGTTCTTGAAAGTGAGAGGTAAAATATACAAAGTTGGCAAAGAAAAAACGATCGGTGGTCTCGCATCTCTGCGATGCGCGGTTTTCGTGATAGCGCTATCTCTATGATTTAACAAATTTTCAAAAAAAATTCTATCGCTGTCTAACTAGACATTATTTTGTGTCAAAAATAAAATTGAATTAATTTTAATTATATATTGCACTTAATTAACCGATACTTTATATTTTTCGCTTTTGTCCAGTAGACAAAAATCGTTGATTTGTCTTTATTTTTTTCACAAACGACATTTTCCGAGTATGATAGAGCTCTAAAATTATCACCAAATTGAAAATAAGATCACTTTACCCTCTATTCATGTCCATTTTGGGATATAACCAGTCGTGTGGCATCAGGAGCCGTCTATTCTAAATTTCAAAAATAAAATAAAAACGAGAATTCCAAATTATAATTTCGATTTGTTTCAGTTTGGAATTTATTCGAATTTTTAATTAGATTCTGTTATCTGTAATTACTCTTGATCAAAAACTTCCATAAGATCTCAGCTGGTAATCAAATTCAAACTGATTTTAGACTATCGGAAATTATCGGTATTTTTTATTATTGCGAAGAGATTAAATCAAACAACGTTTTCGTGGGCAAACAGAAAATTTTAATTGGTTAATAACACTTTTTGGTTTTTTATTTTATTTCCCACGGCACAAAAAATATTTGAAATGACGAGCAAAAATCACTTTAAGATTTTAAAGCCTCACGAAAAAATTTATCACGATATCTATTTCGAAAAAGTATTATTTTTTTAATATCGCTAGAAAATTCTCTGGCATTATTATTATGCGTATATTTCGTGTTTGATCACAAAAACAAAAATTCTACACCGGACTAAAGGTCCAAAATTGTCTAAGAAATCTAACCTGCAAATCATTATTTTAGTCTGATAATCAGTTTACAGAGAAAATTTACCTAAGTGGACAAAATTTCACATTTTTTGAGGTTATCTAGTGCATTTTAATTTTCTTCAGAAAACTTCACCCGAGTATTATTAGCTTAGTTTTATCAGCTTAATTTGTTTTTTTAAAAAAAATTGATCTGATTAGTACTTAGCCAGAAAAATGTACCCTAAGTTTCAAGTTTGGCGCCCTCTGGTGGGAAAACCTTCTTATGTCGCGAAACCATCACCGATTATTTTTATTTCATCGATTCAGTATGGTACACTCTCTTTCAGAAAAACTTTTTCACAGACACTACCCCCTTAAAACTGATTCAACAGTACTCAATTTCTTGCTAAAACCCCAGAATTTGCTGTAGCGATTTACGCACGTCGGAATTCATTTAATCTTCTGGTATGAATCAGACTTGTTCAACACGGAGCAAGAACTTCTCAATGAGCCGGAACTCAAAAAGTTAAAGGATTTATCACCATATTAAATATCTTGAAATTAAGGGATCCACATAATTTTGTTCGGGATACTTGCTCGGTTTATTTTGCCACTTTTCAGATGATTTGAAATAAACAGAAAATAAACCCTCATTTGAAAATTTGCATAAAGGCCACGGTAGTTCCGTCACATGTATATGCTAGAACAAGTGCATTCGCTCTTAACTGTTGTTGTTATTCTGTAAAAATCTTAAAAATTTATTACATGCGAGCAACTAGAAGCAAATTTAAACATGAGAATAATTTGTTAATTTTATTTAGAACAATAAGCCAATAAATTATCAACATTGTTCTTAAAATTTTCGTACCATAAGTATTTGCAAAATACCTTTTTTCCTAAAACCATAATGAATAAACTCAAGTTTAGACTTCTTTGCAAAACATCTGATTTTGACTCACAAAAACAGCTTGAGACAATTTTTAGGGGATTGACGGTGCAGTAGTTATTTTCGACCACGGTCTCAAATTCGGTATTATTTTTCTTGTATCCGACCTTCCAGCACACGAGAAATTGATTGCAAGCAATAAAAAGTATATTTCTATCGTAATAAACTATTCTATGAATATCGATTTGCTAACAAAAACAATTAAAACAAAAACAATTAAAAACAAAAACAATTAAAAAACAAAAACAATTAAAACAAAAACAAAAAGAAATTAAAAAGCCCTAAATTCAAATATTTAAAATATGCTAGATCTGCTTAAGTTCAAGTCGTGTAATTTTTAGAACTAATTCCTTACTTTGAAAAATGGTATAAAAACCGAAACGTTAGTAATAAATGAAATTTCATATTGTAACAGTTAACAACAGAGATAAACAATTAATTTATTAAAAATTCTAGACAAAGGCTAGTTTTCAAATTACGAAGAATAATAATCACAGAGAAAATAACCATAAATGAAAGTATTCCAATATTATAATTGTTTAGATTTTTGCTCCTTTTTCAATATTTTAATTTTGTGATGATGGCGCGCAGTAGATCTGCATAAAAAAGTGATTGCAAAAAATCTGACAGAAATTAATGAAATTTTTTTTTGATGGAAATTTAGCTCAGAGATTCACGAAGATTATTTGAATAAGATAAAAAAAGGCATGTAGGGTTCGTGAGAAATAGTCCGTTGTCTGAAAAAAAATTACATTTTGCCTATATGATGCCTATTTGATGCCTATATCCCTTTATGACCTTTTGATTAATCTTAGAAATGTAGGTTGAGGGAGCCAATCCTAACACTCTTAAGACTCCTTCTAGCCACTCATGAGGCCGCTTTCTCTTCTTTTCAGCCCACATCTCCCAGATTATTCAAAAGGTCATAAAGGGATATATCAATAACAACATAAAAACATAGACGATTGACATAAAAATTACACTAGGCAGGTTCTTCGATATGATGCCTATTTGCTGACTTTAACAAGGAATTTTCAAAAATAATTTTCGGCGAATTAAGATGAATTTATAAAATATTCATTTTGGATACGTGGATATCACAAAATAGATCAATGGAGAGTAAAAGCAGCAATGAGGTTATAACGGCTCATGTCAAAATATTTTTTAGAAATTTCTCATTTTAATACATTTCATGGTTACGAACTACAATGTGCAATTGAAAACATAGATGTCCATTTAATTCTCACGAAATAAATTTGAGTTTTAAAAAGGGCTTATTTCTCCCCAGCACATTGCTGGAAGCACCCACAATCCTCTTAATCGAATATTTTTACCAAACAGATTCATTCAGATTGTACGCTCTTTAGAAAAGTTCCGGACTCAACAAGACCAATTATGACGTATCAGATTGTCATAGATATTCGATCAGAAGCCCTCACATTTATCTCTTCAATAACGGAGTCGGTTTTACTCAACTTCTGACTTAGGTGTACTAGGGCGGAATGCCAATTTTTCCGTCAAAACTTATCTTTAATGATGAAGGCGTAGATTTTTTAAGTAGCCACCTTAAAATCATTTTCATCGTGGACGGTATAATTTCCCATGAATGATAATATGATATCAATTTTATAGCCTAAATTAAATGGGTTAATTGCATAATTTTTTGTAATTTTAAAGTAATTTTAGGATTATTTCACATAAATTAATATTATCCTAAGTTTATTACGTGAATCTTTAGTTACTTATTATTGATAATAATAATTTATTATGTAACTGTAATTTATTAGGTACAATTATAAGGTATACAATATCAATTAGGTATATAATATCAATTATAATGTAACATTTTTTTTTATTGTATTATTAACAATAATAATTAACTATGTACGATTATTATGTAACATTATTTTTGTAAAAAAATTTATGAGATATTCTAACAGTTTTCTTTATGTTCGCAAAGATATTGGTTGTCACAGACTATCCATATCGCAAGTATGGAAAATGATTCATTAAAGGTTGTGAAAATACATTCATACCGTATAAATGTATTTTTCACAACCTTTAAAACACAAACTCCGTCAATAAGTGTTATTCAAAATTATTTGTTTGTCTTTATAAAATGACAAAATATAAGTCCTTTCTTATATAATAAGGGCCTCGGTGCATTTTGACAGATACCGATATCCCTTTATCACCTTTTGGTTAGAATGCGTAGCCACTACTCCTTTTAACGTGTGACTTAAACGTTGTGGCTACGCATTCTAACCAAAAGGTGATAAAGGGATATGGGCTCTTGATGAAAAACTTTTCACTGGATTGATTTATTCTTCCCCAGATACCATCAAAGTGATAATTCATAATACAGGCAACTTTTGTAACTAGCGAATTTTTGCATTATGACCTTTTAAGAAAATTTTGAGTTTGAATTTAACTTTTCGAATTCGAGAAATTATGAGAAATTTTCGATNGGTTCGTGAGAAATAGTCCGTTGTCTGAAAAAAAATTACATTTTGCCTATATGATGCCTATTTGATGCCTATATCCCTTTATGACCTTTTGATTAATCTTAGAAATGTAGGTTGAGGGAGCCAATCCTAACACTCTTAAGACTCCTTCTAGCCACTCATGAGGCCGCTTTCTCTTCTTTTCAGCCCACATCTCCCAGATTATTCAAAAGGTCATAAAGGGATATATCAATAACAACATAAAAACATAGACGATTGACATAAAAATTACACTAGGCAGGTTCTTCGATATGATGCCTATTTGCTGACTTTAACAAGGAATTTTCAAAAATAATTTTCGGCGAATTAAGATGAATTTATAAAATATTCATTTTGGATACGTGGATATCACAAAATAGATCAATGGAGAGTAAAAGCAGCAATGAGGTTATAACGGCTCATGTCAAAATATTTTTTAGAAATTTCTCATTTTAATACATTTCATGGTTACGAACTACAATGTGCAATTGAAAACATAGATGTCCATTTAATTCTCACGAAATAAATTTGAGTTTTAAAAAGGGCTTATTTCTCCCCAGCACATTGCTGGAAGCACCCACAATCCTCTTAATCGAATATTTTTACCAAACAGATTCATTCAGATTGTACGCTCTTTAGAAAAGTTCCGGACTCAACAAGACCAATTATGACGTATCAGATTGTCATAGATATTCGATCAGAAGCCCTCACATTTATCTCTTCAATAACGGAGTCGGTTTTACTCAACTTCTGACTTAGGTGTACTAGGGCGGAATGCCAATTTTTCCGTCAAAACTTATCTTTAATGATGAAGGCGTAGATTTTTTAAGTAGCCACCTTAAAATCATTTTCATCGTGGACGGTATAATTTCCCATGAATGATAATATGATATCAATTTTATAGCCTAAATTAAATGGGTTAATTGCATAATTTTTTGTAATTTTAAAGTAATTTTAGGATTATTTCACATAAATTAATATTATCCTAAGTTTATTACGTGAATCTTTAGTTACTTATTATTGATAATAATAATTTATTATGTAACTGTAATTTATTAGGTACAATTATAAGGTATACAATATCAATTAGGTATATAATATCAATTATAATGTAACATTTTTTTTTATTGTATTATTAACAATAATAATTAACTATGTACGATTATTATGTAACATTATTTTTGTAAAAAAATTTATGAGATATTCTAACAGTTTTCTTTATGTTCGCAAAGATATTGGTTGTCACAGACTATCCATATCGCAAGTATGGGAAATGATTCATTAAAGGTTGTGAAAATACATTCATACCGTATGAATGTATTTTTCACAACCTCTCAAAATAATAAGGGCCTCGGTGCATTTTGACAGATACCAATATCCCTTTATCACCTTTTGGTTAGAATGCGTAGCCACTACACCTTTTAACGTGTGATGTTAACGTTGTGGCTACGCATTCTAACCAAAAGGTGATAAAGGGATATGGGCTCTTGATGAAAAACTTTTCACTGGATTGATTTATTCTTCCCCAGATACCATCAAAGTGATAATTCATAATCCAGGCAACTTTTGTAACTAGCGAATTTTTGCATTATGACCTTTTAAGAAAATTTTGAGTTTGAATTTAACTTTTCGAATTCGAGAAATTATGAGAAATTTTCGATAAAAGTTCCAAACATAAGGCAAAATGCCTTATTTTTCGTTCAAATAAAAAAAAAATAATATTGAACATAAACAAAAAAAATTTTGACGTAGAAATCGTATAAAATAAAATTTAATAAATCCGAGTCGGTGGTCGAAATCGTATTTGAGAGCTTCTAAGTAACAAATAAAAAATACTAAATTTTACTGTTATTTAGACACCATGGTGCAAAACGCGCGTTTTTGAGTGTTTTTTCAAAAGACGATTTATAAAGTAAAAATGATCAATCTGAAGAAATTCAGATTAAACAAAAGAAGCTGACAAGTGGCAACGTGTGTCCGAAAAAGTTTTTATCCGAAAATTTTGAAGTGGCAAAAAGTTTTCCATCAAGACAAAAAAAATTGAAAAAGTGCAAATCTGTCAAAATGCACCATGGCTAGGGTCATACCGTATGACTCATACGGTATGACTCATACCCTAACCGTGGCCCTTAATTTGATATGATTTTTGAAATTTTGCTCAAAAATATCGTGAAAGTTACTTTGAAAAACAATATTTGTGACTCTGATGGTTTAAGGAGAAGATCTCTTTTGTGTATTTGAATAACATTTTCTGATTGACCGTTTATTAGACACGCTTGAATTTTTCAATTTTATTGAAAATGTAAAATTAGTTTAATTAAATTAACCAAACGTCCTTACGAAAATAACCCAAATACTATACACGCGGTTGAGTGACTGTCCATAGACCAAATTAGTCTGACCAACGCATAATCCCGAAATAACCCTTTTCATTTATTACCGAATATTTTGAAAACCTATTTCAAAATAATTCCAAAAAACTTTTCTTTCTTAACTACACTGAATGAATGCCGAAGCTTTATTCATCAGAATGAAACGGCCAAGTATGAATAAACAAGAAAAACTTTCGTTTTTGGAATTATTTTGAAATCGGCTACTGATTATCAGCATGTCTTATACAATAAAAAAATAAGTTCTAGATTTTCCTTTCAAAATTTGTGTAGACTTCTGTACGAAATTTTCTTTATTAGTAAAATAATTGAAAGTCGATCGTATCGTATCGAGAAGGGTGAATTTCACCCGGTGAAATAAAAACTGGATCGTATCGTATCCTATCTACAGGGGTTGATATAAAAAGTGGATCGTTTTGCAAAAAAATGATATGATCTGATCAGAAAATTATGATACGATACGATCCAATTATGCCTATTCCCTACTACGCATAATATGACTAGCCGTTGATTGATCAGTGAGTCTCGGTTTTATGACGCTGGTAATAAGTAAAGGCATTTTAAAATGATTTACTAATTCAAAGAATTGACGGTGAAGACTCTTTCATGCAGAATCCAGAAATAGTGACAAAATTCAGTTTAATAATTCGTCCGTTATTGATATGATATGAAACAAGGAAATTTTTCGTCCCTGGTATTCCTAAGCATCTACTTTCGCGTTTGCATCTATCCCGTATTTGACCGATGAGAGCACTGGATATCACGGCGTAGTCAAATAAGAGCTTTGACAATAAGTTAATTTGCGAATGTGAAAGTAAAGGCAAAGAGATTTTTTGTTTAAATATTTTGTTATCGGTAGCTGATTTGTATGCTTGGGACTCCTGAGTCGGTTATTCATAGCAAATAAGAGCATTTTTATATTCGACTGATTGTATTAAAGTCAATTAACTTCTTAAAAATTATAAAAAACGACATAAATTTCAAAAATTTTACTAAGTTATTTCAATTCAGATGATAAGATGATCAGATTTAAACAAATTTAAAAAATCAATTTTACTTTGCGACTTTACTTTATGAGTAAACCAAACACAGAGATGGCAAAAATTTTTCCAAAAAATTTATTGAACCTCTAAAAAGCAACATTCAAATTTCTTTTTTTTTAAATCGAGCTTAGAAACGCCGTCAGTGGAAATTCAAAATTCCAATTCTAACGTTCTATCTCAAAGCTGAATTTGAGTGGTGGATCAAAAAAATGGGACTTGAGATCTTGATTAAGAACACTGTTCAAATATACTTTGGGTGTATCCCACATATGATATGTGACATATCCTTTGAAGGTAAAGTTACTAACTAACCAGGAAAGCCAGTATATTCTTGTTCACTCTCGCTTAAAATCCCTATTTTATACCACACTGATACAGTGCCCCCCTGGTTAGTAAGTAACTTTACCTCAAATTTATAGTGTCGGCGAAAAGACAGATTTGCACTTTTTCGATTTTCTTTCTCTTGGCCACTTTTGAGCTGACTTTGTATCATCAGATTTTTTCAGGTCTATTAATTTTAATTTGTAAATTGCCTCTCAAAAACACTCAAAAACCGTAAAATTTTGGTTAAAGATGTCTAAATCTCAATTGAAGTAAAATAATTTGTTTAACTTTATTAATTAGTAACCCTAAAAACAGTCTTAACCAACAAATTTAATTTTTATTTGTTTTTATACGATTTCTACGTCAAAATCGAAAATTTAAAATGTCAACAAAATTCTAAAGAAAACGAAATATTTGCACATCGAGAAAAAATAAACTTTTCATAAGATGATTGAAATAATTGAACTCGGTAGTCGGGACCGCTTAACAATTTGACAAATTTTAGTAAAATAATTTATTTAATCTTCGATTAACGAGGGATTTAACCGATTTCTACTGAACCATAGTTTCGTTGCAAAAATATGATTGAGAGTATGAAAAAGAGTGTCGTAAAAATAATGAGTACATGTTTGAAAAACATAAAGTGTGGTAATTAAACAAGAAATGAGGAAAATTTTTAAAATATTTCCGAATATTTTTGACCAAAAATCACAAAAAAATGTCATATGATTTTTCGAAGATCGTATGAAAAAATTGGTCACCTACGCAAAAAGTTGAAGCTGTCATTTTGTAGAGGGTTTTTCGTTGATTTGAAATAATTAATTATAAAGAAAATTTGATCAAACCGTAGGGAAAATTTTTACTATGGAATTTTATCAATAAATGAAAATTATCAAAAAAACAAAAATTAGGAAAATGCAAAACTTAAAAATGATGCCGAAACATTACTTCGACGGTATATTGAGGGAAACATATGAACTCAGTAAAAAGTTTTTTCATCAACAGCGCGTATCCGGTTGTATCTCTAAGCATTGACTTCCTTGACGAGATATCGCAAGCAAAAACAAAACAATAAAAGTTATCACAGTGAGTTATTTTTCTGGTATAAATATATCATTTTGAAGTCAGAATGACGAGAAAATACGTTCACCGACTAATTATTCTTTCATAATATACGAGATTGGTTTAGACTGATGGGAATGATCAAAAATGGATTCTGCTGAAAATTTGGACACAAAGTACGTCAACTAAAAATGCTTGGTTAGTCTGACACGGTGTCAGTCAAGGGCGTGTGCACCAGTAAGGGTAAACAAGTCAGGGAGCGCAGACTGTTATTTATTGTGGAGTCTAAAGATGTATTTTATTCTCCCTTGAATAACAAAAATTGACCATAAGCCCAAATAATGATTACCAACGATGTTTCCTGGTTGAATGTTTGCTTGGTAATCTTGAGAATGCAACGCCGAAAGAATTAATGTTATCTGAGTCACTTTATAAATTTTCTTCTATATTGTCTAAATTTATCATGTTTGTTTGATTATATTTTATAAATTCGTAACAATTGAGTTTTTTAAATTCACAATTGATTCGTGTAATGGATTATGTACAGTATGACTTTTTTCCAATGTTGTACATGCTATTTCGATTACCATAATTATTTCAAATTTGCTTGTCATCGTATGACGGTCATACTTTATCATTCATTTATGATGACAGTTTTCAATTTAATTGATTGTCGCAAACAAACCGATTAACAATAATATAGAAGAAAATATATGGACCGCTTATCAAAAAGCGTCAACTCGGTTTTACTTCAATTTAAACCAGGCTTCAACGAAAAAAATGCTCTTGAGGTTTTTCCAGATAGAATTAAAAAAAAGATATGGACAAAAAAAAGCGGAAAACTTTCCTAATCATGAGATTTTATTTGAAGATATTACGAAATTTGAACTCAAGTTTTTCCTAAAATAGATAAAAAATGATTTATATACAGCTGGGACGTATGTAAGCTAAGAAGGGGTAATATCGATCCTATCCTATATTTTAAAAGCAAGACAAGAAGAATATTTACGATCTTTCGGACAGAACGGGACTGACATTTAAATATTTTTGTCTGGAGGACAGGGTAAAACAAAAAACAATGAATCCTGTTCTTGTTTCTGTCCTGTTTGAATAAAGTATTTACCAACGCACAAGTATCTGCCCTACGTCACACTTTAATTCGATTACATCTACATCTGTATATATCATCAATCAAAAGTTATTTTTAAAAAAGAAAAACAAAATGATGAAAAATCACAAATTCCTATAAAAAATGGCTAATTTTCCAAATAAAAGCAGATTAATACACTTTAAATTATTATTTTTAATTTTATATAGTAATCAAGTGACAGTCTGGCCAATTTTTGATTGATCAAATTAATTTTAATATTAAATAATTTTTTTCACGGAATAGTTAAATTAAAAATTTGAAATTACACTTTCAAATAAATATCTGTTCCAAGATACGAATAAATTTAACTGTTAAGTGTTTTGTATGCACAAAACACTTTCCTAAAAACTGACTCATTTCACATTTGTATTCGATGTTTAGTTTCGAAATAATTTTTCCGGAAGTAAAACTTCGGCGAAAAATCTCAAAAAATTAACTCCCCGTAATATTCGAACCAAATATCCAAAAATAAAATGAGTATTTTTTTCGGAATCACCGCCAAAATTTTTATAATGTATTTGGAAGAAACAATTCTGTGACATTTTTTTGCCTTTTTTAGAAGGTTTAAGGTAGGCTTGAGCCGATATATCGGCTCTATAATTCCAAGGGTTAAGGTAGTTGCAGCTCTAATTACTTTTGCAATCATAAATTGAAAACAAGATATATTTCAGCATCAATTATGTCAAATTTTAGAATCAAGATTTTTAGATCTAAAAAATATAGTTGGAAAACCAAGGTGTAGCATATTATGTTAAACGTGCCCATCGAATTCTTCACAAATTTTATTTTGTCTGAGAACCAACGCACAAGGATCTTCCCTTCGCCAAACAATAATCCGATAAGATTTATATCATCAATCAAAAGTTATGTTGAAAAAAGGGAAAAAAATCATGAAATACTTAAATTGAAAATTTTGAAATAAGTGTTTCGAATGCAATAAAATCTTTCCTAAAAACAAGCTTATCTCACAGCTCTGACACAAAACATCTAGTTCAGAAAATATGAACTGCCTATAAAACCCTCTTAAGGCAGTGGAATTCAACCGCGGAGCTCCAACAGAAAAATTTTAATGAAATATTTTTTTTTCTTAAAAATTCACAAAATTGGAAAAACACGGAAATTGAAATTGTTTTTTTGAGACGAATGGACAACATTTCAAAAAAATGGCGTCTACGGAGTTAAAGCAAGCTTTTTCCGTTCTTTTGCAGAATACGCTTTAAAACTGCATGCAAAATGAAGACGGAGTGAGCTTTCTGGGTCTTCCAAATTGGCTGTTTTGACCACTAGAGGCATACATTTAAGAAAATGGTGTCTACTGATTTTCGTATTCATATAATTAGAACGTATGACGAATAATACAAAAACTAATATAAAAGAAAAGAGGTGTAGGCTTTTTAGTGCTTCTTTGGATGCCTACTAAAAATAATTTCCTGAGCGTGGGTATAATTCTTTCATGCTCAAAGTATCACTGGAAACATTCCTTCGACTCGTTCCACAATTTTCTTTAAAAATTCTGCTTGATAATGGTCACTCACTCCCCTCAGCTTGAAATAAGGGATTCTGCCTAATTTGAAGTGATTTTTGTTCTGAAATTACTTCCTCAATTAATTTTATTCATTAGGCTTTTTTGGAAAAAATAAAGTCTTGGCATATCCAGAAAATGTTTATGATTCTGAAATATTATTTTAAAGACGCTTAGCTGGAGCATTTAACGATCGTTATTCTCAAATCCATTTTTAATTTTGACAAGGAAGCTGCCTCCTGGAGGCACCATCAACACTTAAAATAAATTTAGCGGATAAAGACCATGTAGACTGTTAATTAACAGCGATTACGAATCAGTGTGTGTGTGTGACGTTCTAACGACATCATTTCCTATTTAAGAAGAGAAAATTCAAATTTTATCACCAGTTTGATCAAAACAATTGTCCTATATAAAATGAAAATTTTTATTTTCTTCATAATTATCATATTAACTGGAGCCTTTCCAATATCATCCAAACTAGAAGTTGTAAGAAGGGCTCCGCGAAGATCAAATTCCCGATATAATCGCTACATCGATCAAAGTCATGAAATAATTTCTTCAAAAGTCAATCGAGGTTTTCGTCGAGCAAAAAGTTCGGTGGCTTACGATAACAATTATCGACGACTTCAAGTTCTCTTGAAAATGGCGAAACAAAATCCAGACAACACTATGATAAAAAATCAATTGCAAAAGTTTTCTTATGAGTTTTTATGTCGAACTAATCAAGTCACTCAATCTTACCGTAAACGCTCATGTTAAAGAATATCTGTTGAACGGGTTGTATTGGTTTGAATTGTAATTAATTAATAATTATTTCAAATTACTTAAATTTCACTCCTATGCTTAATTAGTACAGACTAACTAGTAAAATTTAAACAATTTTAACAAAATGTTCTCAAAAACTACAATTATTTTGAAACCGAAAGTGGCGCATATAAACAAGTACAGGGCGGACTGATGGGTAGCAACACTCATAGCTTACATTTTTATTGGCTGCCCAGAACGGCCAGCTATTTTAAAACTTCAAAAGAAAGGTCTCATACTTTCATGGAACCGTTACGTCGATGACAATTAAACCATTATACGTAAGGGGTCGCATGACAAAATTTTGAAAGCATTAAACGGCTGGTAAAAAAATATTGAGTATACCTCCGATTTTATAAATGAAATAAGCTGACTTTTTTGTCGTGATAAATTCTTCTGGAAAATGGCGTTATTGAGTTTAAAATTTTTTATAAATGCCGGATTAGATGCTCGCATGAGCAATTAAAAAATATCAATAGTAAAGGATATCTCCACAGTGATTCCAAGCTCTCAATCATTCTCAACAGCCCTACTCTAATGATGAGCTCTTTCTGAACAATTTGTCTTTCTTAAAGAAGATATTTCTTAGAAATGATTATCAAGAGAGAATAATTTATCGAAAGTTTTCACATTTTTTGCGCTCTCCAGAAAAACCTCCACAGCCAGAATTCTCATTCCATTTATGTCTCAATTATACCAATTCTCAAATAGAATACTTAATCCGATATCTAGTTAGTCGAATTGAGGGTTTTATACCAAATTTTTATGTGAGATATTTATATAGAACTTTGAGAATCGACCAAATATATAAAAAAGGTAGTAAACCAGAAATTTCAAAGCTTGATTCGAGCCACCTTATTTATTAATTTCTTTGCACATGTAGTAAATGCTATGTTGGTGTTCTGAAACAAAATGTAGTCTCAAAAAAGAACTAACGATCATAATCAATTTTCTCGTGCTTGAAAAATTTATAACCACATATACCGTTGCCCTGTTAAAATAACGGGAATACGAAAAAATTCATATTCCACAAAAATGGAGTCAAACTTTCATCAAAGGAGTTAGAGACAAATTCTCCAAGAGTCATTTTAAGATAGAACAGAAGAACTTCCAATCAATTCAAGCTTAAGTTGACGCTGAATCGTATGTCATACAGCTTAATCTTCCATCGCTTAATGAACAAATTGTTCAGAAAAACTTCACAATATTTTAAAGTTGGCCTAAAAATCAGCCCTATTTTTCCCACATTTTACCTTGTCCTATATTTATTTAGTTGTCGCACTGTAACTTTCTGAACTTACAAAAATGTAGCCCATATTTTCATAATTTATTTGTTTTTGCAAAATTAAAACTCTAGATTCTGCTCAAGTTCATTTTTTGAAACTAACAAGTCAATTTATTTGCTCGATAATGAAATAAAACCGAAACGTTGCTTTCGATTAAGATTTACTACACTTAATTAAGCTTTGACATTTCAGACATTTCTTTGTATTTTTAGACTAATGCAGACTAAACATTTTTGAAACAAACATTAGGAAGACCTTTTTTGATTTCTTTTGACAGTTAAGTTAATAGTTAAGAACCACTCCAACCAACCATCTGATTAACCACGGTTTAACACGAGTCTCTCAGCTTATTTTTAAGAAACAAAGATCCTGGAGCTTATATCGGAAAATTTTAAGATTGGGTGAGATACCGAAAATTGCTCTGAATTTGAGTGAAAAGGAGTTTTTTTCGATTTTTGCCTCAGGAGTCAGCAATTTGCTTTAATGTGCCGAAAAGGGTGTTTTTCAACATTTTGATATAAGGCTTTTTCTCCAAAAGTGCCAGACACGTCATTTTAAGCTCTTAGTGGTCCCCGAAACCCGCCAGAAAGCAAACACGCGGGCCATGTGCAGGCTCAAAAAAATTTGTTCCTGGTTCATAGAAGAATAACTGTCATAGTGTATACTCGTGGTATGGCAAAAATTTTCTCGGAAAAGTCTATGATTATTTTTAAAAAATATGGTCGTTTGTTCCTGCGGAACACGACCCTATTTTTTAATCCTAACCTTACCCAAGAAACAGCTTTGCGTCGTTCTATAGCGTGTACACTGGACACGAGTTTCCTACAGAACCCTAATCTTCTCACCCCAACCCTATTTTTCCTGACAAAGAAGTTTTGCACGGTTTTATCCCGTGTATACTGGGCACGAGTTTTCAAATTTTGTTAGAAAATGATTTCCCCATTCTGTACTTTATTAATAAAGCATAATTATAAACTATTTTTCAAAACACTAATAAATGCAACCGAGATATATTTTTGATATTCTTGTGTGAGGACTTTCACCTTCTAACAAATGTGTGTTCTTTTGATGAGTTTGAAACTCAATCTTGAAACTCAAAATGTTTTTTTTTGTTAAAAAATGTTTTTTTCGTGAAAAAATGTTTTTTT
>SCLH01001090.1:58959-209331 GCA_004367855.1 Oikopleura vanhoeffeni | reverse complement strand
GAGTCGTAAATGGCCCCTTAACTTTGTTCAAATTGGCTGAAATTTTGGGTGTGACTTTATTACCAAAAAAAAATAGATCAGCCAATTTCAGCCAATTTGAACAAAGTTAAGGGGCCATTTACGACTCTGACTAAAGTGGACCACCGTGCGGCGTATAGTTGTAGGCAAAAGATAGGTTTTTTTCAAACGTTCCTAGGCAAAAGAAAGGCATTTTTAACCAGATTCTCAGACCAAGATTATCCGGTCGGCGCGACAATGAAAAATACATGTTTTCAAGTCTCGCAGACAATGTCGGCTAGCTTGAAAATGGGCCAATAGTTATTCAGATAAAGGTATTTAGTTACGATTTTAACGATTTGTTTAACGATTTTCGCATAAATCTTTTTCGAATTCATGTTTATTTAAAATAAACTTTATTTCATTTTTTTCGACAGAATTAAATTTATACATCCTAGAAGATTTGTAACGAAAATTAACTTTAAAATCACCAAACATTCTTACTCTGACCACGCTTTAACTCAATTACATGTATAAACTCTAGATACAGTATCTAAGATACTGTTTAAATTGGCCAATCAGAGCACATTTTCAGCACATAATTGACCAATAGTTGCTAATATTTTCATCAAAAAGTCGACCCTTCCGATCTTTTTGAGGGTACTTACAAGTCTCTAAGATGAATGGTAATTTGATACAGGGGGGTGCGGCTTATAGTTGGAATTTTTTTCGCCAAAAAACCCCAACTATACGCGTAATTCCAACTATACGCGTGATTTCCAACTATACGCGTACGGCTGGGAAAATGTGCTCTGATTGGTCAATTTAAACAGTAGTATCTAGAGTTTATACATGTAATTGAGTTAAAGCGTGGTCAGAGTAAGAATTTTTGGTGATTTTAAAGTTAATTTTTCGTTACAAATCTTCTAGGATGTATAAATGTAATTCTATCGAAAAAAAANGCTAAACTTGATTCGCAGACTTCTGGTTCCCTTACGTTTGAATTTGATTTCGATGAAGCACCAACAACAGATTTAGTACCTGTTACATGCTCTTTGCACGAAAAAACTATGGAGATTGATAGTTTTCGTAATGCTAGAATAATCTGAGTTGTGTGCACCAATTTCGAGTCGTGTGCATCAATTTTAAGTCGTGTGCACCAATTTTGAGTCTTGTGCATCAATTTGATGCTGTGCGCACTAATTTTAAGTCGTGTGCACCAATTTTGAGTCGTGTGCATCAATTATGAAGTTTGTCTGCCACCTCCTATATAACTTAAACCTTTTAATAAAACTCTCAGTGAGATAACTTAGCCCTGTTAACCCTTTACTGTAATTGGATAATAAATGTATGAAAAAAATATTTGTCAATTTATCGCACCGCAAATATATTTTTTTTATATTTCAAGATAAGCCTAGACCACCCCCTTAAAGAAAGAGTTAGAGTGCTGCGAAAAAAGAGCTGAAAAATAGGGATAAAAAAAAAAAAAAGGGATAAATAAAGTCGGCAGCAGTGAGCTATTTAAATCTTTTTGATATCAGTTATATTCTCAATTGCTTAGATTTAGCTTTGAGCGGTTTCCCCCGATTTTTTAATTACTTCCTCGATAACATATTATTGCGTTTAACAAATTCTAAAGTGATTTATAATTGTTTAATTAACATTGGCGGTAATAATTGCATTTATATTTAAATTTAAACCTACAAGTTTTAAAGTCGATTTTCTTCTCGATGACATTTGTAGCGGAAAATTCGCAATTTTTGTCTTTCAATTTTATAGAGATTTGAAAATGGACGGCTTGAAATTTTGTTTGAAATTTACGAAATAAAACAAAATTGCTTCGCAATTTTTATCGCTTTCATTCGAAAAAGAATAAGAAGTCATTTAAAAAAAAGAAGAGTTATTGATTAAAAAAAAAGGGCGCTAGGGATAAGCTCAAACTTATGGCGCTAGGGATATATTTTGAAAAGTTACGAAGCTAGGGATACATTTTTAGAGTTACGAAGATAGGGGTACATTTTTAAAGTTACGAAGCTAAGGTAACAGACATGGGGGTAAATTTTCGTAAAATCAAATTACGATTTCAACTATACGATTTCATTTCGAATAACAATTCACTGAAATTACGAATCGTAATGTCGGGGGATTTTTAGTGCTCGCCTACTAACTACTGAGATGTTTTTGCAAAAATGTTTTTCATTAAATTGTGTGCCAAATGGCACTGACCGGTGTTGCCGACAAGTGTCGCCAATTAAATTTTTAATTTCAAACTGATAATAGCGCGACGTTCTCATCGGTTGACATCCAAATTTCGGAAACAAAATAAAGATCATAAAATAAAAATTTTGGTTCTGACTGATTTTTTATGGAGAATTCAAATTAACACTAATTAATTTTTGACTCAATTTGGGGAATCGGGAAGAAATTATGTGGAATTCAAATTGTGGACATCTAAAAAAGTAAAAGTGGCTATTTCGAATGTTTTACAAGAGATTATTTTCGTAAGTTATATTGACATGGAGTCGGCACATCTAAAATTTTTTTGGATCGGATCGGTAGGCTCGCAAAAAAAATTAATCGGATTTGGATCGGATCGGAAGCTTTTTGAAAAATTGGATCGGATATCGATCGGATCGGATGACCCCAAACCAAATTGGATCGGAAAACCACCGATCCGATCCAATTGTGCCGACCCCTGATAGTGACTCCAATTTGCAGAGTTTATGGCACCTCCTTCGAAATTAATAAAGAGGTTCCTGAGTTATTCAAAGGTTAATATTTTAACCTCATAAAACAGATGTGATAACAATAATCACGATTCGTGATTCATGAGTCTTATTGGAAAACAAAATCTGTTATTGCAATTTTGAATTGCCAAATGATAACGGGTAACATTTGGCTATTGAGTCCATCCTGGGTTTCTAACCTGAACTAATCGGTTGATTTATCTTGATAAGTTTTAAGTCAAAATATTCTAGTGGATGAGGATATCTGAAATACGCTTTCTAAAAATGACATCTTATCATAAAAATCTACTTCATATAATTTTCTGATTGAGAGCAAATTTAAATTCGTAATAAGTTAACCAATTTGAAATTTAACAGAATTTATCACGTTAGAAACTTAGAAATAAAAACGGTTAATGGGCCGCACTTTAAATTTTTTGAAAAACCACGAGTAAAAATTTTCAAAGTCTTAAAATTGGGAAAATTTTATTAGCCCTTCACAATTTCACGATGATTTTTTTATTCGTAAGATGTTTTTGTAAAAAAAAGACTTTATATTTGCAATATTTAGTAGATTTATGCTGTTCCGAGTGAAAAACAACGGGAGAGATGTGAGTGTGGTGTAGGATAGGGATTTTAAGCGACGAATGATTGTACGGGCCACTTGTCAGCTTATTACTGTTGCACGATTTTGACAACCTTATTATGTTTTACTGTCCGAAAATCTTTTAATAAAGTTTTACATTTGTCGAAAATCAGGGACGCTTATTTCCCAGCCTAGTACATTCTTATTGTTTTTGTGTCCACTCCATCTGAACAAGATATGCGGCTCAATTGTTAACAAATTTCATGAAGTTTGAACTCTTCATATTTTCAAAATAATTAATTACAATGAATTTGACGATTTTGATAGTCAAATTTTTCCAGTAGAAAATTTTTCTGAAATTATTTTTTTTTATTGACAAATTAAATGATGCGAAATACCAAAATCAAATTTTGACTTGTACAGTGACTGTACCACAGTCACTGTAATTAAGTTAATGAGCAAAGACTATTTAGTCGCACAAGAATTTTTTTCATAACAGAAAAGTCCAAAGAAAAAACTTGACCGTATAACGTAGAAAAAAAATTGGCCAAAAAGTACGTTTTATTCGAAAATACCTCAAATCACCCTTCAAAATCAAGGACATATTTTTTAGTTTTTGAGATTTTTTTTCATTACAGCAAAGTTTATATTGTTTAAAATATCTCTTGATTTAAACAAAATAAATCGACATCTAGCGCCATCATTTCGATACGTGAGAGATTTTGATTGAGTTTCGGTATCATTAGTATTTAGATTTTTTTTTTACTTATCATATTCACATGTGCTACCACTGTATTCTTCATTTTCTGTTACGCTAAGTACTACGTAGAGTGTCCCATAATAATTTCCAGTTTGGACGTCAGATGTCCAAACGCTATTATTAACTGATTTCACACTTAAAATCAGCTTAACGTCGGGGCTACGAAAATCGAAAATTATTTTTAACTGAATAGAACATGGAGCATCTAGAACGACCTCCAATTTATATACTATCCCACAATTATGCCACATGCTGTGAGCACCTGAAATCGAGTAAGAAGAAAGTAGGGCTCTATTTTTTATACAGTTATTCATGAATTGATATTCCAGAATTCTAAAATACAGTATTGTTTGGACGAAATTCACAAAAAAATACGCTCAATTTTGACGAAAAAGTTTGTTAATACTGGGCACTTCCGGCGAAGTGAGGACAAAAATAAAGTTTTTCATTCAAAATAATGAAAATGCGTAGGCGTTCGAAATAAAGTTATAAGTTGATTAGAGTGGCCGCGGTCTGAAGCATTTCTGGGAAGGGCTAAAAATCAGAAAAAATCGAGGAAGCCATTTTGTAGGAAATTTTACGGAGATTATTTTTTTGAAATTTTCGAAAAAATTTTTTTTAAATTTTTGGCGGTTCCTGATTGGCCGAAAAAAAAAGTACTTTTTGACCCCGGTAATGGAATCGCAAGATTAAGTTAACCCGAAAAAGTACTTTTCTTTTTTTTTCAAATTGGAAAAGGGGTCTTTAGGGTGGTCAAAATTTGCAAAAATCGTCATTTTTTAACAAAATTTTTTTTTTTAACAAAATCTTTNTTTTTCGTAGCCCCTGACGTTTAAAGCTGATTTTTTAAGTGTGAAATTTTCAGTTTAATAATGAGCGTTTGGACATCTGACGTCCCAACCACTGGATAATTCCATATTATGGGACCTCTAGTAGTAACTTAAAGCTAAGCAGAAACTTAAAGAATACAGTGGTAGCACATGTGAATTGATAAGTAAAAACAAAAATAATCTAAATACTAAATGAGACGAACTCAATCAATAAATCTCTCACGTATCGAAATGATGGCGTAGATGTCGATTTATTTGTTTAAATCAGAGATATTTTAAACAATATAAACTTGCGGTAATGAAAAATAATCTAAAAACTAAATAAAATATGTCCTTGATTTTGAAAGGTGATTTGAGGTATTTTCGAATAAAAAAAGTACTTTTGACAACTTTTTTCTGCGTATACGGTCAAGTTTTTTCTTTGACTTTTCTGTTAATGAAACCAAAAATCTGTATGCGAACAATAAATAAATTCTTTTGCTCATTTTTAGGATTTTGGGAGAAATTTTTTTTTTTAATAATTCGTTAACTCTAATTGTACAGGTGACTGTGGTAGCAGTCACTGTGAACAGTCAAAAGTTTGATTTTGGTATGTGTCTCATACATGATTAACCTCTCTTGCTCAACTAAAAAAAATAAATTCAGAAAAATTTCACTGAAAATATTGACTATCAACAATCGTCAAATTCAATTGTATTATTAATTTTGAAATATGAAAGAAGTTTAAAACCTTCATGAAGTTTTGTCTAACAATTGAGCCGCATATCTTGCTTCAAAGATGGAGTAGGACACAAAAACAATAAGAAAATGTACTAGGACTGGGAATGAAAGCGTCCCTAAGGAATAATTATCGAGATAAAATGTAAAAACTTTATTAAAAAGATTTTTGGACAGTAAAACATTAAATAAAAAGTGTTTGTTCTAACATCGTGTCAATGCAGTTAGTAGCTGACACAGTGCCCACGTACAATCATCGTCGCTTAAAATCCCTATCCTACACCACACTCACACTCTCCCGTTGTTTTTCGACTCGGAACAGCCATCACATCACCCACTAAAGAGATTGAGCAATATTAAAGTTCTTTTTTTGAAACAAATAACATACTACGAATAAAAAAAATCCATCGGGAAAAATTTTGAATGGGTAATTAATATTTTCTCAATTTTTAGAGGACTTTGAAATGTTTTCCTCGTGAGTTTGGGATACAAAAATTTTAAAGGCGGACCATTAACCTCTGCTATTATTTCTTAAGTTTTCTAACGTGAATAGAATTCGGGTTAAAATTTTAAATTGGTTAACTTATTACGAATTTAAAATTTGCTCTCAATTTCAGAGAAATTAATTAATGAAAGTAGATATCTTATGATAAGAATGCTCATATTTTTAGAAAGCGTATTCAGATATCCTTTACTCCACTCCAGGAACTATTTTGAACTTAATACTTATATACAAGAATAAAAATCTAAGCCGATTAGTGTTAGTGTTAGAAACCGGGATGGACCTCAATAGCCAAATGATTATCCGTAATTATTTGGCAATTCAAAATTGGAATAACTGATTTTGTTTCCATTAGATCTCATGGACCGTATCACGAATCGTGAAATTAATATGTTGATTATTTGTTGTTATCAACATCTGTTTTATGAGGTTAAAATATTAACTTTATGAAATAACCCCAAAGAAGAAAATTTAAGTTCTGTGTGATATTTTACATTGTCCTACAAAACCTGATAAGAAATTTTAACTGAATAGAACATGGAGCATCTAGAACGACCGCCAATTTATATACTATCCCACAATTATGCCACATGCTGTGAGCACCTGAAATCGATTAAGAAGATAGTAGGGCTCTATTTTTTCTACAGTTATTCATGAATTGATATTCCAGATTCTGGAATCCAGAACTCTAAAATACAGTATTATTTGGACCAAATTCACAAACAAATTATAAATTTATTAATATCAAAAAAATACCAGGCTAACGCTCAATTTTGACGAAAAGCTTTGTTAATACTGGGCACTTCCGGTTAAGTGAGGACAAAAATAAAGTTTTTCATTCAAAATAATGAAAATACGTAGGCGAAATAAAGTTATAAGTTGATCAGTTTTTCGATTCTATAAGGAGTTTCACAATAGTTTCAAATAAAATGAATCACAAAAAAACGTAGAATTGAGTACTCCACCAAAAGCAATTGAAATCAAATTAAAAAAAGTTGATCTGGAAAATCCAATTCTGAAAATTACGTCTTTCATGACAAATTTGACTCTCAGACACCCGTTTGGCTCTGCACAGCCAGATCGATTTAAACAGTTTTTTCAACCTTTGTACATAATGGTATCATCGTCGACCAAGTGAACGTTCGAACTTTATGCAAGGAATTATTTGTGCGTTTTTTGGGGATTTACAGTACTTATTTTTGTGAAAAAATCTCAAATCTCTCCAAAACATATTTGAGGCTAATCTACAGAAAAAAATAAGACTTTTCTTCCATTACGGTATACCGCGGTATAGTCTAATCTGCTCCGTAACGTATTATATTGAGTAAGGGTCTATACAAAATTAATGTTGTTGAGTCTTCACTTCTCTTGAGTGTCTTCGCGCTGATTGGCTAACAAATCACACTTCACTTCAGGCTTAATACCTGATACGTTTTCATCGTTCAAATAATAAAGTTTATTTTGAACCTTTGAACAATTTTTTTAATCATCAGCGAGGTAATTTACTGAATTTTTACACTGAAGACTTAATTGGGTAGGTCTCTTATTGAAAAACTATAGATAATTATCATTAAATAATCTGACTTCACAGAGCCGAACGGGCGGCTGGGCCATCTTTAACTGCGGTCTTACCCGAGTTAAACTTATTCGTAATAAAATCATCAAATTGCGTTGGTGTTTCCTCGATATTGGAACTTTCGGCGATATTGACACATTCGGTAATGTGAGCACTTAAAGCTGATGTTGAAAGATTACCGACAAAATCGTTAAATTCCGTAGGTTGTTTCGAAGATATAGGGCTCACCCAGCTCTCACTAACGGAGGTTTCTGGAGTGAAGATTTTAGCGGAGAGGATTTTAGCGGAGAGGATGCTAAATTATTAATAATACAGTTGAAACCTGAACATAATAAAATAGCCGTTCGGCACCTTTTCCGTAATTTTCTCAAGTAAGATTTGATTATATTTATTAACATTTCCCACGTAAAAATTTTCACCTCAGTCAATTATAATTTATAATCATGTTTGGCTTCTGTGATATTTTTGTTGGAGGAATTACTCACCTGTATGTTACATTTAACCAAAATTTTGTTCGAGAATTCTTGAAAACAAAATTTTCAAAGTTTGGTTACTTCTTCAAGATTTGATTTTCGAAAAAAGTATTCGGAAATAAATAATAAACATAAATCAACTAAACTTTGTTCATGGATATTTTTCAAGTGAACACTCTGACAGTTTATCTATAAATCTGAACCATATATATCTACAGATAGCTAAAAATCTGAATCGCAGTTTGAATCAATGAGGTTGTTCTTTCTCATTCAGAGCCAACCAGCAAGCGTATGATCAGATGGATTTTGGAGCTTCCCTCACATAGCTAAAAATTAACATACTGTAGAGTTGAAGAATTCTTTTATTGCTTTGATGCTTATGTATCCCTTTAATCAGGGTTTTTAATATTATCAAATACGATATGACTTTAAAATGATTGTGCAAGTCAAAAAAATATCCTAAATCACTATAAATGTGTTATAGTGATATAGTGAGTTCAATTTAACCTTTCAAGCATTATAAATGAATTAGTATAACGATTATTATTTAGGTTCTTAACATAATCATTAAAAAATAAAAGTAGCAAATGATTAACCAGTAAAAGATCATTTTGCCTTTTACAACTTTGGCAAAGTTACTCCTGTTTTATAGTATTTATTCAAATCCAAAATCTCAAGCAAAGATTAATATTTTGGATGATATTTTAATAACGATTAAAAAGTAACTTGGCAAATACGTTCTAAAAGTAGATCATTCAATGCAGTCATGGTATTAAGACAATATTTGACCAGATGTAAAAAAAAATTAAAAGGAACCGTGCACGAAATAATTTCGCTTAATTTGCATCTTATTAAAACAGAATTCGCCAAAAAATAACAATGAGCTGGTTGCACATCTCTGTTACCTCAAGCAAGCATAGGTTAATATGACACCCGGGACTTTGACTGTTAATACGTTTTGGAGCTTAATGTGATTGTCATAGCCAAAAAATTGGAATTGTATTTGATAGCTATTTGAGAATGAATTTTGAGAGACTTCATATCGGGTCATTTTCAGCGATAGCTAGGAGGCGAACTTGAGGTCTTTCAGATGTCTGAACCGAGCTGATGTATTTGTTTCAATTATTAAAAGTTCAATATATTTACTTTAACGTATAAAAACGTTGCAGTCAAATCAGCATTCGTATACTCTCAAAATTATTCGATCTGATATGATCAATAAATATATATTTCATGAGATTTAGATTACCTGCATGGCGAATCTAAATCTCGAAAAGATAATCAGCAGATTCTAGAAATCATTAATCAAAACGTTTTTTCGTCATCATTTAAAATGTTCGTTTCCAAATTATGACATGTCACTAATTACAAGTACCAGGATCGATACATTTTGTCATTATGTGTCTCCGAAAAATCTCCATTTTAGATGGCAAACGGATAACTTTAAATTTGAGTTTATTTTCAAAATTTCTTATTGAAAACTTTGCCGGATGGGTCTTATTCAAAAATCGGTCTCAGTTTATCGCAAAATTTCTGAAAGATTTCCTAATGTGTAAAATATACATGTAAGTGTTTTAGTGATAGTGGTAAGTTCTGGCTTGATTTAGGATATTGTTTGCCCGTAACGAACACATGCAGTTAAAGCATTGGCAGAAAATATTTTGGTTTGATACAAATTTTATCAAAAAGTTTTTTCAGCCCCCTCTTAGAAAAGTTTTGGTTGTTATTATCCACTTAAAGTTAAAAAGACGGTTTTCGTTGAAATACTGGATTTCAACACCTTTCTAAAATCAGTCAATTTTTGGAACTTAAACTTGATCTAAAACCCTCATATTGGAAACCAGTTGTTAGCGTAGGGTAACCTGATCGTAGCGATATTATTCTATTGTGCTATTTGATGATTTCTCCGCCAACGCTCAAAGTAACAGCCGCATCTGCACCCCACATTAGTATTGTATGAAGATGCTAAAAAGATATACAGAGAAAATGACGGAATGAAAAACATTTACTGGTTTCAACACGCGTCAATTTAAAAAAAAACTAGTGTTGAAAACATGATTTATTTTTATATTTAGAAGTCAAATTTTTATGTTTAAATAACAACATTGGTTGACGATCGGAAGGGTGTGGCACCCTGGTGCCCCAGTTTTCATAAGGTTATTTTTGCATACGGTTAGCGAAATAGAAAACGTAGTCTATTAAAAACATTTAAATTTGGACACGCTGAAGTGATGACATTAAAGATATAATTACTAGTTAATAAATCAGAAAATATATTTGATTTATTAAATAACTTTGATAACTTAACTTAAAGATAACTTAACGATAACCTTATTTTGTTCAATTTATATTCATAAATAAGCAAATTAAACTTTTATTATTTATTGATTTTAAATGGGAAAAGCCCAAATAACGTATTGCAATTTTCAAACTGTCTAGTATATCACTAACAATGTAATATATTTTTTATATTCAATTGTCAAACTATAATATTTATTCAATTTTTTTTTAAATCCGTACTTTTAGTTCGTATTTTTTATAAAGTTATCATTTTCTGTAATAGCGTCAATTCAAAATACAATAAATTTGCTCTACGTACCATAAAAACCACCGATCAAACACTTCGGTATACCCCGGTAGGTATGATCACTAAAAAATATATTTATCAGAGTTAAAGTTTCTAGCTAATATTTTCAAGTCAGCTCACACCGCCTTTAATGCATGCAGACTTTGAGCTCCAAAGTGTGAGCTCAGCTCACCTTAGCACCAAATTTTGGAGTAAAAAATGATGGCGCTCGCGAGAGTCATTTGGTGTGGCGAACGTGGAATAGACGCCAAGTTCTTTTGTCCAAATTACTAAATCGAGGCTGAACTTATTTTACTATGATGTGGATTGATTATGTTTTACAGCATGATGAGACCAATGAGAGATGAAATTTAGAAAATTTAAAGAACATGAAAACTACCGATTTTCGTAAGTAAAATGTAAAGAAAATTTCTAGAAAAATGGTTTCAAAAAGCATCGATTGGTTATGTTCTTTCAAAAAAAAATAATTTTTTTTAAAATAAATTTGAATTTTTTTCTGATTAACTTGCTGTGTATTTAAAAGATGACTTTTCAAAGAATATAAAAGTACCAAGAAGGTTAATCAGGCTATAATAATATTATTTTTTATTATTTGGTCAGGCTCAGTGTACTGCTGTCATATTTTAAATGTATAATTATATTTATTTAATTAAATTATCAGATTATAGTAGCGAATATATCTTATTTTTTTTGAATTTATTAAAACCAAAACGTTATTTAAAGCGAGGAAAACATCTCACTCTCTTGAGCACTATATTTGATTGCTTCAAAGAGAATTTTATCAATTTCATTAAATTATTTATAGCGATAATTTTGACAGACAATGTCTGTCAGACAAAAGTATTTCGAAGTTTATTCATTTAATTACAATTTGGAATATAAATTACCAGACTCTCAAATAACTCTAATTTGCAAAGAAATTACGAACCGGATTAAAAATTAAAAAAAAAACTCTCATGTTAGATTATCAGACTATAATCATAACATATTTTTGTATTTTCCAGCACATATTTGGTCATGTGCCAGTACTAAGTGCACTATGTTACATTAAAATTTACACAAACACAATTTAGAGGACTCTAATATACGCGTAACAATCTACGGCATAATGGGATTATATCGTGTTGAGTATTTTTCCAAAAACATTAAAATATTTCAATTTTTGAAAATAGCGAATTTGGAATAATATATTTTTTTGAAATGAATATTCGAAAAGCAACATGAATTATGACTTACAACACATGTGGACAAAATTATCATTTCTTTTGCACTAGTTAGACAATTTCACCAAACAAATTTTGAATAAAACTCTATGGGTTACCGTTTTATGTATTTGAAGTTATCTTATTACAAACAAAATTGTAGTGTTGAAATTTCAGACTTTGGAAAAAACGCTTGCTGCAAGCGGCTTGCACCTAGTTTCTACTCAAAGTGATTTTTGACCGATCAAACACCTGGATTTTATAAAAAATTAAAAAAAACTCTGCACCCTAATTTTTTTTTTATAGCAATGGATTTTTGGTATCAAAAAAAATACTGTCTATATTGAGCGTGATTTTGTATCAAACAAAAAAACTGTCTATGCGTGAAGCGTATTTTTTTGTATCAAAGTTATCATTATTCTTCCAGCTCGAGATGAAGTAATTAATATATCGCCGCCACCAAATTCTGACAAAAGTTACTTTCTTCACTCGATAATCAATCCAAAAATATTTTTATAATTAAAAGTTGAACTCGTGATACCGTGAGAAATTTTTTGGAAATTGCCGTGAATTTTTGCGGGATTTTAGCGAGATAAACTTTTTTAATATTTTTTTGACTCGTCAAAGTGTCATTTTGACTTAAATCAAGTTTGGTATTAAAAATTATGAATATTTCGTGTTCAGATTACCCCAATAATCATCAATACGGCTGTAACTTATTTCAAACAAAATAAGCGTATAATCATATTCAGAAGCTGATGCAGACCGGAAAAGTATTATAATAATCGAATACTTTATCTTTTACAAACGCTCAACTTGGATTCAAGTTGAATTATTCAACTCTTATCATGAAAATATCAAAAATTAATTAAACGATTTTGAACTTGTTTCTTGTAAATTAAATTATGATAAAATAATTTTAAACAAGAACCTGAGATTGAATAAACAATCATGTGGATTAAGGGCCTTTAACCGACAGATCGTGACTATTTGAAAAATATGGAATCCAAACATTTGATTGGTTGTTCAGCCAAAATCTGACCATTGAAATCGGCATATTCTGGAATCCAGGGTTTTTGATTGGTTGCTAGTATCCCGCATTGTTTGTAACATTCAAATAGTCACTATCTGCCAACTGAGGGTCCTTAATCCATATAACAATATATACATACATTGATGTCTTTAGGGTTTGCTTTCCAAAAACATATGTTTTGATAAAACACTTATCTTGAGAAAAAAGTCACGTGGAAAAAGTGTGGCTACTGGAAATAATAGAATTAACTAATTTAGCCGGTGTACTTTATATAATAAACAATGACTATTTATTTTTTTATATTAAAATATTAATGTTCGGAATCTGACAATTAAACTGATCAGTCTTTTTACCGCCTTTTGGGAATAAATTTTTGTAAAGTTTCCATAATGAAGAAAAGATACCTCTTTTGACTTATTTTGACCAAATTCAGAAAGTTAAAAGTCAGTCTAATTATCGGATTTAAAGTGCTAATTGTAATTTAGAGTCTTAACCTTAACTAACCCTAATTTTCTATTTTCAACCCTTCTAATCGCTTTTTTGATGAAGATAAGTTATGCCAATAATCAAGATTTCACTTGTATTTTGATAAATTATGATGCGCTATTTTTGGGAAAATTAAACAGTTTAAATATATATGACAATATATATGTAGTGAAAACTCCCCTCATTAGCCGTGGTTTAAATCTAAGTTACAACTTTTTTTAATAAAAACAAGGCCAAAACATGACTAAACAAAACGTTCTTTAGCCAGGTACGAGACCAGAAAAAATATGGCTAAAAAGTACACTTGGGGAAACGGGATAATAAATGTGTCTCTTGAGTGAGTACTTTTGCGCACTTGGGTCCCTAATGAAATTACGATTTGGAGAGTCGTGTATAAAATAATACATGAAAAGTACCGTATGACAATGTAAGTTATTATTTGAAGAAAAAACATCTGGTGTAAAAACTTGAGTAATTTTTAACGATCATATTTGAGTGCAAATAAACAATAATAATATTGGAGATTATACTTTGAGCACGATTTCAAACCTGAAGTCACATTTTTCTTTAATTTTGAGATCAATAGACTCGAAATGATAATCTAATCATTCTGGTATTTATAGATCTGAATGAAAATCAGCTGATTTATTCAATTATTAGATAATTGATCAGAAATAAATATTCGGTAGGATGCGGTCACGTGCGAAAACCAAGTATTTGTTTATCTTCTGACCTTTTGAATTATGCTGTTGCTTTTATGATTTGATGAAAATATCGTGATTTTTGGGCGTTAGCTTTTATATGGTTGTTTTAAAAATTTTCGGTGTAAAGATTTCTAAAATGTATCGCATTGTATTTATCTGTATTTTTTCAGCTTCGTTTATTGAATTTTCGTTCCGATTTTTATTTCGTGATTTCCTTACGACTTTTAATTCAAAATTTGAACTCTGGGCTTGAGTCTTTTTTTTCGATAATAATAAAACTTTATTGAAAGATTTAAGGTGTACATTAATTGCAAAATTTAAGCAGGCCGATGCAGAAGAAAAGGCAGCTAGGTGAAACATTTAAGGTTGTGAGTCACAACTTGTGACTTGGATTGATTTTTGTTTATAGAACACCGTATGAGTCTGACCGTACGGTATGACCAATAAACTTATCGAAAGCGTTTACTGATTTTAAGTATCCTGGATCAAAAGAGAGTGCACTTTATTTTCAAAAAGCCCTGAAACAGGAATCTTGGGTGTAAAATACTCTGCTGCGACGATTCGTCTACGATTTTGTAGTTCGAGTGAAAAAAGTAAGATCGAAAAGTTTATATTAAATTTTAAGTGGGCCTCAAGTGGACATAATGGCGTAAATTATTTGACGAAATTATTCGCAAAAATCTGAATAATTTCCTTCCCGATATTTTGTAACAAATAATGGAACGGTGAATTATCCGGATATTTTTGGAATTTTTGAGAAGCTTTTTGTTATAAGATATTTTAGGAATTCTAAAAATTTTCAAGAATTCTGTACTTCTTCGAATCAACAACGAAATTTCTTGTTATTACGATTAATACCATATATTTTGAGTATAACTAGCATAACATCCGCTTTACTAAGGAAAAACGTATATTAAAAAAAAATGAAATAAATAACTGGGATTAAAACGTCCCAAATCAATGTTTTCCCTAGCTTTTATATTTTTCCATCTGCTTCAAGGTTAGAGGAAAAAATGGTTAAGAAATTTCTTGAAGACTAGCGGTTGATAAGTAATGATAACTCACCTGAATAAATAATGGATAAACGTTTTTCGAGATATCTATATTTAAAACCTATATTTATACCAATCTTTTTTACGTTTTTTACACTATTTTCATATCTTTTAAAAGTCACTTGCAATAAGTTACACTTTCAGTACACTTGTTTGGTACTTAGACAAAATATTTATTTAAGAAAAAAACTGAAGATTAATTCGAAATAATAGCTAGAATTTCAGAAAAGATAAGATCAAGTTAGCCTGCTCGAAAATGTAAAAATGAACTGAACTTGCGTCAATTTTGAGATCAAATGCGCTTTGAAATTCAGTGATACGTTAGTCTTGGGTTTTCGGTTTAGCTGTGAATTTATAAAATTATTTGATTTTCTTGGTTGAGTTTCCAATTTCTTATGGCTTTTGCTAGACTAGGTCTAAAGTCCAATAGAAAAAAAGCGAAGGATGAAGAATTGCCTTCGCTTTTTTGGTCCGGTCCAAACCTTGTAAAAAATAGAAATTGTATTAATTTTAGTTAAAAATTAAAATTAATTATTTACAGTTATTCTGAATAGTCAATCAGATCTGTTAATTTTTTAGTCGCAAGAAAAATGGAGAAACTTTTAAGCATAATGACGAAGAAATGTTTGCGCTATTAAAATTCTGAAAAAATTGAATATCGCAATTTCCCTTAATCTAATGATTCAGATTGCACTTTTGTCTTACTTTTTAACTATACAAATTCCACATAAATGTTGATGAAAATGACCAAAAATGCAAAATGTAGAATTTTACATATCACTTTTTCGCCATTCCGCCAAATTTTCTGACAAGCCTCTGAAGTTCCATTTCAAGTAGAAAAATAGAATCAGGTCCTCCCTTGATAACTTAGCTTTGGAAACAAAAGATTAATATGCTTTTTGGCACAGTGGGCGCATCATTTTTACAGTAAATTTTTCTTCAAAAAATAACCCAAGAATTGCCAAGTATTGGTAAAATTTTATTTCAAAATTATATAATCAGCTATAAATATTTATTTTTGTTTGGCTACCAGAAGCAGATTTCTGGCTAAGTGTGCCTACATCACTTTTCAAAATCCAGATTTGGCATGAAATTCTCCACAAGATAAGCTATCTATCAAGGTTCTCATTTTTCGAGCATAAAAAAACTAATTTGACTAACAGTTGATAAATATTCAATAAAAAAGAGATTTCTGAAATAAAAAAAACGGGAATCTCGATTTGGGATGGAATTTAATTTCAATTTTGGTATTCAACGGGATTATGAGTTTTTATTTTTTGACTGGATTTTTTAACTTTCATTTTGTTGATTCCGTGCCCCAAAACACGATTGGACTTTTATTTTAGATTATCGACCATGTTTAGCTAAAAGCTAACGATGTATCCGAAAATGTTCCCGAATTTTTATGATAATAATCGCCAAAATTAGCTTCTAAGAAGACCAAATTGTCAGTTTCTAGGCTTTTTTTTATTCCATAATTCAAATATTAGCTCAGACTGATTGTCAGCAGAAAAAGTTCTGGGGTTATGACAGGTTTGATTATTTTGGTACCAGCGATACCTTATCAACAAGATTAGAGATCACTCAAACATAAATAATTACAAAATACTATTCTTGATGTTCCAATAATCAACTCCGTATGATTAATAATCTGGTTAAATGGGTAAATAATCTGCTCCCCGAAATTAATCTACTTTTTGGATTATGCTGAAACGAGCATTTTTATCTAGTGTAAAGTGGCAAAAACATTAGTGAATTTTTCAGAATTAAATTTTACTGAATAAATAATCTGATTTGAAAACCGACATCAAAGCATGATTATTTCTCTCGAAGTCATGTTAGCGGATAAACCATAAAAAAATATAGATAGTCTGGGAATCGAACTCAGGTGAAAGAATCATGGCTAGATACGTTATCACTACGCTAACTATTCTTACTGAAGTGGCTAGAATATAACGATTAAAGCGCAAAACCTTTCAATCTAACAGTCACATTTTGAATAAATAAGCTTATTGCTGTCAAATTACGACAATCAATTTCATTTATTTGAAGAATCTAAGTTTTGATGTCAAATTTCAAATTATTTAAAAATGTTCACTTTCTAGAATCTCGATTTTTTAACTTTGTATGGCGATTATAATCTGAAAAATACTGAGTTGGAACAAACTTTTAAAATCAACACTAAGATTTTTAAAACAACTGCAATTGGTGTAAAAATTTTAAAATAATTAGTTGAAAAAGATATGAAATTATTTAAGTTGACTCCTTCTTATGAATATAAACTATTTATAAAAATACTAAAAACGTAATTATATTCAGCATAAGTTGGCCTATAATATTTTCAAAAGCTTGATAATTTTTCTGACCTTCAGGGAGTTCGTGTAAACATTAGAGTACTCCAAAAGTGAATTTTCGATCTCGTTCGTTTCCTAAAAAGTAGTCTCGGAAGCTTCGTTGAATAATATTTTTTCCGCTTTTAAGTTTTTGATAATCAGATTATGCAGAAGATGGTATAATAAACTTCGGTATTCAGAATTGCATAAAAATGGATTTTTATTCATGCACGCGAAAAACTCTCAAAGAATTGTTCGGAGAAAGGATAATAATGTATAACTACCGCATGATGCAGTATAAATATTTTAGTTTTTAACTTTTTGGAACTTTAGTTTATTTTGATGGTCCCTTTGTGTATTTTAAGAATACTGATAATATCCCTTTATCACCTTTTGATTAATCTAATAGATGTGGGTTGAGGGAGCCAATCCTAATACTCCTAAGACCCCCTTCTAGCCACTCATGAGGCCGCTTTCTCTTCTTTCCAGCCTACATCTATTAGATAATTCAAAAGGTGATAAAAGGATATGCATATTTAAGCTAAAATAAAGTTTTTATTACAAAAAAAGGAATTCGGTAAATATTTTGAGAATTAAAGAACTGTAAACTAATTATTTTAAGTAGTTATTTCTGATCTTTATAGTTTCTGAAATTTTCATGTTAACAGAGCTGATATGGATAAAGTACATGTGTCCAAGGTTCACCTTTTATCTTCATATAAAAACTAAAAATTTGTTAAGGGCAAGTAATCAAGAAAGTTCTCATAACTTTTTCTAGGAAGTCTGAGTGGGTCAGTTACTATTTAAAAATTATTGCCTTGATTTTTGCTTTCTAACTATCAAAATCAATTTCTGAGTATTTTCACGAGAACCAACCAGAATCCTTGTTAAAAATTTGAAATTTTCGAAAATTTTTGAGACGAATATTTTTCTTATGCAGCGTTTTTAGTATGTCATATTTTAGCTAGCGATTCAGCTCCAGCTAACACTTGATAACAAAGACTATGATTGGCTCACGTTCAATAATATTTTGAATCGCAATTTTCAATGATCATATTTTATGTGACTTTTGATTGGTCGGTTTCATGAAACATGTAATTTGCTGGAGCTAAAATGGTCAGCTAAAATCTCACATACTCTAAATTTAAAAGTTATTTTTGTTATGTTGAGTTAGGTCAAAGCGACGTTTTGTTGTTGATTATTTTATAAAAAGCAACGTTTCCGTTAATTTCATTATCAAGCTCATAACCAGACTTTCCAAGTTATAGAGTTGAAATTTTTTATTAATGTTTTTTTCGACAGGCTAAAATTATGATAGGAGGTAATTTATTCAAAGCTGGTGTAGAACAATTCATTTAATTCCTACCTTTCAAACATTTTAAAGGTTTTCTGTTCCTCGAAATCGGCTTATTTCGAGGATAATCCTTTTGAATAGGTTTCGTTTAAAATTGCAAAATGTGCGATAACTTCTTCAAATGAACACGTTTTCGGGGTTAATTTGGACACTTTTGTGACAAGAATTTGGATAAGAATAACGTGATTTTGGAATTTTTTTAGAAAAAGTTCGGCAAAACTGGGTTGACATAGTCAATTAATTAATGAAATTCCGAAAGCGTTCGGCGACGAAAAACACGCTCATTTTTACGTTTGATCTCAATTGCAAACAAGAGATAAAAATGGGAATAATTTAATTGAAATGTTTCACGATTTTTCGTCATTTAACCAAGTCAGCAACGACCATCAGTAAACTTTAGTTTAGATTTCTCGTATGATTTTATATCACTTTTGCAGCTAAAAAATTTCAACTTCGATAAACTTTGCAAATTCAACAATAATCAAAATATGGTACTGGTTTTCTTTTTAATTTTTATAGGGTTTTTAGCGGACCAAAAAAAAGAGAAGGCAATTTTTCCTTTTTCGCTCTTTTTTTTAAATCCTAGACCTAGTCCAGCAAAATCCACAAGAAATTGGAAACTCAACCAGTACTTTTAAAGTCGTTAAGTGAAACTCAAGAATACAACAATTAAATATTATAAATTGAAAATGATGCCAATCTCATGTTAATTATTTTATTCTTTTTTGGAAGCGTCGCTTCAAAAGATGAAATACCTCATATGATATGAGTCATATCTTTCGAGAACCCACGCACAACACTCATGTGTGTCATAGCATTATTATTAAATTTCCATGTTGAACCAAACATTAGTGATGCATTTTACTGTCAAGGAATTATGACGCATTTCATGCTTTGACGAAAATCTCCAAAATAAAATACCTTTAGCATTATTCTTGATACATATTTACAGTACATATATTTACAGTATATTGAAAATAATAGAAAATTTAATAAATAAGTTAAACTGTTATAGACATTCCAAACGCACAAATATGAAAAAATTAAATACTAGACAAAAGTGCCCATAAACTATATTATTATAATTTGTCTTGGAAATTTGTCCGATTTTGCGCTTTTCCGATACCACTCCACCAAGCAATTTATCCGGATTAGGCGTATCAAAAATAGGTATTAATTCAGCGTATTTTCGCCAATTTATGTAGATTGGTTTACAAGACTTATGTTAACGTATTTTCTCGTTTATAATCTTGCTTATTACGCATAAAACATTTGAAAAAAGTTTGCCGACATTTTTTACAAACTTTTTTTGATAAATAAAGACCAAAAATTCGAAGTTGAACTTTAAGTGATTTCATTTTCATAAATTTATTCAATTTATGAAATGTACCTGTTTTTGCTCACAAAATTTTATTTTTTTAAATTTGTGTAGAAATTAACTCCAAGGGTCAAAACTTAATTTTGGGTTTGACTCAGGTTCCGTGGAGGTCCCTGGATTGAACCTTTAAAAATAATCTTGCTGTTTATTACCGCATTAGGGAGGTTAAGCTGCTTTGAAGGCCACAAAGTTAAAAAATATAATCTTAAAAGTGTATACATTTTTTTGCCAGGTTCCTGAACCTTTTAAAATTTATTACATTATGTCTCCAAAAACATAAAAAACATCTATTTATTTATTGGCGTTGTCTTATAGAGGATGCTATCATTTGCTTGCAGACTGATAAAAATGGCGGATTGCGAACAAACTGCCCACTCATTTTTTTGAGTCGAAAATTTTTTGAGAACTAGCGCTTGCGATGGTGATATGAAGGGCGACGGTTGTGTCACAAGAGATTTATTGCTGGGGGTTCAATATTGAAGAGGGAAACTTAGAAACGATGTCATTTTTTGGCTGGGCGGTAAAATCGCCGCGCTATGCAAATAAAAATTGATTGCGATCGAAAAGAGACAGCACCATTTCCTACTGCGCGGATAATCCCAGGTAATCAATTAATTTACGTGAATTAATGACACTTCTAGTGTATTTGAAATTAATTTATTTCGAAAAAAAATAAACTTTTGCCACAGATAAAAAAAACGGATTATTAGCTCGGCATAACGTTTTAAAAAAACCTGTTTGGATTTTTGAACAAGAATGAGAAATTTTTTTAAATATTTCTGTTTATTTCTTGACCAAAAATCACCTCTTTTATACAGCCTGGAAATTACCAGGAAATAATTCCAAATGCCTCCAAAAAGTGTCCCCCATGATGCTAAACTATGTCAAAAATGGTCCTCTACTTATAAGTTATTTAAAGGCCCAAATTATTGTGCTCACTCCCAAAAGCGCCACTCCGAGTAGTAATCTGCAAAATATTTACGAGTCAAAACAAATGAGTGGGCAGTTTTCCGTACCCTAAAAATGGTATGACATGTCATATGACAGTTCCAAATCATGGACAAAAAATCTTGTTGTTACTTACGGTATGGTTGAGGTTTCGCTGCCTTGAATGCTGCAGTCAGAAAAAAATCAGATTTTGTTGAATCTACCTCAAACGCTAAGAATTTTATTCGATTTTAACCGCAAAATGGCCAAAAATTTAATTAAGTGAGTTAGTGCTCTCTAGCATCAAAGTGTGTCGGTCATACAAGCCTGACAAAATTAAAAAGTGAAAATTTTGAAACATTTAAGACCCAAATTTGTAAATCGAAGTTGATGTCAAAGAAGTCAATTAATTTTCAAGTTTTTTTTTTTAATTTAGCAAATTTATTTCTTATATTTTTCGAAATTTCCAGTAATGTTTAATTTCCAGTATTGTTTAAGTTTTTGAAAAATAATATATCGAAAAATTCAGAAATCATTAAATATTTTAAAAATTTCAATTTTTTCTTAATTCTGATTTGTCGAAATTTGAACTCATCAGACTAATCTTTTCAAACTTATTTTATGATGTACTTTTTTCTATTAATTTAGAATATATATCAATTGATTATTTTTTCGTCGCTTTTGGCGGTTCATCAGATTTTCGCTAGCCTAGGATTCCTTGAAAATGAGTCGATTATTCAAAGGAACCTTTTTTTTTATCATTTGCCAGAAAATTACGCCAACGCCCAAATAAATAAATATAATTTTTTTTTCTGTTTTTGGTCATGCTAACGTTCCATGATAAGGAATTTATCATGTAGCGTTTTTCGTTAAAACTTGAACACGTTAAAAATGAGAAATGTGTAGACTAATGTGTCCCACATGGATCAAGATGCACATCGATTGAAATATGTAGAAACAAGCTGTCAACAAGATGCTGGACGAAATTTGCGTACGTCAAAGTTTTTTTCACGAAATAAATTCTAAAAAGTTTGTTAATAAGATACATCGCTAATTTTATCTTATATTTAACAACATTTTTAGAATTTATTTCGTAAAAAAAAAGGATTCAAGGTTATTGTACATGTATATCTTTTCCGGGGAGAGGGCTCATTTTTAGTAAAACAAGCTAAAATTTCAGTATCATTCACTACTAGTAAAAATGGGCCCTCTTCCGGTATTTGAGATTTAAAATGAACTAATGTGTCCAAGAATTTCAGTCAAAATACTTTCGGGTCATTTTGAATCCCGTTTTTATGTTATGGTTTTTCGGAAGTGTCAACGTTTAACGTGTTACGTCAACATAAAAGTGACTTTAGTGCCTTAGTACTCAATTTAACTATGTAATAAATTATCACTGATAATCTTCGTGAAATTCTTTAAAAATACAGGTTTCTGTGAAAGCTGAAAAAGCTAACTTTTCGTGTTTGTTATTATGTGAAAAAGTCTCAGAATGTCTTAATGTCACAAAAAAATTATATGTTCAAATCTAGAATTTCGGATTTTTCTGACTGAGAATAGTTTTGAAAAATAGTTTTGAAAAAAGCATTGAAAAATACAACATCGATAGCGAAAAAAAATAGTTGCAAAAAACGTTTCATGTGGCAACTTTCAAGTCACAACATAATAAGTAAATACTAGTTAATTCAGCCAATCGGTGTCAGAGAAAAAATTAAAAAAAAGGTCTCAGAACTGATTGGCTTACGACAATATTCCTATCGAATTAGTTTTTATTTCAATGAGATTTTATTGAATGCATTCGAAAGTTTCATAAGTGCTTGTAATATTCTGGATTAATGTTCAGATTAAATATAAAACGATCCTCTTGAAACTGCAATTTCAACCGTCTCCGATGTTTAACATAAATCTGAACCTTTGGAACTCATTTTTTTACCCAATAACTCCTTCAGATCTTTCGAAAACGATCCTAGGTACTGTGACCCACATTTTTATATTTTGCACTTTTGATTGAAAACGAAAATCGTAAATCTAATTTTGCGGTTAAATTTAACTACAAATCACTTAGTTTCGGATAGATTTGAACATCGTTTCCGATTGGAATACGATCAGTCTAAACCGGTACTGATTAGCTTTCAACTATCTCGTTTCAAGCCCCGGAACTTTCATTAATCTTTTCATGCCGAGAAAATTTTAATGCTACAATTTGCTCAGGCTTGAAATTTTGACGATAAGTAATTGAATTTATTTAAAATGAATTATTTTTATTTGATGGCAAATAAAATGGTTGGGTCAGATGCTAATTTTGACATTTTCTCATTAGTTTATGGATGAATAACTAAATTTTTGAGCTCTGAAAAATTTGAAAAACAATCCAATTCGCATAAATTGATTTTTCATTTGAAAACTTCTTCAAAGTAATATCCGATGTTAAATTACCTAGCGGATCTTACCTTGGAGCCAAATCCTCGACAAATTGCAACCCTGCAGTTTGATATTTACAAAAACTTCTACAACCTTTGGAAAACATAGCATTAGTCTGATTCTATAAGTCATTCATAAAACAGATATGCTTATTCTCTTTAGTTCTAGCTTTATCTAAATAAAGTTTGCTTTAAAAGCTTATATCCCTTTATTACACTCTGCTTAGAATGCGTAGCTACAACGTTTAAATCACACGTTAAAAGAAGTAGTGGCTACGCATTCTAAGCAAAGTGTAATACAGAGATATACCCCCGCCCCTCAAATTCGTCCGGTTATCGTCGCACGCTCAACCTTCATTGATAGAATTTGAAGTTCTCAATACAAAAATAAGTGAAACGTTTGTTTCGATAACTTGAAAATTTATTTTATTATTTATAGAAAACAGTTATTTGCATTTATTTAAAATTTATCGCAACAAAACACTCTGAATGGAGTGAATTCAGAAATAGTTTATTGCGGTATATTTTTTTTTGATCTTGACAAAATCACTTTTTGACTTCGATATTTTCGGCTCACTTCACAGTGTTTTGTGGTCTTCTTGATTATCAAACTACCCACCAGAATGAAATACATTTCCGAAAAAATGGATATGGAATCCCTAATAGGGTTCAAAATCACGTTAAATATTCAACTAACTTTGAATTAGAGAATTTCTGTGCGGTCAGTTTTAAATTTCTAAATTCGGGCCGTTGGTTTAATAAAACCAATTTTAAACTGGTGGACACTAGAGTTTTGATAAGGTGGTCCAATCTGCGGTCATCTCAATAGAATTCATAAAATATCGTGTTTTACTGTATTTTTTATCTCATTCTGAAGTCTTCGTATTTAAATTGATGAGACTTTTCATTCCGTATACATACGTTACACCGGAAAACATGCGGCAGGAAAAGTAGCAAATCTATCAAATTTAAAAGTTTTTAAATTATTCAAAAAATTGCTTTTGAACCTTCATTATCGGATTATATTTCTAAGCAGACGCATGTTAAATGTAAATTTTAGAAAGAGATGTTCTATTTATACAACACTATGTAATCCCAGCCGAGTTCTGTCACTAGATAAACTTATCCATAAAATTTAATACATTTTGTATACTTTGGTTACCAAATGTTTTTGGAATAGATGAATAAGCCCAATGTAGCGATTTATCGAAAATTTAAGAACCTAAAAAGTATCTGATAATGTGAAAATGACGGGTTTTTATTTATAACACATAAGTCAGACGACTTTTTAGACTCATGTGATATCACTTTTCATTTCTATGACTTAAAACTTTTGACACGATTTTAAGATGTCGTTCTTTCAGAGATATTCACTATATAAGCTATGCAGTTTTTTAGCTATGCATTATATAAGCTATGTACTCTATAACTTATAGTCTATAAGCTATGCATATCAAAGCAATTAATTGGTTCCGAAACTCCCTACCTAATGGGTTTCAAGTGGCGTCGAGACTTGAGGTGTTTCGATGACATGCTGTTATACAACAGACTGCAAATATTGCCTCAAACCACTTTAAGTCTCGACAAATCACCTTGAAACTTAAGCCGTAACACAATTTTTGAAAATCTGAATATTTTCTAGAAACAAATACTAGCGAGTCAAAAAAAATGAACTCACGAATTTTGCGCAGATAGCTGATCGGACGAATATAATCGATATTGGATTTGACTCGCTATTTTACGCGTGTTTTTTTCTAATTTTTTCAAAATGTTTCTCTAGATCTATTCATAATCTGGTAGATGCGGAAAGTTCAATTTTATCTTTAACCAGCTCGAGCATAAAATCCACGAATCAGCCATGAACTGAAACAATAATGGCGTAATCTTGGGGACCCAATATCGCCGAATGTGCTGAAATCGCCAAATTTAACCTATATCATATAGGCTATATGTACGCAATATCACGATTTTTAGCTAAAATAATTCCTGTTCCCATATCGCCGAAAGTGCCCAATATCGCCGAATTTGCCAAAATCGCCGAATTTTTTTGAGATTTATATCTCAAATTACTTTGTATGCGTCATGAATGACGTCACTTCCAAGATTAAACTTCCCAAATCTACTCTTATCAACTTTTATTTGATTGCGTTTGATGAAGTATTAAATTCTACGCATTTTGGTGTTTCACGTCATTCAAACCTATCGTGAAACTCCTCAGAAAATTGAAAAATTGTTTTACATATGACGTGATTTCCAACACCTACGCGTTTTTCATTTTTTGAACAAAAAATTTTATTTTTGTTCCAATATCGCCGAAAGTGCCCAATATCGCCGAATGTACGAATATCGCCGAATTTTTTTGCCAAAAAACTTTCGACGATATTGCCCCCCCCCCCTGTAGTTCTTTTTCTTAAAAATGCCTGATTTGACACAAATTGATTCTTAATAACATTCTAGTTGATTTTACAAATTTTCTGACGTAATTTGAATTTCAAAGGTAATCATTGTGAATAATTTGCTATCATATGCAAATTTTCAGTTGATCTTTTGACTGATTACTTAACTATTTTTTAATTGCCACTTCTTCATAAATCTACTTTCAAAAGTTTACATTTTCAAGAGGCCGGCGAGATATCGCGATGTTTTCATTTCAAATTTTCTTGTATATTTAACTACTCGATGGATTATAGAGGTGATATAATTCTTACTTTTGGTAAGATAACCCTCGATTTGTCTTAAACAGCCTTGAGTCGTTCTAATAAGGTCAAATTGAAATATCAAATATCGTACAATTTAACTTTTTTCGAGAAATATTGCCAAATTCTTATCAAAAAGTGTCCAATTTTGTTATATAATCTAGAGTTGATTTAAGTTGATTAACCGTGTCAATTTTTAAATATTTCGAACAAAAATCAAAACCATCATATTATACCTCAATAAAATGTTATTTATATCTAGAAAACTTGATAACGAAACGCCATNTTTTTAAAAATTAAAGTTTTTATCACTTACAGGGGTATTCAGAATAGGTTTCTTACGAAATTCTATGGTATTTTTTTCGATAAGCCAAGTATAAATAGCAAAGTGAGCACCCAAATAATTTTTTTGAGTAGCAAAGATGTCAGTACTTCCCGAATCGGGAATCTCAATCATAGAATTCTGGGTGCAAAAGTCAAAATCTTTCAAAATAGTCACTAAATAAGCCATAATTTCCGGGGCAATGTTAGAACAAAATATTTTTTATTCTCATCAAATTATCGAAATTATTCTGTTTTTGCCTTTTTCGTTGCTCCACCACTTTAGCTCAAGAGTGTGTTTTAAGGACGACAGACTGTTAATTACACCGTCAGTTCTGAATCTGAAGCGGAGATAATAGCTAAAGAACAAACATACCTTCAAAATCACTCACGATTTTTGCGGTTGACCGCGGTTAGGATCTGGCGTCACACCTTCAAGAAGAAAATAGATTTTCTAAGAAGGTTCTTGAATAATTATAGTCGTTATTCCGTAAAAATCTTCATATCTATAAGCATTCGCTAGTTCACACAAACTGGACTTTGGATAAGTAAAATTCCAGTGAGTCAAAAATGTTTTAATCGATCCGAGATAATGTCAAAAAATTCAATGAAACATAAGATATGTATCGCCCTGTAGGGATCTGAAAATCCGAGTCGGTTAGTTACAAACAATTGTCATTTTATTTTTTGATAAATTATAGAATTGAACGAATTTTTCTGAAAAACCTACGGGGTTTTATAACCAATGAAAGTATAGGTATTGTCTTGGCGGTGGCCAAGGATTTGAAAAAATTCACTGAAGAGATATTCTTCTGAATTTGAGACTAATTTGAGCAGAGTAAAACATTGGAAATCTCAAAAAAATGCACTTGAACTTTTTGAAATTTTAATAGTGTTAAATTAACGATAAATTCTTAATTCACAAGTTCAATGCAAATTTACTCAAAATCATAGATACACATATAAATTATCATATAATAAAGTTGGTTGAAATCGATTTTACAGAAAATTTTTATCAAAAACTGAAATGTTGTGTTTTCTGTTTCGCGTTCAAACCTTTATCATTCCCTACTCTTCTCCATCAATTTTTAAGTGGTATTTTGAATAAAACCTTGAAATTTATGCTATTTTCGAACGTATTCATTATTTATACCCCACCGAGTGTAGTTCCTCCTAGATAAGTAAGTGAATGTTTTTTGCGATAAGATTCAAAATTGCATAAGAAGATAAATTTATCCTAGTACTTTGGCGATTCCGAGCTGTTGAGTGCCTCCTTGATTTTTACGGAAGTAATATACCACAGAATTAACTTTATTTCATAATTTATATATTCATAATCTTTGCTTTTCACGAGCTATGAACACTGCAGTGTTAGCTACTTATTTAAAAACATGATTTCTGAAAGTAATGAACTCTGTAAGCTACAACATCAATTAACACGCTTATGATAAGCCGGTTATCTAAGTTTTTTGATCCGGGATGTTTGTTAATACAAAATAATTTGTTATTGCGGATGTGGCAGATTTTAATGGCAAATGAATATCATACTGTATACTGGGGGGCCCAATATCGCCGGAGATTTTTTTTCAAAAAAATTTGGAGATCTTCGATATTTTCGGCGATATTGGGACAGAAATAAATTTTCCGCGTGAGTTTTCCAAATGATGTCATAGTTTGAAAGGTTTTCCCATTTTATAAGGAGTTTTACAATAGATTCCAATAAAGTGAAGTGCCGAAATGTGTAGAATTGCGGACTCTACCGAAAGCTATTAAATTAAGATTGAAAAAAGTATATTTGCGAAAAATTAATTTTGAAATATGATGTCATTCATTTTTATGCTGCATTTTTATTTTTCTTGTACTTCAAATCTTTTTAATATAGTTCTAAAATTATCGAAAAAAAATAATTCATGACGCGCTCAAATCAATTTGTAATAAAATCTCAAACGCCCACGCAATTGCGGTGATATTGGTCCGGCGATATAAGCACTCCCTGTAATTTATACTTTATTAGGTGGAACACTTGAAAAAAGATGACCTGTACAATTTTATATTGTATAATTGATACGTATATTTGATTTTGATTTTTGAACGTATTTACTGTTTATACCTCACCGAGTGCATTTTCCCATGATAAGAAAGTTTATGCTATTTTCGATAAGGTTCCAATTGCATAAGTAGTTATATTTATCCTTGCATTTCCGCGATTCCGAGCTGGAAAGTGCACTCTTGATTTTTAAACAAATACCAGGCGTATGGGAGTCAAAATTAACCTTATCCGATAATTTCGAATCTTCAATTTGTTAAGTAGTTATGAGCACCGAGCAGTCTCTTTCTAAAATACCGATTTAAAAAAAAATATTATTTCTGGTCGACTATTTAAGGGGGTGATAGCCAAGTGGCTTCCAGCAGCTCAACTGAAGAGATCGGAGCTAGAATTTGAAATAAATCATTTTTTTTAATCCGATATTCGATGTTGATCACGGGGAGCTGGTGTTGAACCTAACCTGATTAGCAAAAATCTAGATGCATGAAATTTTATTTATAAAATATACCCTGGAAATCAATTTTGAGGAAAGGCCACTCAGTGGATGATTTTAAAGGCAGACAAACGAACGACGTTATCTTGATTTTACTATTGTCAAGTTTTTTCAAGTGTTTTTATAGATTTTTAATCACGAACTAATCGATTAAATTTTTATCTTTTCGGACTCCGACAAGTTTACCATGGAAGTTTAGTAAGAAATTTTAAAAACAACAATGAGCCCAGATATAGATTTTTAGAACGATATCAAGTGTTTTTTTATAGAAAATCTCTTGAGATCTTTTTGATATAACATTCTATATCTTTAATAAAGAACTAATTGATTAAATCAATATATTATGGGACTTCGATAAGAATAAAAAATGGTGCCAAAATTCAATGTATTTTCCTTCGTGGGTATTTTTCAAATGTGAACGAAAGTGTCCAAATATTATCTAGTGGGACTTTTATGGTTTTCAGCTCTCAGGATTCGAATAAGGTGGTCAACTCAGCTGACTAAACTACTTAAATACAAAATTGAATTAAAAATAAACAACGTTTTTAACTTTTAAGTTTTTTATATCAATGATCAACAATCGTGTTGGTTAACGGGTCCCAAAAAAGTCACAGTTTTTTTCAATATCGTGAATAATCAATTTTAAAATTATATTGTTTGACGTTTCGGTTTATTTCATAATCATAAAGTGAGAGATAAATGAATTTAATTTATAGAAAGCCTTTTTTTTGAGATCCTTAGATATTCCAATTAATTTATGTCTCACTATACGATTATGGAATAAATCAAAACGTTAAAAAATACATTTTTTATTAATGATTCATTACATAAATATAGGTCAAAAATACACTAAAATAATAGCCTTAATGAAAAAAAGGTCTTTCAATTGTGTCGAAAGGTGTCGATAACTTTGTTGCTGCAAAAAGTCATCTAATAAATGCAATTTAACACAATAAAATGACTCGATTGTGGCTCAAATAGGCAATTTTACCACACCAATTACTATCACACTTACTCCCGCATAGACGGCATTCATTGCCATAGCGAGTGCCAATTAAGTCCTATCGACAATTTTAAATGTCCTTTCTTTCATTTCGGGTATAAACTGTATTTTTCAATCGATTATGCTTATCGTTCATTTATTGGTAAACATACGAGTTTTTCCGGAAAAATTGTTTAATTTGTGACCAAACAATCGGGGTAATTACAACGTTTCCAATTGATCATAATTAAGAACATTGCCGGTAAATTGTAGGCAGTTCGGAAGGTCCCCGAATTGAATTTCATATTTCATATTATTAAGTTAAATTCGCGTTTGATGTTTCACAGGAGGCTTCGTGAAGACAAAGGTTAAATCAATGTCTAACTTTACTACGAGAAAAAAGTTAATTAAAAAAGTTTTCAAACGAAATTTCAATGACGTCTAAAGTAATTTATGATAATCAGTTCATGGTCGATTATTTTTCATGTGCTGAAATTCATGTATTAAGGGGGTCGGATGCGAGCTCCCGAATTTTTAAGGGGTTTTCGATAGCCAATTGTCGCACAAGTACAAATCTTGGACCAACTTTTACCTTCTTTTGATATATTTAAACAAAAATTTTGCATCCTAAAAAAGAATACAAATAACGGATGGCCAATCAGAAACGTGCTTACAAAAGTGACGAAATTATTTTTCAAAATGTATCTCCTCCCTGAGTTTTCAAGGTTCAACAATGATTCATGTTTTAACAAAACGTGAGCAGACCGCCAAGGTGAGCTTTTGAAAAATTCTTTGATTTGGCTTCAGAATCACCAAAAACAGTATTTTGCCCTATGTTAACTAGAGCAAAATAAGTTTTTGGTGATTCTGGAGCCAAATCAAAGAATTTTTCAAAAACTCACCTTGACGGTCTGCTCACGTCTGTCCGGTTAATTTAAAACATGAATCATTGTTGAACCTTGAAAACTCAGGGAGGAGATACATTTTGAAAAATAATTCGTCACTTTTGTAAGCACGTTTCTGATTGGACGAGCCATCCGTTAATTTGGATTGTTTTTTAGGATGCAGATTTTGTTTAAATATATCAAAGAAAGGTAAAAGTTGTCCGACGATTTGGTACTTTTTGCCGACAATTGGCTATTAAAAACCCTTAAAATGCGACGGGAGTTATGTCCGCTTAAAAAGTTAGGCTGAAAATTGTACATAATACTTAACCGAACTCCCTCAAGTGAGCAAACTAATGATAGTAGAAGGGTGATACCACTACTTATCGATTTTTTTCGGTCGGTTAAGTATTATGTACAATTTTCAGCCTAACCTTTTTAGCGGAAATTACCCCCATAAGAAACCGTAAGACCCAATGTATACTACTTCGTTTGAAAATAAATAAATTTATCTATTTTGATCAGTTCAAATTTAAAGCCATCAAAGTTCAGCTGAATTAATAAAATTATCAAAAAGTGACCGTTTGAATAAGTTCCATGTTTATATTTTCACGACTTTTGAGCCATATCTTATTGCTCATTTGTACGGTCACGTGATATTTTTTGACAATACTACTGGTAGCCACATAGACAAAAGTCTCATTCTTTATGTATGGTAGATGAAAGAAAGTTTAATTCTAGTTTGATTGTCCGATGCATTTATGTTTTAAGCATCAAAAACATGTTCAAAAATTGATCCTGTACCCTAAAACCATTAGGTAGGCTGAGAGTTAACTTTTACCTCGAATATTTCAATGTGTTATTTGGAGGATTTTCATTTTATTATAAATTATTCCATCGATAACTTCAAGCTGCTTTAACTGTCCTTAAAAATATCTTGAGTCAACATCATTGCCCAGGTCTAAAATTTTAGTAGCAGAAAAAAGGTTCTATAACCGTGTCAAAAGCTAGATTTTTAGATTAGTCAAAATCAAAATAAATCGTGAACGAGGTATTCAATATTTTTAAACACGTTTTAATTCTGTATAAGTACTTCTCACCGTTTCTTCAAATCCCTCGAGATTAATATCCCTCATCCTACCGCTAAAAAGCTCAAGAAAATTCCAACGAATATTTTTAAGAAGTCTTTAAAAAGCAATCTTCAGAAAGTAGTCTTCAATAAGTAATTTTTAAAAAGCTTTTAAAAAATGAAAGTTTGAAATGCTTGACCGTTTTGAAATCCTATTTTAACCCCAATACTTTTACCGGCACTTGAGTTTACACGAATATTTTATTGCAACGAATAGTTCAATTATAGAGGAATTAAAAAGGACGAAAAATTCCCGAGGGTCTTTGTTGTCTAAAAAACCGGCTTAGTCAAATTCAAAAGATCGAAAATCATTCGGTTTATTTACGAATTATTTCATTTAAAATGTGCAAAATTCATGTAATCTTCAGATTTTCTTGAACTTGAGATTTCTGTCGTATTTTTTGAATTATTTATCCAATTCTCGATTTCCATATTTCATCCATTTCTGTTGTCTGCATATTCGATAAGTCCAAATTTCTGCTTCAAAATTACTTTTTACCAAATTGGATACCACAAAACCTTGTCAATATTAGTCAAAACTTGTTAAATACAAAGCACCAATTTTCTAAATGCAATTTTCAATTGCGAGTAAATTCAGCACAGGTTGACTATGGACATAAACTATGGTCCAAACAATCAAAAATAATGAATAATTCAAAAAATATTCATTTTATTTCAGCAAATTGGGTGTCAAATCAGATCACATATATTTCATAATTTAGAAGCCAGCATTTTTTTCGAAAACGTAAAAATTTTCGAAATTTATTCTTGGTCTCTGAAAAATTCTGTACAAAATGTACTTTTCGATTTGTTAAAAACTATCGCAGATCTCCAACGCTGAAATCCGATACCATCCTAGACGGACATCATTTTTGCGTTTTTGTTCGATAATTTTGAAACTTTTTCCAAGACTTTAAGTACGGTTCAAAAATTATAAAATAAAACTGCCGTCTTATTATTTCTTGCCAAAACTATTGCAACGTCAATTCAGGTGGTGACAGCAAGTTGGTTCATGTCTGAAGTGAATTATTGTTAAATTATCTTGCTTGTTCTAACCATCTGATTAAAACATCTTTCAAAAACAATTTCGCCTGATTTCATTTTTTCGAAGTTGTTGAATCAAAAAAGAAAAAATATTCGAATGCATGTCAAAATTTTAAATACGTTTTCATGAGAGTGCTTAGTGACCCAAAATCTAAATTTTCTAAGTAAATAATTTCGGTTCACTCAGCAAAACAATCTTCAGTTAGGATTCAGAAAGCAAAACTTTCAATCATGATTCTATTAATCGAAAAACTGTCACTAAACTAAGGTTGGAACGGCAATTTTGTTTTGCTTAACATTTATTTTAATTATGTTAAAATTGTAGCCCTTGAAACAATATTACGTTCAGTACAATTTTGTTTAAATTTTCAGCTACTGCTCAAAAAGGAGAAACCGTTTTTGAAATTGTTAATGCTTAAAATAAGCTTGAAATTTAACATAGGCAATTTCCAAAACGGGTATTTTTTCATTTTTAAAGCAGTAGCTGGCATCTTTTTTAAATTACTCATATTTTCGTCATATTTTTTCAAGGGCTTCTATTTTAATTTATAATTAGAAACATGTTCGGCAAAAAAGTTTTTCCCGTTTTTACCTCACATACTTTTCAAATGACTCGGGGTCACTATTAGTGACTCACTAAGCATAACGTTGTTTTTATATGCAAAAATTTTTTTACACTCCATAATTTTATTTTGTAAAAATAAAAAAGATTTTAGACTGTTCCCATCCTCCAACCTTCAAAAACTAGTTTTGATTTGCCGTCGGTGTGCTCTTTGAGGTTGAGGATGTTTGAGGTGATAAGCCCCCGATAAGATCTCAACAAGTTAGAAGGTATCTAACATACTCAAAAATCTGTACGATTCTAATTCTTGAAATATTATCACTGCAATCGGATGGGTCGATTTCCGATGAATATCCATGTTTATTTTATTATGAAAATTACGTGTTTAAATTACTTAGGTCAAAATGTAAGATTCTGAGATTAACTCGAAAAACTATTTTTTGATGAAAAAATCAAAGTTTGTCAAGATATCCTTATTTATCCGTAGCTGACTCAAAATCTCTAGAAAACTTATTCGCAGATTTGAACAAAACTTGCAAAAATGGTCAAATTTTTTTAATACTGAAAATTGAGGTTCTCAAAATTAATTTTATGGGGAGTTTTTTTAGAATTTTGACGTTGATGACGTGGAAAACCAGCGAGTAAGTTTTTGAAATAGTTGATNACGAATTCAGAAAAGTTTTGGAACAAAACTGATAGCGGTTCACTAATCATGTTCATTCTCAGTAAATACTTTCTTGAGAGTTGAGGTCATTTTCTTGGCATAAATGATATTTATTCGTTTATTTTTGGCCCAGCTCTTAGCATCATTGTCGTTTTTCTCGATTGATTTTTTTTATATTTATAAAACTTTTATTCCAAAGTTTTATTTCCAAATTGTACTGTACAATTAAATAATAATTTAGATGTTATTATTCTCTTACTAACCAAAAAACGATAAATTTCAAATGTTTGAATCTTTTTGTTCAAGTTTTCGTTATAATTATCACACTGCCAAATTTGCAATAAAAATCTGCTATTTTCGAAATTACTTATGCGATGAAATTTGCGAATCAAAATTTAATTTTGAGTAATTACGCCGCTTATCAAATAAGAATTTTATCGGAACTTGATCTTAAGGATCAACCCTTTTAGCGAGCCTTCACGGACTTTGATTATTATAAAGTTATTAAATAATATTGAATTTGTTTCTCGAAAAACATTATTTATCGAACTTGTTTCATAAGAGCCGGAAATTTTTTTTGTTTTTTCGAGCACTTTGCGAGCTCTATTTAGGCTTCAATTTTGAAGTAAATTATATATACTCATTTTTAATAAATTTATCATTTCCTTTAAAAAATATATCAGAGGAAATTAAATATTAAAAAGCTCAAATTGGGTATCGAAATCTCTGAAGTTTTGTACTCTAATCTGTCAAGCTAAACTCTAATTTGTCAGTCTAATATTGTGTCTAGAGATTTCAAGCACAGTAAAATTTTTCTATAAAATAGCTACATAAATAGCGCTGAATTTAAGTGAGAGACTATCACTGAGAGTGAAGTATGCATTTTTGAGTTTCAGTGAAAAACTAACATTTTGAGCTCTTTGACACGAAGGAAATCCTTTAATTAACATTTTTTTATAAAGTCCTTTGAAATTTTGCTCGTTTATGGAAAAAAATTTATGAATTTTTTTTTGAATGGGTCATTTTTTATTATTCTTTCAAACTAATCCTATCAGTGACCTGACTCAGGTCACCTGTCGTCCTGAGAAATCCAGTAAAAAATTGATCAAAATTTTACACTGGATAAGCTTTCAGTAGCCGCCAGGTCTTACAACATTTCTCTCTCTATCTTAACAGATTACAATAAAAACAGATTTTATATCACGATTTTTCGAGAAATTGAGATAACATAAATCAAGTTGTAACGTTGACCTCAAATGGTTTTTTTGTAATTTTTAACCGCGAAAATCTTTCATCAAAATTCACCTGGTAATTCTTGGTAAAAATGTAGGTTGTCACGTTTCTTAATCAATGTCATCTTTTACAGTACTTAAGATAGTTTGATTTTGAATCACAAACATTTGTTATTGAACTTCTGTTATCAAAAAACTATATTTTAACAGCATGACACAAATTGAGTCCGAGATAGTCTATCTTAGATATACCAATCTTTTTCAAGAGCATTTTTTGCTGTTGAACTTTCTCAAGACCCCTGTGCTAGTAGTTTATCTTTTAAATATTTTCGACCACTTATTTTTTCGAATTATAAATTTTTTAAATTGAAATTTTTCAAAAGTGCATTCAAAACTTTTTTTATTCGTATTTATCTGGTTAATTGTGGTTTATCTCCTACAACCCTAATCTAGACAACCATTTCTTCAAAAAAAAAGTTGAGGTAAGCGAATCAAATTCCGCTTAAGAAAAATTGATACTCAGGCGCGATCGAATACTTAAAATCTCACCCAGATCAAAATGAGGCCGTCCAAGGCCTGTCCTAAACTGAAAACTGCATGAAAAAGTATTCGCATCAAAAAAATTTAAAAGTTTCAATTTTGAAAAAATCAAAAAAAACCATTGAGAATTTCGAGCAAAGATTCTGATTGGTTCTCGCAAAAATTGCTCTGAAATTGAATTTGATATCTAAGACAAAAACGCAAATAAAGGCGATAATTTTTTACATAGAAACCGATCCTCACAGACTCCCTATAAAAACGAGATGAGGAGTTTTTCAACTTCTTGTCCTTTAACTCCTACAATCCGGAACAACTTCTGCTGGGACTAAGTCTTTTCACGGTCACGCGTGACCATTGGTGTTTAATCAAGTTTTTAACCTTCTGTTTCATTATAAACATCATATTTTTACTTGATTATATGGTCAATATCTGATAATTCCTACAATCGTATCAAAACACAAATGTGAAACAAAAGTAATCTTAACACGCATCAACATGGCGATGAAGAAAAAAATTTAAAAAAAAAATCCCTCTTTTAGCACGAATTCACACAATTAAGGGCATTAATTAATACGCATTAAGGCTTACTTTGAACATTTTCAATATTTGCTTGTAAATCAACCTACCAATTCTGAGTGCCTGAAACTGCAAAAAAATTGCATGTTTTATTAATTTCACAAAATCCGCTCCTAAAAAATAAGAAAAGAACTATTTGAATGACAAAAGTTCAAGGCCAATTCAAGTTCATTGTATGACTTCGTAAGTACACCTCAAAAAATGGAAAGGCTCATTTACTAATTGAAAATATTACAACTATAGGGTCAGATTATCGTACTGAAGTGCCACTAGAGAGCAACAATTAGTGAAATTTTGAGATTCCACAAGAGATTGTTGCTCTCTGGCGACCTTTCAGTACATCATTGACCCATAGTTGCTAATATTTTCAATAGACAGTTCGCTTTCCAATTTTTTGAAGGGTACTTACCAGTCTCTCAATGAACTTTTGAAAATTTACGGTAAATTGAATATACGGTACAATATAACGTACTTGAAAAAGTACTCAAATAACCGCCAAACAGTTCCAGCGTCAAATTTCACATTTTCAAGACGTTTTTTTTCGCAATTACGGTAGCAGTCCAAATTAAAACGTGACGAAATAATGTCAAAAATAAGGTCTGAAATATGTTCATATAATTAAGCCCTTATTTCTTGAAAATAAGATCATGCTGACCTTTTTGGAAGATACAATTATGTTCAAAACTCTTCAATAGATGTTTATCACCCCACAAAATTGTTCTGCGGCTAAATCTGACTACTATTGATGTACTGACCCAAAACCTTATTTTTGATGTGAAAGTCACGTGATCTTTTTTGGTCTTTTTGTCAATGGAGAAAAAGTCTTAAAAACTCTAAAGAACCACTTCACCTTCTTTCAAAATTGATTTAAGTAATTTTAAAAAAAAAGAGTAACTATTTTTGCCAACCTTATTCCTTGAATACTACGGTCAACGTAATCATTTTTCGGGCTTATGGTGTAATGAGAAAAGTCTTAAAAAGTTTTTTCTGATTCCTGCTCCAAGTCTATTTTTGATGCATTAAATTTTTTTTGCGAAAAATAAAGTACGTAAACAGTAAAATTTCTAGAACAAAACGCCACAAACGTCAATTATTTAAATAGTAGACCGATCACTTTGTCAATTTTATAATGGCTGATTACTAGGGTCCTAAATTGCGATTAAACGGGTCATGGTCACGTGTGACGTGAAAAGACTGTAGGAGTTAAAGATCCTAGTTTTTTTAATGAAACAAACTTGTTTAGTTAGGGGGCATCTGGGAAAATTTCATGAGATACTTAAGTGAGAAGAATTCCTTGAAAGTCAGGTTCATCTGAAATAGGCTGTTTTAAGCTATAGTTTTAAATAAACTTTGGACGGCCTAATTAGAATTGTGAATATTTTTGGTAACTTACAAAAGGTTTTTCACCATACTTGGAATTTGACCTAAATTTTAGTCGAATTATCACCTTGTGCTTACTTCTCTTTCAGGGGTATACGAACTTCAGGATTTAATAAAGCCTTAGAGGCATTAAAATGGCACCAAAATTGATACGGTGATAATTAAATGTACTAAAACAATCATGCAAAAATTTTTTCGAATTTCCGGCATTTTTTTTCCACTTTTTTCTAAGTATTTTTATAAGATGAAGTTAAAAATAACGTTTGCTTCAAATTTTGAACCACTAAAACTTCAATAATATCGACTTGAGTCAGACCCACGTTTCTCATCGTGTTCACTGGCTTTCTTTTGAGCTTACTTTCGAAAAAATGCGAAGCACTTTTTTTCCGGAAATTTTTTTGGGAAAATGACCAAAAAAATCATATTTCGAGGTTTAGGCTGTCAATTGCAAAATAGCTTGTGTTAATCTCTTTAAGCACATGTTCTGAGGTGTTACTTGATAAAAATGTTGAGCCATTTTTCAAATATATCTTGCGGAGGAGATAGATTTGAAGTCGAAATTGTGAAAATAGTCGGTTTTTGCGTTCTAGAACTGTCTTCAGTCACCGGATCAAAAAAACTTGTGTTTTAAAATTAACATACTACGTTACGGGAATTCTGTGAAAATTTGAGCTGCATTTGATTATACCGTCTGGGTGGAGATAGAGTTGCAGTTTGAAAAATGTCACCTTGTTTTACGATACTGAACCTATTTGGTGTAATGATAAAATAGTGTTGTGATGTACTTTTCCGCAAGATTAAAGGATAGATCTATCAAATACATTTTTCGGGTTTTCGGTTTTTTCTCATAAAAACTGTTAGTTTTCAAGTATATTTCACCGAGAAAAAATGTCAAACAGAGTCCAATAACCCCCTTAAGTTATGCGGTCCAAAGAAAATCGTATGATTGATTATACGGTAAGATTTATCATTGCTGGAAATGATTTATACGGCAGGTTACACGTAGACGATAACATCGGCATTATTGGGCGAGTAAAGAACACAGAATGCATTAACCTCACAATTGTGCTCGCTTGTTCAGAAATCCTGCGAACTTTTTGTAAATATTCCCAATGATAAAGCGCAAAAAGCTGGACTGAAGTTATGTTATTCGAATTTTTTGGGGCGAAATGAATCAGAAAATTTCACGAAAACAGGAAAAACAGAGCAGGATGTTTTGCATATGCTAAGCCATATTAATGTGTTCATTTCTATCTGTCAACTGCGAAAAACACCAAATTTGAAATCGAAATGTTTGCTGCCGGCAGCCTAGGCGTTATCTGTGGATGGGGTTCGAGGAAATCAATAATTATTTTTTTTTGATTTCCATAGCCTTGATATACTTAACTTCCCCCCCCCAAAAAAAAAAAAACCTAAGAAAACCCGGGGGGCTTAATTTTTTTCATTCACATATCCTGTTTGAGTGAAAAAACAGCAAAATGAAAAGATGTCAGTGTGGGTGAGATAGGGTTTTAAGCGATGTGAAGGTGTACAGGCGACTGTCGGCCAATCAGGGACGCGTATTTCCCAGTCTAGTAACAATTCGGACATTTTTTGTGTTTTTTCACTACGGATCAGGATATATATTCCATTTTGCCGTTATAGATCCGACGGTAACAGCCTAGACTGGCCAAAGAAAATTTAATTCTTATTAAATCAACGTGCTCATAGATCCACTTGATCCTCTAAAAAGAATGAACAAAAAAATTCAAAAATTAAATAGTGGTCTTAATTCACTAAGGGTTCAGATCTTTCAAATAGCTTGAAATATGATACTTTATTTCTTTAGACTTTTATTTATAAAAAATTTAATTTTATAAAATTCCGCTATTCAAGTTTTGTCCCCATATTTTTTGTTCAAGATTTCTAAGAGTTAATTTTGTTTTTTACGCTAAAATTGGCGGTGTTTCTACTGTGAAAAAACATCGTCAAAGCTATAATTATTTCTGAATTGTGAAATTCTTCAATTCTAACTGTATGACTTATAAAAAAGTAAGATATCTTTACACTCAGAGCCGACTGACAATTCTAACACCAATTTAACTCTGTGTGTAATAACACTTCTTTAAAAAAATTTTTTAATTCATTAAATTCTGAGAAAAATGTCTAAGTGAACAATTTGAAAGTTGTCATTTCACAGTTTAAAATTCTAAGTTAAAAACTGGTGTATTATAAAATTCTTTAAAAGCTGTCACCTAGAAACCGAGGCCAAATTAAAAAAACGAAGAGGTTCATATTTACCTTTGCAGCTATATTCAAATCTCGCCGTCTATTTTATCCCCTCAATAAATTATGCTTGGTCAATAACTCCAAACGTGATCTGATATGTCTCTGGTATCATCAATAATCGTTCCCGCAAATCGTGTATGTTTTCGTATTAAAATTAAGTTCACGAATTCTCGTACACTTAACAAAAACCACATAATTATCACCAAAGATTTTTAATGTGCGGTAAAAAAATTTGGTTATCGTAAGGGTGAAATATGTCATATTGCATCAATTCAGATTCTTTTAATTTTGGCCACAATTTTTTATAGTTAAAGAATTTCCATTATTTTAATTAATATTTTTTGGTTGGTATTTGCATTTCCACATGTCTGTAGTCATTAAGAGAAAAAATAGAATCTTTTTCTTGTTCAGCAAAAGGGGCGCAGTAAAATTTAAGATACAGTCTTTTAGTCAAGACGTTAAAGGTAGAAGAAAAGGCTTTAACTATGACTCATAGTCTCGTGAGTCAAATCAAAAGTCCGTAGAAAAGTGGGTCCCTGGACAATTATTACAGAGTCTACTGATATATATAAGATTTTCTCGAGAGAAGTGTCAGAACGACAGATAATAAAATTCTAAGGCTTTCAAGATTATGAATTGATATTCGAAATAACTCATAAGGAGCTGTAACTCTGTGAATCGTCCAGACCTATTTTCTGGGACCTTGATTTACTCATCTCATAGGTGGCACGTGCCAGGATTATGTAAATCGGCAATTTTGGGAAAAAATAGATTTTAACATCAGATTTATAATTTTATCTTCTTTGTTTGATAATGCATTTATTTCGGTCATTTGACCAATTTCGGATTGAAAATTTAAAAAAACTTAAACTTTTTACATTTTTTTTCCAAATTTTTTCTGAAGATTTTTGTCGAAAATATAAGAATCGACATCCGGAGTTTTTGACAGCCTAGCCTGACTATCAGATACATGCAGATTGATTTTTTTTTTCAAGAATCCGCAAGATTTTTTGTCTGGTTGAACACCTCATGTTACATTAAGCAGTCTGTTTTTGACAGTTAATCTGATCTATCTACTGTGTCTCAATTTTTGTAAAATCCAGTTTTTGTTTATATTTGTATATACAATCACCTTGAATTTTTGTTTGTTTTAATTTTTTCGTTTTTAACATGTTTGGACAAAGTTAAAACTGTAATTTTATTTCCAATCAGGGTATATTTTCCAAAAATACGGATGGGATTCGCATGGAACATGACGAGTTTAATAATTAACAGTAAATTTTTAACTGCATTAGCATCGAGCTGAAACGCCTCAGCCAAAAAGTGCAAAATTTAATTCTTTAGCAATTTTTACAAACTACTAAATTTATTTTAAAAATAATTTTCAAACGGTATAGAGCGAGCCACATTTTCGGTCAATTCGCCTCCTAGTTAGAAAACTGAGGTTTGTGCTAATTCTAGTTTCTTCAAATTTTCAGATTGGGTTTTCACGTAAGCCATAATCGTGCTTAATTGAAGCCAAAATTCAATAACGTGGAAAATCCCTAAGCATAATGTCTTAACGTCATAGAATTTGATCATTTTTTTTGACCAAACGCTTCTAATGAAAAAATTTTGGGAAAATTTGCATGCGTCAGATAGTTTAATCAGTTTCAAATCACAATTATTTTGTGGAAAATAAACCGCAAAACTGTTTTTTAAGGACACGGTAAATCGTAGAAATGATTCACAAATAAACATCTACTTTCAATTGACCGCTGGCGGCCAACTGCCTATATTTTGGGTCTCAAAATTGATTCAATGTTTTTCACGTTTCATCTCCAAAAGTTTTTTTAATTGACGAAAAATATTTAAACCTAAGAATGCGGACGGTTACAGCGGATTTGTGGCCTAATGTCTTTAGATAAGAAAACAGAAATTATATAAATTTAAATTGGAACTATATAATTAGTTTGATGTTGTGCCAAGTTCATTTATAAATGACTTTTTTGAAGAATAAATTCATGTATATCTTATCTCTTCCTGAGTGAGCTCTTCTAATTGCTCGAGACCAAAAATTAACTCAAGCACGAAATTTTTAATTTGTATTAAAGTCTCATGGTACCGGATAAAAAAATTATTTTTAACATACATTATAACATCCATCACACACCTCCGTTTCATCTTGAATTTCCACAAAAAACTGAACGAAAAGATTTGTAATTTTTTTTCATTTTGACCGCTTAATTTGAAAAACTACAAAATGTCCATGTCTTATTTTTATGACCAGCACAAACATGGCTAAATTTTCGTTTTCACAAATTTTTCGCAAAAAATTAATTTTTGGTGACATTTTTGAGAATTTTTATCAATCTAACCAAACAGCTACCAACCACGCGCTTTCTGATATAGTGTGGAATTATTTGCTGGACATTTTGTCTACACTATTCTGATTTGCGGAAAAATCATATAATATACAAGTTTACTAATACTGTAATAAACTTGTAAAGTATAACTAATTTTTGCGAAATGATCGCTAAATTGCTTTTTGGAAGCAATAAATATTTATCTCATCCTGTAATTATTTTTTCTAAGTCTTGAAAATGGGGATAACCGAAAACGTTGAAATTTCCAATTCTAATTCCAACAACCTTAATAAGTAATAATTTTGAACTTTAAACCAATACATGATAGTTTGTTTGAAAATACAGATCAGTTAAAATTTCTGTATTCCTTCAAGGATTGAAATTCTATATCTTTTGAGCGCCTGTGAACTAACAGCACTACATAACCATCAAAACACCTTTTTTTCTGCAAGCCTTCAAAAAAGTCACACACGATCCTGTTTTTGACCAGATTGGGCTATAAACTTAGTGGTTTTCGTTTTAATAAACCCTGTTATACTGTATTAATTTTTCACTTAGATCCCGATGAATAACGCAAGAGGACCTATGAATAGCCCTATGCAGTATGACGCAAGCTCCGAAATCCAGCTGAAGACATGTCATTGTAAGTCACAATCAACTAGACGACAGATTTCTAAAAATGGCGACTTAAAATCTGTCTTTCCCTCGACAAGAGCCCTCGTATACCCCAGCTTGCAAAATAAGCAAGATACCACCTGTATTATTTACAAAAATTCGTCTGTTAAACCACACAGTGCCACTTAATATTGATGTTCAACGACATACCGGGTTCAAGCGAATAAGGTGGTTCATTTAAATGAAAGTTGATTTTGCTAGCATCAGGATTTTATTGACAGATGTTAAGCGATTTTCAATAGGATAATTGTATAATTAGTGATATGGTCGACATTTGGAAAGATTTTATGCAAATTAGGGTTCAATAGATTTTTTTAATTTGGTCGCTTCACATTACGGCGTGACAGGTTCTTTACGTTTCTTGCACCATTGATGTTACATAATTCTGTCTGCCTATGCATTTTAAACACACGAAGTAAAAGATAACAATAAACGACCACAAGTTGTTATATTTCTTAACACACAGATATACCATGATTTTGAATACTTTGATTATACTTTGATTAATCAATTCATTGAATATGTGGTATTCTATAGGATAAAATACACTAGGGAGTTGAGTAAACAGATGGTAATCGGCGGATAGAAATCCACTGACGCGTAAAGCTATACTGGGCGCCTTTATGACTATATTCATTGTGCTAAAATCAAGTGGTCCTAAAAGCCTGTGATTTTCTCAGAATAATTCTGTGTATACTATGTATAACAGAATACATTCAAGTTAAGTAAATTCTTTAAAATGATTTTCTAAAACTAAATTTAAGCGTTTCCTGGCAACGGTTTTTACGAATTTACGCCTACTATACACGCCTACGCGTTTTGTCGACAATACCTTTCCATAAACTTGGGGTTTTTTATTTCTTGGAGTCAAAATTTTTTTTGGCATCACTGTTTAAGTTCAGTTTTTTATTCAAAATGAACAAAAAATATCCACGCTAAATCGTCGCTATTATCTGATTCAAGAATCCTGAAATAATCTTTGGCGTGTTTCTTCTAATGGGAGACTCGCTTCAAAAATAAAATCCGTCATACTTCCCTCAAATCATTTTATAAGTTTATTCTTATAAATCGAAATTTATGGTCGCCTGATGTTTAAATTAGTTATGTGTGGGTTCGAACTTACTGTAAACGTAATGTATGAACTTGCCATTCATTTTCAGAAGCCACTCTCCAAAAAATGAAAAATTACTCGATGCACCCTTTGATATATACATAATTTATTTGATACACCAAAAATTTGCCGAACCATAAGTAAATGAAAATATTTCAATAAAATCACATACGTTTGGCATTTTAATGGTAATCATGAATAATCATTGATAATCAACTCGCTCAAGTAGTCGCCTGCAGATTTTGTATCCAGTAATTGATTTTTTTCAACATGAATGAGAAAAATTCTGACGTTGAAATACGCTTGATATATCACTTCCGGTATTATTCGTGGTATTCGTAAAGATAATGTTTCCTTGAGACAACATCTGTAAGCATAAATAATCGTTATGCCATAAATTAGGGTTCAATTCACGCAAAAATCAAAGCAAATTAACTGATGGGTTCCAAACCTACGCACCGTAATCTTTCTTTAAAAGCAGCCAACACAGGGCGCGGAATTCAAAAGCGTGGTGTGGGAACACATTAGGGAACGTTATAACGGTAAAAATTTTTACTGTAAGGTTACTGTACTACAACGGTAAAATTCAAAGCTTATATTATATAAATTAGCTTTGAAATTTTAACAAAAATTTGGATAACATTATTTTTTTGCAAATTAGTTTTTTGATTGCGTACACAAATTGCATTCCTTTTTTCAAACTTTTTATCTGTTCATCAAAGGTCTTAACACTATTTCCCTATCTTTTAACAGGGAAAAAGTGTTTTAAGACCTACTGGCATATATAGATATTGCCAGCTGATATCGCCCCCAAATGCGTGGGGCGTTCAAGGGTTGTACGTATATCTAAATTACTTTCGCGTCCGTCATGTTGCAAGACTAAATTTTCCCAAATATTATTTTTTGAATTTGGTATTGATGAGTTTGGTGGAGTAACGTAATTCTAACACATAATTTTGTTTTTTACTTCAAAGGAATCCTTTGTTAATCTTTATAAACTTAAAAAAATTTCAAAATTAAATGACGTCATTCAGAAACGCACGCGTTTCAGTATGTTTGGGACGAACCATTTATATCTTTACCCATATAGCAAAAGTGCCAATATCGTGTCGGAAGTGGCCAATATCGCCAATTTAAGAAAAAAAACTTTCGGTAATATTGCTTTCCCCTCGTAATCTTATACAGTATAAACGCAAGTAAGATCGATCGTCAAAGCAAATTCCTTTATCATTAAAAAATATAGAAGCCCTTTTTTTACTAAAATCTTGATTTTCACTAATTTTTGAATGGTTTTCATTGGATCTCAAATATTGATTATTTAATAGAAGCACAATTAAAACTTTACCTTTTAATTGATATGATAGATAATAGCAAATTGGGAATGCGATTTTTTTGATACGGGCCATCAGAATAATTCGAAACCGGAAGTCGAAAAAAATTAACCACGTTTTAAATTCTTAAGAATTCTGAATCTTATCAAATGTATGGTCAAAAACTGATGTTTTTACTCCGAGAGACGGTTCTAATCAATAACTGAAAAAAACTCACACTGTATTTGTATATAGTTGTGGTTTTCCAAGAAATTTTGACTTTCCAGTATGGAATTATTATAAACGTGTTTTGGAGTGGCGACTTCTACTAATGATAAACCACAAAATGAAATATCTTGAATATTGAAATCGTAATTCATGCTCACCATCTCAAACGTACTTTTGCGGGAAGGTTACAACTTTCGGGCCCTGTTAATTATTTGCAATAAATATTTCTTTTTAAATTTTTAATCATTAAACAAACCAGAGCCGTTTTTCCTAAATGGAATTCGTAATCGCTAAAAAAATTTAAAAATTTCTGGACCGAAGGTTCAAATGTAGCGGGTCAATTATGCCCCTGTTTTTAATTACCCAGGAATTTATTAATTTCAATGGTGGGCACGCAAAAGACAGTTTTTGGTGATAACTGTCTGAAATGTTGAGGTAATGTCTTTTAAGAAATGGTTGTGAATTAAAAATAGATTATCTATTAACAAAGACTGTTAGATGTCGTAGAATATACTTATTTTCTTACTGAGAATTATATCTTCAAATTTTTATTGAAAAATCTGCCAAAATTTTATTTTCATGTGAAAATTTGACACGTATCGACAGAAAATGGTTACCATAATGCAGTTTAAAACATATTTGAAATAAACGCACTTAATTAATAATTAAAAAATATGTGGCTTAATATGGTTTTTTCCAAATAAATTACTTTTCCCGCTTTACTATGGGTCTTGTGATTTGATGAAATTCAAGGGAGTTAGAAATTTCTGGATCGGCTAACCAAGTTATAAAAATTACTAATCTAGGGGAGCTGTTTTTTTGAGTGGGAGTTTTTCATTCCACGGACCTGTCGTTGACTTCAAAATGCCCCTGATTAGCTTATTTGCTCACGATTTAACAAATTCTAGAAAAAATTAAATTCGCAGCATATTTCAATAACTGATAAAACCTACGCAGGAACAGTAACAATGACAACTGTTATCATTTTGCTTGAACTAATTAGCCATATTTGAGGTGACACGATACATCAATCGCCTCTGGTTTAATAATCCTATATATTACAACAAAACTCAAAACAATTTTTGAACCTGGAACGTTTTTTTCCAATTCAATTTCAGTCATTTTTCCAAAATTTTTACACTATTAAACCTCTCTGATTTTATTCCGGCTAAAACTTTGGTAGAATTGTGATTTTGAATTCAACCGTATTCAATTTTTTTGTGGCCGCTTAATTTGTTTCTGAGATTCTTTGCTATTTCGAGCTCCTTATTAGATTTAATCGCATCCTCCCGTCCCCCAGTCGTTTCACACGGAGATAAAATATTTGAACCATTAATTTTTTATAATATTTTTTTAGACGCTCGTTTTCCAATCTCTGCGTAAATTTGCAACGTCGGTAGTTTGTAAAAATCAATAGCATGCGCAATTTTGCCACATGTTTTGCGTAGCATGGCTTAATTTTGAGAACTTTACTTGGGTGAAAACTGCTTGACGCCCTAACGCTTTTTATCTACCATCGATTGTCTCTGAAAAATAAATCAAATTATCAGGAACCATTTTTCGTCGTCAAAATTTTTGGTCGACTTTTTTTCTCCTATCTTTTGCTATGAAAAATGCATTGGCGCAATAATCTTACCGATCGATTACAAATACATGTGGGCAATAACAAATATTTTTATATCAAATGATAGCTCGTGAATTTCAAGTTGCGCGTCGGGAGACTTGCGGTGATTCGAACCATGCTTAATCCAAAATGTTTAGAATTTTTGAGGCATTTTTTAATTAACCCCGTAGACTCGGATTTCTGACAACGCGTTGCCAGCTCACCATTTAATCGAATTTAACGGACGCTTGAATTAGATTTCAAAATCGACAAGCTCAGTTATTAAGTTATCGATAAACTTAAATCAAAATGACGCTTATACGTTTTTGAAATTTTTACTGTATTACAGTACTTTTTTTTCCAGAAAAATTTTTGGAATCACCGAATAACACCTTTCATCGTGATCGAAAAAAAAACTTAGAACTTCTTTACACCATTAGGCCAAAATGATCACCATGTTGACCGTATATTCAAGAAAATATGGGTTGGCAAAAATAGTACTTTTTTTTTCAAAAATTGCTTAAAATACTTTTTGAAAAAGTGAGGAGCACTTCAAAAGTTTTGAAAGATTTTTTTTCCATTACTATCAAAGTAAAAAAACGATCACGTAAACTTCAAATTAAAAAAGGTTCTGGGTACATAGTACACAATAGTATCAAATTCACGCCGAAAATTTTGAGGGCAAATAAACACATAATCTTAGAAATTGAAACATAACGGCAATTTTCCAAAAACGTCACGTAAGCTTTATTTTTCAAAAATAAGGATTAAAGATCGGAAATTTCGACTTCTAGAAATATTCGCAACATGGTCAATTATTAACTAAAGGTCACATAGGAGCCAAAAATACTTCGTTCGGTACAAATTCACACATAGTTGCAATATTTCATTGGAAAAGTCGACTCTTCCGAGATTTTGGGGGTACTTTCAAGTCCTACGATTCACTTGAAATTGACCTTGCACTTTGACCGGTCATTGTGGTTGACCGGGTGATCGCTTCTGCTCTGAATAAAGAAAAAACCTTACCGAAAAATTATTAACTACTGTTTTCAGAGAAACAAGACAATAATAGCTTTTAGTTAGACGGATTTAGAGGCTACAAAACTGAAGGCAAATGAAAATGTTGGTCCTTCAAATCAGATTAATCAACATTTTCACAAAATTTAAGCGGTCATTTTAACTAGAGAATTTTGTATAAAACATATAACTATTTTCCCAACAAAGGCGATAGAACTTTTTTTGAAAATTACTTTGACGTACTTGAATATTAAGTAAAAGTTTAAATCATGTATTAATATGCATTTTTGTGGTGTACTGGAGGAATTTCGCGTCTTTTTTTCCTTATCCCATTAAATGCTTTTTATCGTTTTAATAAAAAATTGTTTTTTTCAATTGATGCAAATTGGCTAAATTGTATTTTAAAAATTATAAAAAATGTAGTTGATAATAAAACTTGCTTTATATTCCTATTCACACTTTTTTGGTAAATATCCCGGCCCTACTACTTAAAAACACACTAACGTTCCTACAGGGCGGGATATTTACAAAAGTGTGAATAAGGGATAGGCTCGATTTAATAAGATGGCACACGCGTTGTCAGAATCGAGGTCTGGATGCAAAATTCATTTCTAACGTCTACGAGTAAAAACGTTAGTTGAAACCATGACTTTTAATATTGTGTTTTATTAATAGCTAAATAAGAGGTCTGTTTTCGGTGAAAAAAATTGACAGACTTAAATTCTATTTATTTTGCTCATAGAATTTTTTCACGAGGGTTTTTAAGAAACATCAAAAAACGAAACGAAATTCTTAAGGATCCAAGACCCGTTATTTTTTCTTATAACGAGCTTTTTAGGTCCTAATCAGTCCAACGCATGTTAACTGAAGTTGATGTGTCTTTATTTTCCAAGTTAGGAGTTAGAATCTAAGAATTGCAAGGTATTATTACGGTGACTCATTTCTGATCCAGCTCGTTAACCTCACGATCAATTTGAAAGGACAATTACGGCACGACATCCTTGAAACAAACATTTAGGATAGAAGAATGAGCTTTTAAACGATATTTTATTCGGTTGCGCGTCTTTTTGGAGTTTTGTCCCGTTTTGAAACTGAGAATTTGAATAGGTTTTTTTGATGAAAAAACATTGAAACTTCGAACTAGGATGGTCAATTAACTGGTCAGGGCTAATAACCAGTGATTTGACGAGCAAATTGGTCGAAAGAGGCCGTAATTTGTGGCTTTCTTGAATACGTTGAGCAACTTTTTAGCTTTTGTTAATTTTAGTATTTTCGATGTATATTTAAAAAATGGGTAGACAACGTGTGGGTCGTAACGTGTTTCGTAACAATGCGTAAGGGGCGTTTGTGTATCATGCTGGTAATTAAAGGATGAATTTTTACACGTTCTCATAGGCCGACGTATTTCATTAAGAGCTTGAGCTAAATTATTAAAAGTAAACAAATATGAAGATTAACAACTTTTTCTACGACTGCAAGTTAACTTATTTGATTGTCAAAATCATCTTGAACATAGGAAATACAAACCGGTGCGAAAACTCTTTATTTAGTGAATTTACTTCTAAATTTGCTCTATGTTGAATAAAATTTGAGACTTAAAAGATAAGATGATAGCCAACGAAATAGTTATCTCAAAATTTTTGGAAACTATTCTGTATATCCAAAAACTGTTTTTCAAAAGTGTTGTAACAATCCTGAATTTATTTAATAAATTTCACGGTGACATTTCATCTCATGATAAATGGCCCCCCCTCTAGTTTTGTAATCACACAGAGATGATGAGATAACCTATATCCCTTTATTTCACGGAAGCATATACTCCTTTTCGGAACGGAACCCACTCTCAAAAACGGGCAGCTTACTATCTCTTAAGACCCCTCACTAGACAACATCATGGATTCGAACACACGCTGTAGAATAGTAAGCGTTTTTTTGAGATGGAGTTCGTTCGAAAAGGATATTATAAAATAAAGGTTTTCAACGCTTGTATTTTTTTTAACACGAACACCCCTAAGGTCTAGGGCCTAGGCTTTTCTCGAAAATTCTGATCTCGCAATGTAATTATTTATATTGAAATTGATTTTTTCGGATACACGCCTACACCCCCTTAAGAAATGCTTCGTTATTTTTGACGAATGAACATGTTTTTAATTTTTCATGATGAATTCTTCAACGACCATGTAATAGCTTTAAACTATTTATCAATAAATACGGGCATATTCGTTATAATATACCCAAATTTTTGAATTCTCAATGGAATTTCTTCTCATTAAAAATTGGAAGTTAATCCGAAAAACTTTCTTTCTCAAAACCACGGTTACTGAGATCAGCATGGTGGCCTTTGTACCCATTAATCATTTTCTGTTTTATAAACTTGAAAACATTATTATTTCCTAAGCTACTAAAATTTATTTTTACCGACCAAACACGCTCATGACGAAAATTTATGTCATTATAAAAAACCATGTTCTTTTGAAACTTTCCTTCAAGTTTTCTTGTAAAATTAATCTAAATTTTCAGCTTCGAACCCTTACGCTTCGTTCGTTTCTCGAAATCAACAAAATATATTTTTAAATTCAACTATAAACTTCAATAAGTGTTTGATATAAACATATTTAATTTCTGGTGAAAATTGGTTTGAAAAGTGACAGTTCTATTACGGTTTACCCGACATTCAACGATTTAGCAACGGTTTCCTATCATTTATGCAAAATTGAAAATATGCATAAAATTTGTTATTTTTCCTGAAAATTTGTCGACTGATAACAAAATTTCAGTACAGTAAGCCAAACTAACCGACTTGGAATTTATGAGCTCGGGTCGGCAATTTAAATAGCATTATGCGACAACTCGAAAAAAATTCTATTTTGGCAATTTGGGAGCAAAATTTAGAAATAAGAGCTTATAAACGTTTTAACTGAAGAAAAGCCCCCAAACAATTGATTAAAATGGTATGCACTATACAAACGTAATTTACTATTTAAGAAAAAATCAAGCTTCAGAAAAAACTCGCCATGTCCACCTATTCAGAGATAAATTTAGTTTGTGTATCATCAAATTGTAAATTGATGCATATTGCAATGTTGCATCCACAATTTCTTTAAACTTGCACGGAGCTATTCCTGGCTTGGGTATGCCTAAAGAATTTATTTAAGCAATATATTTCTATACCTTAAAATTAGAATTCTAACGAATTGAAAATATTGGGCAAAACACACCTTTTTACTTAAATGAGAAATTGAAGTCCAACTATCTGACTTTTTCTGTAAACAAGAGTAGATGCCATTATAATGGCTCTGGTGTCTTGGCGATCTTTCTTATGCTCCCAATAGCTAAGACTAATTGGATGATTCCTTTATTTTATTGCTTTAGCTACTACTGTAAGAACATTTTTCTAGTGAAAATCAGTCAAAAATGACAGGTTTTTAATTAAAGCGTGTCAACAACGGACTAATTGTTCAAATTCGACTTGCTCGACAAACTTGGAGATGCTTGAACCAAACATTTCACACCCATTCAGGAAATAACGGACGCCTCTACGGCAGGTTCTGTGGGTTAAAGTTGTCATGTCATTTTGAAGTTTTTACAATTTTGTCCTTCTGGATCTTCTTCAACATGAAAATACTGCAACAAATCTGGATGCAGATTTATTTTCACAATTTTTATTAGTTCGAAATTAAAAAAAAAATGACAAAATGGGTCCAAAATTACAGATAAAAATTAAAAGAAAAAACATAAATTTCTATCTTCAGAAGGTACACAATTTCACAAAAAAAACCATTATAATTTTAACACAAATAAGCCACGATTAATGAGATTCCCTGAAACTGGTGTTTTGAACACGGGGTGATCTTTTTGGTCCAAAATTTGTTATGTGCTTGACAGCACTGCTGTCCAGATTTTGCAACAACAAGCCAAGAAATAAGAATGTCAATTTAAATTATGTTTCCCCGTTTTTTTTTGATGTTTGGTGCACAATTTAACTGAAAAATGAAGAGATAAGCAATGGCAAATTCCACGATTCTGACAAATTCTTATGGTTTAATTTAAAAGATCACATACTTTATCTATAACCGCCAATTTAATTCAATTATTGCTTACTTAAAGGAAGAGTAGCATTTTAAAGTTCGTAACCTAATCAAAATTTGACGATAATGTTAATTTTAAAGTGGTTAACACAAAATTTCGAAACACATTTCGCCGCAAGATTTTTTGCTCTTGACACAGTGTTTGTATCTAATAAATAATTTGTATGATGTCAATAGAAGAGAAAAAAAACTCGGGTTTTCCAAAAACAGGTAGAACGTCATGGTTCCGATATGTCCAAATGGTGTATTGCTAACAAATCTTTTAAACAAAATACGTTTCGATATATAGAAAATATATACATTTGTCACATTTTTGCTCCAAATCTTAAATTTTGCTGAAATCACATTGACACCGGCTGATTGGTCAATTTAGCATTAAAATCAGTGAAGCATCCTACGTGTTAAAATCAAACGTTTGATTGTTAAGACGCCTGGAATCGTTCGATTTATTCATAATTCATTGTAAACAAGATTGTTCCATCAACCAACTAATTCAAATTTCTAACACAACAATCAGTCCATAAAATCAAAAACTTGATCATTTCTTCTCAAAATTTAGAAATACTTGAAATTTAATTCCCGCTACATTGGTCAAAATTGATCGGTGGATTAATTTATTTTTCATAATTCTTCTGTCTTTCCAGTTCAGAATTACTCGGAACTGCCTCGCAAATCCAGATAGAATTCATTTAGTCAGATAATGGTAAAATATATCTACTTCCTTCGAGCTTAATTCCGGGTTAGAACATCGGAATTCTGAATTCCTCGTTCAACATTAATTTTTTTTCAGGAACACTGGGGATATTGGGGATTAATGATGAAGTCATCATTGATGACGGGAAAAAATTCAAAAATCGGAAATTATTCTTAGGAGATAAGAATATCAATAATAAACATTTGCATATCAAGTTAAGGAATGTGTTGTACAGTATTTTTCCATATTTTTTTATTTGTGATAACGGTAGGTCTTTATTACGGAAAAATGTTTGGCCCTAATTTACTCGGTAATTGGCCAATATCGAATAGCATACGCTACGTGCCGTAGAACTTTGACGTCAGAGACCTGAGAATCGTGTGATTTCCATTGGTCATAACACCTGACTATGTGTATTGACAAATCAAATAGTCCTAGACGTGTCTCTGACGTCGAAGTTGTACGGGACACGTAGGTATAATCTTCGATGTATATTGTTATGTAAAATAACCTTATTACAAATGTTGATTCATTTCAAATTGTAATGATGTGAAAATGTTGAGTAATCCAGAACTGCTTCTGCTGCATGACAATATTAATTTCATTAAAATTCACCCGCAAATTGGAATTTTGGTTCAAAAAATACGTAATTTTGAAATAAAATGACGGTTTTTTTTTTGGTCAATCGATGTTTTTGTACAAATAGTTTGTCAGATGATATCAGAAATATTATATTATACTATATTATAGAATGAAAAATGTGAAATTTAGCATTAAATAAAGGTTAACAATTTATTTTCAATGCATGAAGATACGGAGTTATCTGATAACTGTTATCATAACCTCAGATTATGAGTTATTTTGAATCAAATAACCCTTTCTTTTTTGTCAATCGATGTATTTTGGGACAAAAATTGTCCTTGTCGCTATCAAAAATATATTAATAAGAAATGTAAATGCAGCATGAATCACTTTAACTATTTCTAACATGCATTTATATACGTTGAAGTCACCGTCGGTGATAATAAAACCTTAGAGATTATTTTTTACAACCAACGTGACTCTGACAATGATGGTGATCTATTTAGCGCGTGTTCGAATCTCACTATGTTGTCTAGGAATTGTCTGGGTAAAATAATAGAAAGGGTGCTGCTATTGGGAGCGCCAAAGTTGATTGGTCGTAATATCAGCCAATCACACCCGACCGGTGGGATTCCGACACACGCTATAGAGATGACCCTCAGTTTTTTCACGATTCAAGTTTGGTTGGAAAAAGAGTATGGGTTATTTTTTGTTTTAGTTAATCGAAAAAAGTAACTCAGTCCCGAAGTACTCCTGAGCTAAATCGATGACTTTCAATACCAAAAGGGGTTTAGAAAAAGAACAACAAATCTAAGTTTAGTTTACCTCAATACCGTTTTATGCAATTATTTATGTCACATAGATATGTCCCGTTATCGTTTTCAAAGCTGTTAGAAGTACGTAATTGTGAAATTTTTTTAACAAATATCCACATTTAAGCATTTCTAATAATCCTTCTTTGTACGTTTCGATTAATCTGCATTTTTAGCATTATCCCCAAATTAGCTACAATCTTTTCAAGTTCCACTATCCACCTGATCATTATATGCATACATGATTTGCTCGGCTTAATAATCTTGTTATGTTTTTTCTAAAATCTCACTCTGGGTTGGTTGATAGCGATGTGCAAGCTAGAACTGAAGTCTTGGGTTAANAAAAAACTTGTTAGTTAGGGGGCCACTGGGAAAATTTCATGAGATATTCAAGTGAGAGAATTTCTTGAAAGTCAGGTACATCTGAAATAGGCTGTTTTAAGCTATAGTTTTTAAATAAACCTTGGACGGCCTAATTAGAATTGTGAATATTTGGTAAATTACAAAAGTTTTTCAACCACTTGGAATTTTGACCTGAAATTTTTAGTCGAAATTACCTTGTGCTTACTTCTCTTTAAGGGGGTATACGACTCAGATTTAATAAAGGCCTTAGAGGCAGTTAAATGAATCACCAAATCTGATACGGTGATAATTAAATGACTAGAACCATATCAAAAAAATTTTTTCGAATTGCCGCATTTTTTTTCCACTTTATTCGTAGAGTATTTTAAAAAGATGAAGCTAAAAAAACGTTGCTTCAAATTTGAACCACAAAGCTCTCAATAATATCGACTTGACGTCACGAACGTTTCTCATCAGATGTCACTGGCTTCTTTTGAGCTTACTTTCGAAAAAATGCGAAGCACTTTTTTTCGGAATTTTGAAAATGACCAAAAAAATCATATTCGAGGTTAGGCTGTCAATTGCGAAAAAGCTTGTGTGTAATCTCTGACATAGGTCTGAGAGTGTACTGATAAAACTTGAGCCATTTTTCAAATATATTATGCGGAGGAGATAGATTTGAAGTCTGAAATTGTGGAAAAATGTCGGTTTTTAGCGTTCTAGAATCTGTGCTCAGATCATACCGGATCAAAAAAACTTGGTGTTAAAATAACTACGACCGTAGCGGATCTGTGAAAATTGAGCTCAATTGATATACCGTCTGGGTGAGATAGAGTCTTGCGTTTGAAAAATGACAACGCTGTCACGCGATAATCCCGCCCGCCCACCCCACCTCATACACGCGGCCGACCGCGCAGCCCCCTCGGAGCGCCGAGGTCAGGACGGGCCGGCCGGGTATGCGCGGACGCTAGGTAAACACAAACACAACAAGACAGTGGCCGGGTATGGGAGCCCCGCCCCCCCCCACCCCGCCCCCTCCGCCCCGCCCCCGGAGCTAGCCGCCGAGGTGTATTGAGAGAGACGCGGGGATGGGAGAGGAGTTCGGGAGAGAGATAAAGGGGTCATGGGGGATATAGGAGATACTGGGACTATTGGATGGAGAGGAAAAAATAGGTTGGGATACTTTTCGCAAGGATGAAGAGATACAGAAATAAGCTCGGGTTTGTCTCAAAACGGGTTATAGTTTCAGTAGAATTCACCGAAGGAGGAAGTCCAAATAAAGGTCGTATACCCCGTTAAGTACAGCGGTCAAAAAATCGTTAGAGTGAGTGATTAAGGGCGAGATTCATTGCTGGAAATGATTTATACGGCAGGTTACACGTAGACCGATAACATCGAGCCATAATTGGGCGATAAAGAAACCACAGAATGCCTTAACCTCACAATTGTGCTCGGCTTGTCAGAATCCTGCCTACTTTTTGTAAATATTCCCCAAATAAAGCGCAAAAAGCTGGATTGAAGTTTATGTTAATTCGAATTTTTTTGCGAAATGAATCAGAAAATTTCACGAAAACAGGAAAAACAGACCAGATGTTTGCATAGCTAAGCCATATTAATGTGTTCATTTCTATCTTGTCAAACTGCGAAACATCCAAATTTGAAATCGAAATGTTGCTGACCAGCCTAGGCTGTTATCGGTCGGATGGGGTCGAGGAAAAATAAATAATTATTTTTTTTTGATTTCCATAGCCTTGATATACTTAACTTCAAAAACTAAGACGGGCTAATTTTTTATTTCACATATCCTGTTTAGAGTGAAAAAACACAAAAATGAAAGAGATGTCAGTGTGGTGTGAGATAGGGATTTTAAGCGATGTGAAGGTGTACAGGCCGCCTGTCGGCCAATCAGGGACGCTTATTTCCCAGTTTAGTACATTCGTACAGTTTTTGTGTTTTTTTCACTCGGATCAGGATATATATTTCCATTTGCGTTATAGATCCGACCGGTAACAGCCTAGACTGGCCAAGAAAAATTTAATTCTTATTAATCAACGTGCTCATAGATCCACTTTGATACCTCTAAAAAGATGAACCAAACAATCAAAAATTAAATAGTGGCTCTTAATTAAACTAAGGGTTTCAGATCTTTAATAGCTTGAAATATATACTTTATTTCTTTAGACTTTTATTTATAAAAAAATTTATTTTATAAAATCCGCTATTCAAGTTTTGTCCTCATATTTTGTCAAGATTTTCTAAAGTTATTGTTTTACGGCTAAAATTTGGCGGTGTTTTCTACTGAAAAAACATCGTCAAAGCTATAATTATTTCTGAATTGTGAAATTCTTCAATTCTACTGTATAATTATAAAAAAGTAAGATATTCTTACACTCAGTGACCGACTGACAATTTTTCTACCAATTTAACTCAGTGTGTATAACACTTCTTAAAAATTTTTAAATTCATAAATTTCTGAAGAAAAATGTCTAAGTGAACAATTTGAAATTGTCAATTTCACAGTTTAAAATTTCTAAGTAAAAACTGGTGTGATTATAAAAAATTCTTTAAAAGCTGTCACCTAGAAACCGAGGCCAAATTAAAAAACGAAGAGGTTCATATTAACTTTTCTAGCTATATTCAAATCTTGCCGTCTATTTTATACCCTATAAATTATCTTGGTAAATTATCCAACGTGATCTGATATGTCCTGTATCATCAATAATCTTCCGCAATCGTATTTTTCGTATTAAAATTAAGTTCACGATTCTCGGTACACTTAACAAAAACCACATAATTATCACCAAAGATTTTATGTGCGGTAAAAAAAATTGGTTAATCGGTAAGGGTGAAATATGTCATTTTGCATCAATCAGAATTCTTTTAATTTTGGCCACAATTTTTTATTAGTTAAAGAATTTCCATTATTTTAATTAATACTTTTTTTGGTTGGTATTTGCATTTATCCACATGTCTGTAGTCAGTAAGAGAAAAAATAGAATTTTTTCTTGTTCACAAAAGGGCGCAGTAAAATTTAAGATACAGTCTTTTTAGTCAGACGTTAAAGGTAGAAAGAAAAGGCTTTACTATGACTCATAGTCTATGACTCAAATCAAAAGTCCCTAGAAAAGTGGGTCTGGACAATTATCTACAGAGTTCTATCTGATATATAATCAGATTTTCTCGAGAGAAGTGTCAAACGACAGATAATAAAATTCTAAGGCTTTCAAGATTATGAATTGATATTCGAAAATAACTCATAAGCGAGCTGTAACTCTGTGAATCGTCCAGACCTATTTTTCTGGGGACACTTGATTTTACTCATCTAATATGTGGCACGTGCCAGGATTATGTAAATCGGCAATTTTTGGAAAAATTAGGATTTTAACAATCAGATTTTATAATTTTATCTTCTTTGGTTTGATAAGCATTTCATTTCCGGTCATTTGACAATTTCGGATTTTGAAAACTTTTAAAAAAAACTTTAAACTTTTTTACATTTTTTTCCAAATTTTTTCTAAGATTTTTTGTCGAAAATTATTAAGAATGACATCCTCGGAGTTTTGACAGCCTAGACTGACTATAGATACATGCAGATTGAATTTTTTTTTTTCAAGAATCCGCAAGATTTTTGTCTGGTTGAAACCTCATGTTTACATTTAACAGTCTGTTTTTGACAGTTAACTTGATCTATCTACTGTGTCTCAATTTTTTAAAATCCAGTTTTTGTTTATATTTTGTATATACAATCACCTTGATTTTTGTTGTTTTAATTTTTTACGTTTTTTAACATGTTGGTACAAAGTTAAAAACTGTAATTTATTTCCAATCAGGGTATATTTTCCAAGAATACGGATGTGGATTCGAATGGAACATGACGAGTTTATAATTAACAGTAATTTTAACTGCATTAGATCGAGCTGAAACCACTCAGCCAAAAAAAGTGCAAAATTTAATTTCTTTAGCAATTTTTACAAACTACTAATTTATTTTAAAATAATTTTCAAACGGTATAATGCGAGCCACATTTTCGGTCAATTTCCTCCCTAGTTAGAAAACTTGAGGTTTGTGCTAATTCTAGTTTTCAAATTTTCAGATTGGTTCAGTAAGCATAATCGTGCTTATTGAGCCAAAATCAATAACGATGGAAAACTAAGCATAGTCTTTACTCAGAATATTGATCATTTTTTGACCAAACAGCTTACTAAATGATAAATTTTGGGAAAATGTGCATGCGTCAGATAGTTAATCTAGTTTAAATCACAATTATTTGTGGAAAATTAAAACCAAAACTGTTTTTTAAGACACGTAAAATCGTAAAAATGATTCACTAAATAAACATCTACTTTGCAATTGACCGCTGGCGGCCAACTGCCTAATTTTGGTCTCAAAATTGATTTCAATGTTTTTTCACGTTTCATCTCCCAAAAGTTTTTTTTTAATTTGAGAAAAATATTTAAACCTAAGAATGCGGCGGTTACAGCGGATTTGTGGCCTAATGTCTTTTAGATAAGAAAACAGAATTATATAATTTAATTTGAACTATATAATTAGTTTGATGTTGTGCAAGTTCATTTATAAATGACTTTTTTGAGAAATAAATTCATGTATATCTTATCTCTTCCTGAGTGAGCTCCTTCTAATCTCGAGACCAAAAATTAACTCAAGACGAAATTTAATTTGTATTAAAAGTCTCATGGTACCGATAAAAAAATATTTTTAACATACCATTATAACATCATCACACACCTCCGTTTTCATCTTGAATTTCCCACAAAAACTGACGGAAAATTATGTAATTTTTTTCATTTTTGACCGCTTAATTTAGAAAACTACAAAATGTCCATGTCTTATTTTTATGACAGCACAAACTATGCTAAAATTTTCGTTTTCACAAATTTTTCGGCAAAAAATTAATTTTTTGGTGAAATTTTTGAGATTTTATCAAATCTACCAATCAGCTACCAACCAACGCGCTTTCTGATATAGTGTGGAATTATTTGCTGGAAATTTTGTCTACACTATTCTGATTTGCGGAAAAATATATAAGTTATACAGTATTACTAATACTGTATAAATTTGTAAAGTATAACTAATTTTGCGAATGATTCGCTAAATTGCTTTTTGAACAATAAATATTTATATGCATCTGTAATTATTCTTTTCTAAGTCTTGAAAATGGGATAAACCGAAACGTTGAAATTTCCAATTCTAATTCAACAACTTAATAAGTATAACTTTTGAACTTAAACCAAAAATTATAGTTTGTTTGAAAATACGAGATCAGTTAAAATTTCTGATTCCTTCAAGATGAAATTCTATATCTTGTGAGCGCCTGTGAACTAACACACTACAAAACCACAAAACACCTTTTTCTGCAAGCCTTCAAAAAAGTAACCAACCGATCCTGTTTTTGACCAGATGGGGCTATAAATTAGTGGTTTTCGTTTAATAAACACTTATACTGTATTAATTTTTCACTTTAGATCCCGATGAATAACCAAGAGGACTATGAATCAGACCTATGCAGTAATGACCGCAAGCTCCCGAAAATCCAGCTGAAAGACATTCATTGTAAGTAAAAAATCAACTAGAACAGATTTCTAAAAATGGCGACTTAAAATCTGTCTTTCCCTCGACAAGAGGCCCTCGTATACCCAGCTTTCAAAATAAGCAAGATACCACCTGTATTTACAAAAATTCGTCTGTAAACACAAAGTGCCACTTAAATTGAATGTTCAAGACATACCGGGTTCAAGCGAATAAGGTGTTCATTTTAAATGAAAGTTGATTTTGCTAGATCAGGATTTTATTTTGAACAGATTTAAGCGATTTTCAATAGGATATGTATTTAATTATGTGATATGGTCCGACATTTGAAGATTTTCATGCAAAATTAGGGTTCAAAGATTTTTTTATTTGGTCGCTTCACATTACGGCGTGTACAGGTTCTTTACCGTTTCTTGCACCATTGAGACATAATCTGTATGCCTATGATTTAAAACACGAGTAAAAGATAACAATAAACGACCAAAAGTGTTATATTTCTTAACACAGATATAACATTTGATTTGATACTTTGATTATACTTTTGATAATAATTCATTGAACATCGTGGTATAGGATAAATACCACTAGCGAGTTGAGTAAACAGATGGTCAATCGGCAGATAGAAATCAGCTGACCGTAAAGCTAACTGGGCGATTTATGACTATATTTCATTGTGATAAAATCAGTGGCCTAAAAGCTGTGATTTTATCAGAATAATTCTGTGTATTACATTATGTATACAGAATACATTCAGTAGTAAATCTTTAAAATGAATTTTCTAAAACTAAATTTTAGCGTTTCCCTGGCAACGGTTGTTTTACGAATTTACGCCTACTATACACGCCTACGCGTTTTTCGACAATACCTTTCCATAAACTTGGGTTTTTTATTTCTTGGAGTCAAAATTTTTTTGCATCACTTTTAAGTTCAGTTTTTATCTCAAATTGACAAAAAATATCCACGCTATAATCGTCGCTATTATCTGATTCAAGATAATACCTGAAATAATCTTTTGGCGTGTTTCTTCTAATTGGGAGACTCGCTTCAAAAAATAAAATCCGTCATAATTACCTCAAATATTTTATAAGTTATTCTTATAAAATCGAAATTTATGGTCGCCTGATGTTTATATTAGTTATGTGTGGGTTCGAACTTTTACTGTTAACGTAATTATGAACTTGCATTCATTTTCAGAAGCCACTCTCCCAAAAAAAGAAAAAATTACTCGATGCACTTTGATATAACATAATTTATTTGATCACCAAAAAATTTGCCGAAACCATAGTAAAATGAAAATATTTCAAAAAAATCACATACGTTGCATTTTATGGTAATCATGAATAATCATTGAATAACATCAAGCTCGATCAAGTAGTCCTGCATTTTGTATCCAGTATTGATTTATTTTCAACATGAATGAGAAAAAATTCGTGACGTTGAAATACGTTGATATATCACTTCCGGTATTATTGTGGTATTACGTAAAGATTAATGTTTCCTTGAGACAAATCTGTAAGCATAAATAATTCGTTATGCAAAATTAGGGTTCAATTCCACGCAAAAATCAAGCAAATAACTGGATGGGTTCCAAACCTACGCACCGTATTCTTTATTTAAAAGCAGCCAATCACAGGCGCGGATTCAAAAGCGTGGTGTGGGAAACACATTTAGGGAACGTTATAACGGTAAAATTTACTGTAAAGGTTACTGTACTACAACGGTAAAATTTCCAAAGCTTATTATTAAATAATAAGCTTTGAAAATTTTACCAAAATTTGGATAACATTATTTTTTGCAAATTAGTTTTTGATTGCGTAACACAATTTGCATTCCTTTTTTCAAAATTTTTATCTGTTCATACAGAGGTCTTAACACTTATTTCCTATCTTTTAACAAGGGAAAAAGTGTTAAGACCTACCTAGGCATAATTATCGATATTGTCAGCCTAATATCGCTCAAATTGCGTGGGCGTTCAAGGGTTGTAGAATAAATTACTTCGAGTCCGTCATGTTGCAAGACTAAATTTTCCCAAATTTATTTTTTTGAATTTGTATTTGATGGAGTTTGGTGGAGTACGTAATTCTACACATTTTGTTTTTTTACTTCAAAGGAACCTTTTGTTTAAATCTTTATAAAACTTAAAAAAATTTCAAATTATGACGTCATTCAGAACGCCCACGCGTTTCATATGTTTGGACGAAACATTTATATCTTTACCCATATAGCCGAAAGTGCCAATATCGTCGGAAGTGCCCAATATCGCCAATTTAAGAAAAAAAACTTTCGGTAATATTGCCTTCCCCCTGTATAATTTATACAGTATAACGCAAGTAAATCGATCCGTCAAAGCAAATTCCTTTATCATTAAAAAATATAGAGCCCTTTTTTACCTATAAATCTTGATTTTCACTGAATTTTTGAATGGTTTCATTGATCCTCAAATATTTGATTAATTTAATAGAAGCACAATAAAACTTTACCTTTAATTGATATGAAGATAAGCAAATTGATGCGATTTTTTTGATATCGGCCATCAGAAATAATTCGAAACCGGAAGTCGAAAAAAATTAACCACGTTTTTAAATTCTTAAGAATTCTGAATCTTATCAAATGTATGGTCAAAACTGATGTTTTTACTCCGAGAGACGGTTCTAATCAATAAACTGAAAAAAACTCACACTGTATTTTGTATTAATATTTGTGGTTTTACAAGAAATTTAGACTTTCCAGTATGGATTATTATAAAACGTGTTTTGGAAGTGGCGATCCTTTCTACTATGATAACACCACAAAATGAAATATCTTGAATATTGAAATCGTAATCATCACCATCTCAAACGTACTTTTGCGGGAAGGTTACAACTTTCGGGCCCTGTAATTATTTGCAATAATATTTCTTTTAAATTTTTATCATTACAAACCGAGAGCCGTTTTCTAAATGATTCGTAATTGATAAAAAAATTAAAATTTCTGACCGAAGGTTCAAATTTAGCGGTCAATTATGACCTGTTTTTAATTACCACGGAATTTATTAATTTCAATGGTGGGCAACCAAAAGACAGTTTTGTGATAACTGTCTTGAAATGTTGAGGTAATGTCTTTTTAGAAAATGTATGGTGAATTAAAAATAGATTATCTATTAACAAAAGACTGTTAGATAGTCGTAGAATATACTTATTTTCTTACTGAGAATTATCTTCAAATTTTTATTGAAAAATCTTGCCAAAATTTTATTTCATGTGAAAATTTGACACCGTATCGACAGAAATAGGTACTTAATGCAGTTTAACATATTTGAAATAACGCACTTAATTTAATTAATTAAAAAAATATGTAGGCATTAATATGGTTTTTTCAAATAAATTACTTTTTCCCCGCTTACCTATGGTCTTTGATTTGATGAAATTCAAGGGAGTTTAGAAATTTTTGATCGCTAAACCAAGTTATAAAATACTAATCTAGGGGACTGTTTTTTTTGAGTGGGAGTTTTCAATTCCACGTGACTGTCCAGTTGACTTCAAAATGCCCCTGATTAGCTTATTTGCTCACGATTTAACAAATAATCAATAACTGATAAAACCTACGCAGGAACAGTAAAGTGACACTGTTATCTTTTGCTTTGAACCTAATTAGCAATAATTTGAGGTGACACGATACATAAATTCTCCCTTCTGGTTTAATAATCCTATAATTACAAAACCTCAAAAAATTTTTGAACCTGACGTTTTTCCAATTCAATTCCAGCATTTTTCCAAAATTTTTACCACTATTAAACCTCCTGATTTATCCGGCTAAACTTTGGTAGAAATATTGATTTTGAATTCACGTATTAAATTTTTTGTGGCCGCTTAATTTGTTTCTGAGATTCTTTGCTATTCGAGCTCCCTTATTAGATTTAATCGCATCCTCCAGTCCCCCAGTCGTTTCACACGGAGATAAAATATTTTTGAACCAGTTTAATTTTTTATATATTTTTTTTAGACGGCTCGTTTTTTCAAACGTCTGCCTTCCAAATTTGCAACGTCGTAGTCTTGTCAAAATCAATAAGCATGCACAATTTTGCACATCGTTTTGCTAGCATGCTTATTTTGAGAACTTTTACTGGGTGAAATTGCTTTGACGCCTACGCTTTTTAGTGACATTCGATTGTCTCTGAAAAATAAATCAAAATTATCCAGGACACATTTTTCGTCGTCAAAATTTTTGGTCGACTTTTTTTCTCCTATCTTTTGCTATGAAAAATGCATTGGCGCAAAATCTTACCGATTCGATTAAAATACATATGTAATAACAAATATTTTTATATCAAAAGATAGCTCGTGAATTTCAAGTGGCGTCGAGACTTGCGGTGATTCGAACCCCATGCTTAAATCCAAAATGGTTAGAATTTTTGAGGCATTTTTTATTTAACCCGTAGACTCGATTTCTGACAACGCGTTGCCATTCACCATTTAATCGCATTTAACGACGCTTAAGTTATGATTATCATAAATGACAAGATCAATTATTAAGTTATTGATGAACTTTAAAACAAAATTACGCTTATGCGTTTTTTTTGAAAATTTTTACTGTATTACAGTACTTATTTTTTCCAAAAAATTTTTGGAATCACCGAATAACACCTTTCATCGTGATCAAAAAAAAATCTTAGACTTCTTTACACCATAGCCCAAAAATGATCACGTGACCGTATATTCAAGAAATAAGGTTGGCAAAAATAGTACTTTTTTTTTCAAAAATTGCTTAAAACACTTTTTGAAAAAGTGAGGAGCATCTTCAAAAGTTTTTAAAATTTTTTTCCATTACAGCAAAGTAAAAAAACAATCACGTGACCTTCAAATTAAAAAAAAGGTTCTGGTTCAAGTACACAAATAGTACTCAAATTACGCCGAAAAATTTTGAGGGCAAATAAACACATAATCTAAGAATTTTGAACATAACGGCATTTTCCAAAAACGTCACGTAAGCTTATTTTTCAAAAAATAAGGATTAAAGGATCGGAAATGTCAACTTTCTGATAAAAATATTAGCAACTATGGGTCAGTTATGAACTAAAAGGTCACCATAGAGCAAAAATTCCTTCTTTCGGTACATAATTCACACATAGTTGCTAATATTTTCATTAAAAAGTCGACTCTTCCGATGATTTTGGGGGTACTTTCAAGTCTCTACGATTAACTTGAAATTGACCTTGAACTTTGACCGGTCATTGTGGTTGACCGAGTGATCGCTTTGCTCTAAATAAAGAAAAACCCTTACCGAAAAATTATTAACTACTGTTTTCAGAAAACAAACAATAATAGCTTTTAGTTAGACGGATTTTAGAGCTACAAAACTGAAGGCATGAAAATGTGTCCTTCAAATCAATTAATCAACANTTCACAACAATTTAAGAGTCATTTTACTAGAGAATTTTGTATAAAACATATAATTATTTTCAAACAAAGCGATAGAAATTTTTTTGAAATTTACTTTGACGTACTTTGAAATATAAATAAAAGTTTAAATTCATATTATTATTGCATTTTTGTGTGTAACTGGAGGTAATTTTCGCGTCTTTTTTTTCTTATCCCCATTAAATGCCTTTTTATTCGTTTTAAATAAAAAATTGTTTTTTCAATTGTATAGCAAATTGGCTAAATTGTATTTTAAAATTATAAAAAATGTAGGTTGATAATAAAACTTTGCTTATATTCCCTATTCACACTTTTGTAAATATCCCGGCCCTACTACTTAAAAACACACTACGTTTCCTAATCAGGGCCGGGATATTTACAAAAGTGTGAATAAGGGATATGGCTCGATTTATAAGAATGGCAACGCGTTGTCAGAATCGAGTCTGGATGCAAATTCATTTCTAACGTCTACGAGTAAAAACGTTAGTTTGACCATGACTTTTATATATCTGTGTTTTTATAAATAGTCTAAATAAGAGGTCATGTTTCCGGTGAAAAAAATGGACAGACTTATCTTATTTTATTTCGGCTCATAGAATTTTTTTCACGAGGGTTTTTAAGAAACATCAAAAACGAAACTGAATTCTTAGGATTCAAGACCCGTTGTTTTTTCTTATAACGAGCTTTTTAGGTCCTAATCAGTCCACGATTTAACTGAAGGTGATTGTCTTTATTTCCAAGTTTAGGAGTTAGAATCTAAGAATATGCAAGGTATATTATTACGGTGACTCATTTTCTGATCTCAGCTCGTTAACCTCACGATCAATTTGGAAGGGACAATTACGGCACCGGAATCCTTGAAACAAACATTTAGGATAGAAGAATGAGCTTTTAAACGATATTTATTCCGGTTTGCGCGGCTTTTTGAGTTTTGTCCCGTTTTTGAAAAATGAGAATTTGATAGGTTTTTGATGAAAAAACATTGAACTTCGAACTAGGATGGTAATAACTGGTCAGGGCTAATAACCAGGTGATTTGACGAGAAATTGGTCGGAAAGAGGCCGTAATTTGTGGCCTTGAAACGTTGAGCACACTTTTAGCTTGTTAATTTAGTATTTCGATGTATATTTAAAAAATGGGTAGACAACGTGTGGGTCGTAACGTGTTTCGTAACATGCGTAAGGGGCTGTTGGTGTAAAATGCTGGAATTAAAGGATGAATTTTACACGTTTCTCATAGGCCGACGTATTTCATTAAGAGTTGAGATAAATTAAAAAGTAAAAAAATATGAAAGATTAAACCTTTTTCTCACGACTGCAAGTTAACTTATTTGATTTTTGTCAAAACTCACTCTTGACATAGGAAATTACAAAACCGGTGGAAAACTCTTTATTAGTGATTTACTTTCTAACTTTTGCTCAATGATGAATAAAATTTGAGACTTAAAAGATAAGATGATGGCCAACGTAATAGTTATCTCGAAATTTTTGGTAACTATTTGTTAATATCCAAAAACTGTAATCAAAAGTTTGTAACAACTTCCTAAATTTATTTAATGATAAATTCACGGTGACATTTTCATCTTATGATAAATGCCCCCCCCCCTATATTTTTTATCACAAGATGATGAGATAACCTTATATCCTTTATTTCACGGAGCATATATCCAGTAAAATAAAAGTTGTTTTTTCAACGCTTGTATTTTTCACACCAACACCCCCTAGGGTCTAGGGCCTAGGCTTTTCTCGAAAATTCTGATCTCGCAATGTATTATTTTTATTGAAATTGATTTTTTTCGATGACAGCATACACCCCCCTTAAAAATTGCTTCGTTATTTTTTGACGAATGACACGTTTTTTAAATTTTTCATGATTATTTTCAACGACCATGTATTAGCTTTATACAATTTATATAATATACGGCATATTCGGTTTATAATATACCCAAATTTTTGAATTCTCAATGAAAATTTCTCAGTAAAAATTGGAAGTTATTCGAAAAACTTTCTTTCTCAAAACACGGTCACGTGAGATCAGCATGGTGTCCTTTGTACCCATTAATCATTTTTTCTGTTTTATAAACCTTGGAAACATTATTATTTTCCTAAGCTAATACAATTTATTTTTTACCGACCAAAACGCTCATGACGATAAATTTATGTTCATTATAAAAAACATGTTTCTTTTGAAACTTTCCTTCAAGTTTTCTTGTAAAATTAATTAAATTTTCAGCTTCGACCCTTACGTCGTTCGTTCTACGAAATCAAAAAAATATATTTTTTAAATTAAACTAATAAACTTCAAAAGTGTTTGATATAAACATATTATTTTCTGGTGAAAATTGGTCTTGAAAAGTGACAGTTCTAATTATCGGTTAACCGACATTCAACATTTAGCAACGGTTTCTATCATTTATGCAAAATTGAAAATATGATAAAATTTGTTATTTTTTCCCCTGAAAATTGTCGACTGATAACAAAAAAAGTTCAGTAAGTATGCCAAACTAACCGACTTGGAAATTTATGAGCTCGGGTCGGCAATTTTAAATAGCATTATTGCGACAATGAAAAAAAAATCTAATTTTTGGCAGATTTTGAGCAAAATTTATAAATAAGAGCTTATAAACGTTTAACTGAAGAAAAGCCCCTAAACAATTGATATAAATTGTATGCAATATAAAAACGTAATTTACTAATAAAGAAAAATCAAGCTTTCAAAAAAAACTCGCCATTTCCACCTATTCAGAGATTAAATTTCAGTTATGTGTATCATCAATTGTAAATTTGATGCATATTTGCAATATTTTGCGTCCACAATTTCTTTAAACCTTGCACGGAGCTATTTCCTGGCTTGGATATGGCATACCCGTATGCCTAAAAATTAATTTAAAGCAGTATATTTTCTTTACCTTAAAATTAGAATTCTAGAATTTGAAATATTGGATGCAAAAAACAACCTTTTTACTTTAAATGAGAAATTGAAGTTCCAACTAGTCTGAGCTTTCTGTAACCAAAGTAGAGCCATTATAATGGCTCTGGTGTCTTGGCGGATCTTTCTTATGCTCCCAATAGCTAAGACTAATTGATGATTTTTAATTTATATTTGTTTTAGCTACTACTTGTAATTGAACATTTTTCTAGTGAAAAATCAGCCAAAAATGACAGTTTTTATAAAAGCCTGTCAACAACGACTAATATGTTCAAATTCGAATTGCTCGACAACTTGGAGATGCTTGAAACCACATTTCACCCATTCAGGGAAATACGGACGCCTCTACGGCCAGGTTCCTGTGGGTTAAGTGTCATGTCATTTTGAAGTTTTTACAATTTTGTCCTTCTGGATCTTATTCACATGAAAATACTGCAACAAATCTGGATTGACAGATTTATTTCACATTTTTATTAGTTTCGAAATTATAAAAAAAAATTGACAAATGGTCCAAAAATTTACAGATAAAAATTTATAAATAAAAACATACATTTCTATCTTCAAAAGGTCACACAATTTCAAAAAACCCATTATAATTTTACACAAATAAGATTCACTGATTAATGAGATTCCCTGAAACTGTGTTTTGAACACGGATCTTTATTGGTCCAAAAATTTGTATGTGCTTGACAAGCACTGCTTGTCCAGATTTTGCAAAAACAAGCCAAGAAAATAATGATGTCAAATTTAAATTATGTTTCGATTTTTGTATTGTTTTGGTGCAACATTTAATCTGAAATGAAGAGATAAGAAAATGGCAAATTCCACGTGTTCTGAATAATTCTTATGGGTTTAATTTTAAGATAACATATTTATCTTATAACCGCCAGTTGATGCAATTAATTGCTTACTTAAAGAAAGAGTAGAATTTTTAAGTCGCAACCTATCAAAATTTGACGATAATGTTAATTCTAGAGTGGCTATAACAAAATTTCGAAAAACATTTCGCGCAAATTTTTAGCCCTTGACACAGTGTTTGTATCTAATAAATAATTTGTATGATGTCACATGGAAAAGAAAACAAAACTCGGGCTTTTCAAAAAAACAGTAGAACGTCTTGTTCCGATAATGTACCAAATGGTGTATTGCTAACAAAATTTTTACAAAATACGTTTCGATATATAGAAAATATATACAGTTTGTCACATTTTTGCTCCAAATCTTAAATTTTTGCTGAAATCAGATTGACACCGCTGATTGGTCAATTAGCATTAAAATCAGTGAAGCACCTACGTGTTAAAATTCAAACGTTTTGATTGGTTAAGACGCCCTGGAATCGTTCGATTTATTCATAATTCATTGTAAACAAGTTGTTCCATCAAAAACTAATTCAAATTTCTAACAAAACAATCAGTCATAAAATCAAAAAATTGATCATTTCTCAAAATTTCAAAAATTACTTGAAAATTTAATTCCCGCTACTTTATGGTCAAATTGATCGTGGATTAATTTATTTTACATAATTCTTGCTTGTCTTCCCAGTCAGAATTACCTCGGAACTGCCTCGCAAATCCAGATAGATCTATTTAGTCCAGATAAAGGTAAAAATATATCTAACTTCCGTTCGAGTTAATTCCGGTTTAGAACATCGAATTCTGAATTCCTAGTTCAACATTAATTTTTCAGGAAAAATTGAGGATATTGGGGATTAATGATGACGGGAAAACAATTCAAAAATCGGAAATTATTCTTAGGAGATAAGAATATCAATTTATAAAACATTTCATATCAAGTTAAGGAATGTGTTGTAACCGTATTTTCATATTTTTTTTATTTTGTGATAACGGTAGGTATTTATTACGGAAAAATGTTTGGGCCCTAATTTACTCGTAATTTTGGCCAATATCGAATAGCATACCTACGTGTCCCGTAGAACTTTGACGTCAGAGACCTGAAGAATCGTGTGATTTCATTGGTCAATACACATTGACCTGTGTATTGACCAATCAAAATACGTCCTAGACGTGTCTCTGACGTCGAAGTTGTACGGGACACGTAGGTATAATCTTCGATGTATATTGTTATGTAAAATAACTTATTACAAAATGTTGATTCATTTCAAATTGTTAATGATGGTGAAAAATGTTGGATAACCAGAACTGCTTCTGCTGAATGACAATTAATTTCATTAAACTTCACCCGCAAATTTGTGAATTTTTGGTTCAAAAAATACGTAATTTTTGAAATAAAATGACGGTTTTCTTTTTTGTCAATCGATGTTTTTTTGTACAAAAATAGTTCAGTGGATATCAGAAATATTATATTATACTATATTATAGAATTGAAAAATGTGAATTTAGCAATTAAATAAAGGTTAACAATTTATTTTATGCATGAAGATACGGAGTTATCATAACCTCAGATATGAGTTATTTTTTGAATCAAATAACCCTTTCTTTTTTGTCAATCGATGTATTTTGGACAAAAATTGTCTTGTCGCTATCAAAAATATATTAATTAAGAATGTAAATGAAGCATGAATCACTTTAACTATTTCTTACATGCATTTATATACGTTGAATCACCGTCGGTGATATAAAACCTTAGATATTATTTTTTACAACCAACGTGAATCTTGACAATGATGGTGATCTATTTAGCGCGTGTTCGAATCTCACTAGTGTTGGCTTAGTGATTGTCTTGGGTAAAATAATAGATAAGGGTGCTTGATATTGGGAGCGCCAAAGTTGATTGGTGCGTAATATCAGCCAATCAACCCCCGACCGGTGGGATTCGAACACGCGCTATAGAGATCACCCTCAGTTTCACGATTCAATTTGGTTGGAAAAAGAGTATGGGTTATTTTTGTTAGTTAATCGAAAAAAGTAACTCAGTCTCCGAAGTAACTCCTGAGCTAATCGATGACTTTCAATACCAAAAGGGGATAGAAAAAGACAACAAATCTAAGTTTAGTTTACCTCAATACGTTTTATGCAATTATTTATGTCACATATGATATGTCCCGTGTATCGTTTAAAAGCTGTTAGAAGTACGTATTTGAAATTTTTTTAACAGTTTCCAACATTTAAGCTATTTCTAGTAATCAATTCTTTGTAACGTTTCGATTATCGCATTTTTAGCATTATCCCAAATTTCAGCTAAAACTTTCAGTTCCAATTATCACCTGATCATATACACCTGATCATATGCATAATGATTTGCTCGCGCTTAATAATCTTGTTATGTTTTTTCTAAATCTCACTTCTGGTTGGTTGATAGCGATTGCAAGCTAGAACTGAAAGTCTTGGTTAAAATATTACATACCGTATTTCATCACAATTCTAAATGTTTTCTTTATAAACAAATTTGTTTTTTCAGCCTTCAAACGACGCGACTAAAAGTCAATTCCTTGAATCTTTTCAACCGAAAAAGAGAGATTCTGACCATAATAATATCTATTTTTCCGTCAAACAGTTTATCCAATAGTGCACATTTTGCGGTTCAAAACTTTGGGTTTTTTTATATTATTACGGTAAACTACGGCGTCAAAGGCTATGTAAACAAAATAGTTTTTATTGTAAATTTAAATGAGCCACGATTAGATTTGCTGTATTACGGTTGAAAAAGCTTTGGCCGTTTATTGTCAGAGCAGTGGAATAGGATTAGACAAAGATACGTTTTTAAAGATTTTTATATACCGCAAAAGGGGGATTTAGTTACAAAATCACTTTGAAGAAGTTTTACATTGATATTTGTCATCGAACTATTTTAAAACTGAAATACTGAAACACTTTTTTTATAAGTCTTATCATTTATTAAACATTTTACTGATGTCAATATTTTAATATTTAATTCAATTTATATATACTTGTTATTATTATTATCAATTTAATTAAGCCATTATATTTGTAGATTTTCACTACACCTTAATTTTGTAGTTTTGTGAAACGTTTACAAAAGTTACTCTGTTATAGTCACCGGGTGACTGTCACCCCTATTATAGTTACCTTTTATCTGTTATAGTTACCCTTTTTAGAGAAGTTCATTTTGAAGATAATCTACGTAAAATTTCATGTTCGAATCTCTAAATGCGACTCTTTGACATATTCTCTGTGAATTATGTGAGAAGCGAATTAATATTCGCGCCATATGATATGGCCCATATCCTATTTAGACTTATAGTTCCATAAACGATGAGTTGGGTGTTGGGTTTTTGAGAGGGAGCATGCAAAATATCCGACTCGAAATGTCGAGCAATGTAGTGTAGTTTGTTAACACACTTAAATCATGATGATAGAGCCCCGGGTTCGAGCCCCAGCTTGTATTTTCACCATTTTCCGGAATTATGATTCCTTACAATTATATTGAAACTAAGAGCCCATGAGAAAAACCGAAAATACTCATTTGTAGAATTTTTAACATAGACACGTCAAAGAAGCAAATTATGTTTAAAGCTACAAATTACTTAAAAAAAGACGAAAAAAGCAAAAAAAAGTTCAAAATTTTCAAAAAAAAATTTTGGCATTTGGGGTGTTTCGTACTTTTCAAACATAATAAAATGATGTGGGGCGTTTTTATAATATAATACGGGCAAAAAATCCGATTCGAATGCCCCCTTAACACATTTTGTACTTCGTTTCTTAAAAATTATTATCCATCTATTATTTGAAAATCTGAGCCAAGTCTCCCCTTCCAAGTCTGTTTTAGAACCCAGTTTGAAAGTAAACTTTCAATTATCAAAACATGATGACATTTCCGAAAATCTGGTTTAACAAAATTGATCTTTATAAAAATTAATAACGACATGAGATGACATTAATAATGACATGAGATGACATTACTTACTATCTAAAGTAACAGGGTTATCTCAGATCTACAGTATCAAACACGCAAAATATGAGAAGGGATTTTTTCAATTACTTTTGCATTATTTCCAGATGAACTTCTTTCTAGTAACATCTTCGTCATATTTATTTTAATATTACAATCAACTTCATACTTTCAAGATCGAGCGTGGAAAATTACCCCCCCCCTCATTAATCACTTGCTTTTAAATGCAAATTAATTAGATGAAATATTTTGCAGAGAATTGCGGGAAAACTTGCGCACCTGTAATTGGCTGCCTCTTTTCACGTTATTTCCTCGCCCCAATTTGATGACGCACCTTTCGAATCAGTGTTTTATTAGTGTTAATATTTTAACATAAACCCTAATTTTATATTATCAAAGTGAAATTCAAAAACAAATTTCTTTCTCTTTTTATTTATTCTTTGGAAATACTGAAAAACGTTTTGATAATTTAATAAGTTTTGAAGCATTGCAATTATTTATGTATCTCATTTTTTAATAATTTATCTACCAACGTTTCGCTTGGTTAGCATTTTTAAGTTTTCGGATCTACGGTATCTCACCGGTTAAATATATGAGAAATATTTTATAATATTTTTGAGATTATTTTCAGTCGAACATGTTTTCAGTAACATCGTTACATACACGCTAACTGATGTCATAAAGCTGCTTGAGAAAAAAAACGCCTGAAAATATATTTTTTTTTATTATAACTTGTGAATATTATACATTGGATTTTTGTAAGGCTAGACGATCTTTTAAATCATCATTTTCCAGCGTCAATTTTCTAAATTTTTCTTCTAGAATTTCAAATTTCAGCAGTAGATCGCTGATCGTTTTTTCATGAAATGAAACGTTGCTTTGTATACTTCATATTCGATAAACATTCAATTATAACTAGGTACTAAACTCTTGTTTTAAGTAGTATTAACCCTTATCTTAAAGGCCGTTATCACCGAACAAAAAGGCGTAGGTTCCAATGAACCAATCAGCGACATTCTCTAACGAATGAATAGTCAGGTGCGATCAAAAACTCTCCCGCAAAAAACGGTCTCCCAGATTAGTATAGTGGGTCAAATAAAAACACGGGGAATAAAACTATAGTCTATAGACCAATCTATTCTGATTATTTTAAGACCCTCAAGATACTCCCAAGCCACAATACCTGCTAACCAGATTGGTCACAAATATATTAATTTTATTTTCATTTTGTTATTTTGGTATAAAATATATAGAAATAAAGCTAAATACAGGGAGGTGCAATATCGCCGAAAGTTTTTGCCCAAAAATTTCGGCGATATTGGCAAATTCGGCGATATTGGGCCGGAGATATTGAGCCCCCCCTGTACTGCATTTTAGGCTCTTTGTTTTTCATACTCAAATGTTAATAATTCAGGCTTTGATTTTGACGGTTTGTGGGAGCTTGCGACTATACGTCGGATTTTTCTGGACTTAAGTTTTTAAAGATAAATGTTTTTTTGTTATGAAATAATCTATTATCGAAGCTGAGGGATCAAAACGTGGTGACCACTGGTGAACTCCATAATTGAATTCAGATGTGTGAAGATTAAATCTGCAATTCCTGGCTTTTAGATACACCTAGATTTTAAAATTAAATCATAAACCTGTTTCAAAATAATTTTGTTCAGCCTCAGCTATCTTTCAATATGCTATTTGTATTTTTTTTAATATGAAATCTGCTAAAAATTAGTTATGTAAGATGAGTTCGTTATTATTTTTTGAAAATTTGTTGAAGACATCATTTGAAAATAAAAAATTAATAAAACTCTGTAATACAGCGTAATACAGATGTTTTGAGGTAACAGACCTCAAAAAACACTTTTTAAATTGTCTCTAGATTTCAAAAAGTCTTAGTATTCAGTTTTTTATCTGTACAATAATTTTACTACAATTATTACTTGAGAATATAATAAAATATGAAACGTCGTAAATGAATTCAATTTTATACTTTAAATTTATCTTGAAAATCGTGTTCTTCTTTACTCATCAGTCCAATTATAGAGCTGTAACTACAAAAAACGGGATTTTCGATCTTACCTGAATATTCATTTGACCTAAAAATGCCGCTGATTGGCTGATGAAACTACGCTCTTTAAAAAAGACGAGGTTTCCTTAATTAGGACTGTAATACAGGATACACTCACTGTATGAAAAATCACATATCCTGGTGTCTTTAGAAAAACTTGAATTGCAAATATTAATCGTAGTTAACCGCGGATATAAACTGATTAAGTATCGGCTGATCAGATTTATGAATATATTTCCAAGAAAGGTTATGCCTTCGTTGTTAAATTTAAAACAGTTTTCTATTTAGTTACGTTGTTAATAACAGCATGTGATAAGGCTTAAAATATTCCTGATTTTTTCTTAATGTTTTCCGAATGTCTATCTTTCTTTCTATTATACTCAATGTTTCGTTTAGTTCAATAATTTTAGCATTTTGAGTTTCAGAATCAAGTTGAATTTTCGAAATTTCAAAACTTGTGTCTCCTTGATAATTTGCAAAATCAAAAATTTTTACTGTTTTAGAAATTTCATTATCCAGCTTTTTCTCCAGGATTTCGATATTTTCTGCATTTCTGAATTAATATAATTTCTGACTGATATAAGGTTAAAACCATCTCTATGCGTCAGGTTTTTAATCAAAATAAATATGTTAAAATCGAATATTTTACCGATTATGTGTCCATTAATTCTCTCTTGAAGTTATTAAGGTGTTTTCAGCAACTATGCGAATGATACATTATCTTATCTTAAATTTAGTTTCAGAGTCCCGAAATTCTTTATTTTTAACACTTATATCAACATGGTATTTTTCCAAAATTTTCGAGTAGTTTTTAAAAATTCGAACCCTATCACGTGAGAAAACCGTGGCTCTCTTTTTTATATCGCACCTGTTCTGTGAGGGCCTCTAATTCAAATAGCTAACACCTTGTCATTAAAAGCTTATTTTATATTATTAATAAAATTTCAAACTAAATTTAGATTAGAAACATGTATATGCGTCAGTTTTTAAACAAGCTTAATCCGTAAAAATCGCATTTTGAATACGATTTTTACCGATTTTTCGTGGACTAATTTTGTAAAAATAAATCATTTGAATGTCATCGACAAAATCAGATACGGGGCAACTCAGTGATCGTCAATCTTCCGCAGAGCGATTCCGTATCGTAATAACTTAAAATAACACAATTCAAAAACAGGATTATGAGCCATTCTTTCGAAACCAAAATTGCTCACAGAAATTTACTGATTAAATCTGTGAAAATTGGCAACCCGTCGTGAAAACGGGGCAAAAAGGTTATATTTTAAAATTTTCTTAGAACGTAACGTAATAATACTCTTGACAAAAGGGGTGAAAAATAAACAGAAATTTCGACATTTTCTTAATTTTGAGCATTTTGACCCTTACAAAACAAACAAGGTCTTTGTTTATGAAACAAAATTTGAATTCATACTGCATAAATGAATTTATAAATATTTTATGTTCACTGTGTAATATATCTGAGTCCACGCGTTAACCCTAATATTTTTACTCAAGGTCATATCTTAACATAAACAAATAAAAAAGTTCCATTTCAAGATCTACTGTTTTTGCTATTTAGTGGACGATTTTAAACATCAAAACAAAAATTTTACATAATGTCTTGAAACTATGATTTCATCCCTTAATTTTGGCAGGCAAATAGATATCTATGCTTGTAACCCGACTTCAAGTTGACATAAGTGAACTAATTTACATATTTGAGCACAGAAGTTAATTCAATTTTTGTTTAATAATATTGAATTTTTTAAACTAACCGCGGCATGCCGGTTGCTTCGTTTCCTGATTACATTTGGTTCAGCATCTTTGCCTGACTATTTGGGAAACTATGATACATATATTGAAAAGGAATGCTCAGCAGACAGTGTCTGCCAAACACATTCACCATGGTTTATTTTATGTTTAAAAATCGCTCGAAAGAAGCCATGCTTTTGGTATTAGGAAAACCTTTTAGAGTCTAAAGTTAAGACATAACCACCACATTCAACATTTCCAGATATATTATTCAGATCAACCTTTTTTAGTCACCTAAATAGTTTATAGAAGTCTCAAGCACTCCAAAGTGAGAAACTTCCAGAAAATAAGGGTCAAACTGTATGTCTGGAGTGTGTAACCAATACAAAAATCATTTCTCCTATGCCGTTGCGCGCCAACACGTGAGAAAAACGTAGCTTTATCTTGCCTCTGAATTAATTACTTATTCAGCTGGTTGCATAGACAACTTTTTTCCGAGGGGGAAAAAATTTTGGAACTATAAATTTCGTGTTTTGGAGATGAATCAAAATTTTAAGGTTGAAATTGCTCTAATATTAGGATATAAGTGGTTTTTAAACTGAATAATCACAAGGGTGATTTGCAGGAAATAATTAAACTTACGTTTGACAGCCCACTTTATTAGTTTGTATAATTTTATCGTGTTTAGAAATAGCGTCTGTATTTGTCTTTAATTTTGCTTCATCTATTTTAAATCTTTCTATTGTACTATTTTTGAAATTTTCGTGATCTCTAAAAACCTATCGTTATTGTAACTCATCGGAACATCAGCTTGAATATTATCGAAACATATATCACTTAAAATTTGTTAGTCAGTTCTAATAATCAAATTTAGTAACCTTTTCGATATGGCAACTAATCTCAATAAATTGCTATCCACATTTCTTATTTTTTGCTCTAAGTTTAGGTCATATTCTTCTTGCTCGATTAGGGTTAATTTTATAAATTCTATGCTAGCACTGTGATCGTTGGAAATCTGCTCTAAAACCATTGCTAAAATAATACAATTAATTTCTGTCCAATGTCATTTTTTTACATTCTGTAAAAAATTGTCCAAAAGCTTTTAGTCCTTAAATAAAGGACTATTTGGACCTTTTGTGAAATGATAAAATCTGATTAGTCGAGTAATTAAAACTACAATGAATTACCACAACTAGCCAAAGTTTTTAATAAGGATCTTGTGGGGCAATTTGTGGTAACCCACGTTTATCATTCGTTCAAAAATTAAAACTACGTAGGAGTTCAAAATGACGTCATAATTTACCAGTTTTTTCAATTTTATAAGGAGTTGCACAATAGGTTTCAATGAATTAAAATACCAAAATGTATATAGGTATAATTAAGTACTCCGCCAAGCGGAATCAAACAAAATTCAAAAAAGTAGAGTTGAGAAATTCAATTTTGAAATATGTCGTCATTTATGACGCACTTCAAGTAATTTGAAAACCTAAAACGCCCACGCAATTTTGGCGATATTGACTCTTTCGGCGATTTGGGCACTGAATAAATTTCAGCTTAAGGGGGTGGGTGTCGGTTTTTTTTGAGCCCTTTATAGGATTAATTTATGATAAATTAATATTGGTTATGACTAAAGTTGACCCAAGGAATCTCATGGTGGCAATTATTTTTTTCAAAACAATCTAGAACAAAATCTAGAATTTTCAAAATTCGAAATTTTTTTGCTTTAACCCGCATAAAACCGGTATTCCACCATGATATGAACATTTTTTATTGGTGAATATGACCCACCGAAAACGATGCATGACATTAAAATAATCGGAAATGTCTAAATCGAATTCTAGAAATTTCAATTATTTTTAAGCCAAAATGTTAAACCTAATTATCGAATTTGACGCTGATTGGTTAAAGATTTTGATTAGCTGTAAGCCAACTTTTTGATCAGTGAAATCTCAGCTTCAATTTGTGGTACTTTTGTTCGATCAGACGAACTTTTTTTTCGAACTTTTCATTTCCGGTTTACTTATAGTCATATTTCTAGAATTTCAGGGTGAATTCAAAAATCCGACCAAACATATTGACGACACTATATTCATCTACCTGAGTCGAAAAAACGGTCTTATTCTGAACATCGTCTAGGAAGAAGTATCACTTTGAAGACGAAAAATTGTAAAAATCGGCGTTTCAAAGTGATTTTAGAAAATTCAAAAGCGAAATTCAAGAAAATGGCTTAAACATATTAGTACCTCACTCTTCCCGTACTCTGTGTAAATTTCAGACGCTTTGTATGTGGGGTCTAAAAGAAGATAGATTTTGAAAAAACCGGTTTAGTGTCTAGAATAGACTCACCACCAGGTGGTGAGTCTATTCTAGAACACTAAACGGTTTTTTTTTAAATCTATCTTCTTTCAAACCCCACATACAAAGCGTCTCAAAATTTACACAAAGTAGCGGATAAATAAGAATAAAATCGGAAGGATTTTTCTAAATTTTGACATTTTTTTTTCTAGAATCTCACTTAAACGCCGATTTTTCCAGTTTTTAGACTTCAAACTCTATCTTCTTTTAGACGAATGTTTAGAATGATACCGTTTTTTCGACTAAAGTAGAAAAATATAATGCGGTCAATGTGATCGGAAAAAATTTTTGATTTATATTTTAGAATTCTAGGAAATTGATTTAAAGTGAACCAGAAATGAAAAGTTCGTAAAAAAAGTTTGTCTGATTGGAACAAAAGTACTATCAAATTGAAGCTGAAACATCACTGATCAAAAAATATGCTTATAGCCAATCAAAATTGTGAACCAATCAGCGTCAAATTGGATAATTAGGTATAACATTTTTGCTTAAAAATAATTGAAATTTCTAGATTTTGATTGAGACATTTTCGATAAATTGAATATCATGCATCGTTTTAGGCGGGTCATATTCACCAATAAAAAATTTTCATATCATGGTGGAATACCGGTTTTATGCCAGTTAAAGCAAAAAAATATTCGAATTTTGAAAATTCTAGATTTTTTTCTAGATTGTTTTGAAAAAAATAATTGCCACCATAAGATTTCTTGGGTCAACTTTAGTCATAACCGATATTAATGTATCATAAATTTATTCTATAAAGGGCTAAAAAAACCGACACTTCCCCCCTTAAACTCGTAAAGGGCCTCCCTCTGTATAATAGATATATATTATTTTTATTGATTTCGAGACCATCTTATGTAATTTCTTTTATATAATTTTCATTGTAAGAATATTTAAACATTATGCATAAATTACAAGTCAGTTTATTAGCTTGGTAATGGAATAAAACCGAAACGTTGCTGTTTATAAACAGTATAATGCATAAATATGTATATTTCTTTTGATATGAATAAATATACATTATATAATATAATATATTAATTTTATTGTTAAAACTTGACGTTTCGGCAGTTTAGAACCATTTTCAAAAGTAAAAAAAAATTTATAAAGATCATAAAACTTGTAATTGAGCAGATATCTAGAAATGCATGGAAAGTTTAATGAGGATTCAATAACAAGAAAAATTAAGTCCCCATTTTCGAAAAAAGGGAGAATTTCTTCTCTTGTTTCTGAATATTCAGACTAAGGCGAAGTGTTTTTATAAAAAAAGGCCTCAGTTTATAATTCAGTATAAAAAATGCCTCAGTCTGAATACGGTGAAAGTAATTTCTAAATCCATGTTTGATGATGGAGAAGTATAATATATATGTATGAATATGATGGATAATTCAGTATAATTTTTACGTTTTTAGACTTTTAGGGACAATTTTTTATTGTTAACATGGAATCTTATATCATTTAAATTTGCCAAATCACATAAGAATATAAGATTCCATAAAAATAATAAAAGTTTACGTAAAAGTGTTTGCCTGTAAAAATCAATAAAAATGATGTAAGACCGGGGCCACGCCGGATATAAAAAAATAATTAATTCATAAAACATACCCGATTAAAAATTGCAACATGGCCCATTATTTCTTTTAAACCCTCGCTATCGACGAAAACTCATTTTTCAAAATATAATCCACCTAGTGACCATATTTTATCGGTGACAATTGGCTTCAAAGCCATTTGCCATTTCCGGAGTAAAAAAAACACATACTGTATATTTACAGTTTTATACACGTAGTGTTATTACAGTTGTAATTTTAAGTCCTGACTGTAATACTTCTGAAAAATCCAGAAGTGAGCTTAATCGTCCGCTTATTAAGTTGATTTTTAAGGTTCATTCACTTAAGGGGTATCGGTTGTGAGAGAATCAGACTAAATAGCGACAAGCAGTTTTTTGCATCTGAATATTGACCAAATTTTTAATGAAGGAAATGTTCCCTTTTTCTCTGGTGATGACTGGTTTACCGGTTATTTACAATTAATCGGTTATTCGAGCAATTTTCATCACTAATTTACAGTCACGTGATCAACCTAGAAAGCCCCTTGTTTATTTTTCCTAAAGATTTCACATGCAAAAAACTGTTTGTCGCTATCTCGTCTAGTTCTCTCAGCCAAAATCCAACTGGGTCGACCTGAAATAAAATCGACCTAAGACAAAAACGACAGGTGGGCTGCATTTCATAAGACCTCAGGGTTTTAATGAGAGTTTTTCCAGAAACAGTATGTCACATTTTTGCTTGCCATGTTGGCTTTTTGCTCGAATCTGATTGACACCGTTCATTGGTCAATGATTAAAATCTGGTAAACACCTACGTGTTTATTAATTAGAACGTTTGGATTGGTGGAAGTGAGCTAAAGCAAAAGGCCAACATCTCAAGCAAAAATGTGACATACCGGTACTGTATATGGTAATTCCATCGCATCTAGGCTTTAACACAATTAAGTTTTTATTTTGTAAACTGCGATCTAAATCACAAACGGATTCATTAGCGTTTAATGATTAGACCTTTTGTGACTAATTTAATTGAATTTATAATCTTAGATAAAGTGATAAAATAATGATGTTTAACCTTTACACAGTTACGAATAACCCCAAAATAAACCACTTGTTTTATAGAGAAACTAAAAACTTAAATTCTAAAGTTCTTGAAAATAAAATGTATTTTGAATTCTTCAAAATACAGTGAATGTCACTTTAATAATATGACCAAAATATCCCTNTATCACCTTTTGGTTAGAATGCGTAGCCACAACATTAAAATCACACGTTAAAAGGAGTAGTGGCTACGCATTCTAACCAAAAGGTGATAAGGGGATATAGCCAAACAATGGGTAAATAGTAATTCGTCGAAAATTTAATCAGTCAAAAAATTAATTATTTTTTGAAATTCTTACGGCTCATCGTTTTCAGTGCCAAATTTCAATAAGAAAAATAACTCAGGTTTTTACTAGTTTAATCTAGAAATTTTCGTCTAAACTTTACTTATCGTCAACATAAACCCAAGAAATATTAGGGTTTACGTAGAAATATAACTCTGAAAAAGATAGCCTAAACAATTTTTTAGCAAAAATTCTCATCATATTTGAAAAATTAAAATTTCAGATTTTTCAACGAATAACTACTTACCCCACTTCCCCAAAAAAATCCTGGCAATTTTCAAAAGTCATGTAAATTTACCAAATGTCTTTATTTTTTTTAATTACAAACATTACTTGACTGACAAACGTTTTCATTCTTGAAACATTGATACAGTGAGTTACAATATAATCTGGAGAATTATAGCGAGATTTACGTAGGTTGACCTTAAATGCTATGGGATGCTCACGCCGCCCGCACAAAAACTGTGACCGTGATTTTAAACTCCAGATTAGTAATGTACCACAAATCGCAATAAATGATGCGAATCTTTGAAAATGATTAATTTATCATTTTACAACTGATCGGCGATAAAAATTAATATTTTTAAATATGTCGAAGTCCGTTAAAAGTGTAATTTGTAGAAAATGGTCGGAAAATATAAATTTTCTCAAAATTCTGACAATTTGTGTTACGACTGTATATTATTTTCAAATGCAAAGTGTATAAAATTTCACGGTGATTATTTCTCTTATCCACTGCATCGAATTTTTTAAGATTTGACCGTCATTATTTCTGTCAAAATATATAACAGGGATTAACGCCTAAAAGCGCACGAATATATAAAGCTTAAATTAAAGCCAAAAATATTTAGACTTTTTTTTTAGCAATTACCTCTTTGCTCATAAGATCTTCCCCAATCCGTAAAAAACCAAAAATTCAAAATTGCCGATAGTGAAAAAATGCTAAGAATGCATGTCATCGGAGATCCATTTTGCATTTAAACGGCTATACTACCAATATATTTCCCGTTAACTCTTTAATTATTTATTCAAATAACTTCTTTCAAAAAGTTCTTGCTAAATGTACAGTATATTAAATACTCTATTTTCTCAAAGATGAAACAAATGTTAATGTCTCTTCTGAATGCAGCGTACAGGACACACTAGTTAATAATGGATTGAATTATTAAAAAGTTTATTTTTTTCGATAGTTTAAAAACTTTATTCAAAGATTTCAAGTAGAATTCAATAATTATTGCAATGTAGCTTAAAAAGCAACACTGAATTATAGAGTGACCTAGGGTGATCGGATCTGATCGATCTATTATTTAAAGTTGTAATATTTTACATCCAAGTACATACCAAGTTTATATTCTTATTTAGCAGTAGTGATATAAAAAACCGAAAACTTTATCGAAAAAGTTTAAGGAAAAAGTGTAAACTTGAAAACTTACTCCTACTTTAGTGGGCAATTTACTTCCCTTATCTCCAAGACCGTTATTCACGAACAAAACATCGTAGGTGAATCACCCAATCAGTAGTATTCTCAAGCTTCATGGAGAGTTAGGTGTCAGATCTAGACAATCTTTCATACATAGACCAACTACTACACAATCTCAAGCCTCGGATCATGCATTAGCAAGACGAATGTGATTATGTTTCTATGTAAATTATCGGTTCAACTAAGATATAGGATATATCCCTTTAACACCTTTCGATTAATCTGAGAGGTGTGGGCTGAAAAGCGGCCTCATGAGTGGCTAAGAGGGGTCTTTGGAGTGTTAGGATTGGCTCCCTCAGCCCGCAACTCTCAGATTAACCAAAAGGTGTTAAAGGGATATAGGATGTTATAGAATAATTTTCGTCTAGTAAAAATATTTAGATATTTAAGTGATAAATTTTAACATAATTATAGAATAATTGACAGTTTTAAATATGGTTAATTATTCGATTTAAATAGTTTTATTTTGAGAATTACCGCGATCTGATTGAAGTTATTTTTTCAAAGTTATTTTTATTTGCAGTTTATTTTTTATTTAAAAAAATCTAATATTTTATCGTGAATTATTTTCATAATTCTAATTTTACATGTAACAATCTATAGTTAGTATTTTTAAATATAAAAATACCGATTAAAATATGGTTTAAGTTTGCACATAAAATGTGTGATAAAATCAAAAGTCTTCTGATGATAAATTATGATTGATAGGCTATCAATGATAGCCGAAAATTGAAGGTTATTTGATAATAAAAGTATATTTAAATTTTAAATATATTGGCCTGGTGTTTTGCGTTTGGCCAATCAGGAAACCGAAAATAACGACATTGACCAATAAAAGCTTCGAAAATAAGTTCTTAGATATGATATACAGCAGGGTCTGGCGGATATGTGAAAGTTTTTTTGCTCAAAACCTTAACCTATCCGCCGGATTTCACCTATCTGCCAGACGTCTGAGAAGATACGCTCTGATTGGTCAATAAAAACAAAATCTATAATTTATAATTTAGTTAAAGGGTACTTGACTCGAGTCAAAATCTCTCTGGCTTCGCTTGGCTCGGCTTGATTCAAGCCAAGCCATTCCAAGCCATTCCAAGCCAGTCAAGACAAGCCAGTGGGTGCCGAGGTCTGGTGTGAGTAAAAATTTAGGCTGATTTTTTGCTCAATTTTTCATCACAAATGCAAAAGTGACGTTTTTGAAAACCTCAGAAACTACTTTTTTGGATAATTGACTCACGCAGTAATTCGAATTTATCTTTTAGAATGCATTTATTCAATTGTATTCAACCAAATATATTAAATAAAATTTTGATTAAAAATGAATTCCAAATATATTAAATAAAATTTTGATTAAAAATGAATTCCAAATATATTAAATAATATATTAAGTTTGCGTCCTTTTTCTTGATTTCTCACGAATTATTTTTCATGGGATATAGTTCTACATATTTTCTATTGAAAATAAAAATTGAATTTACTTAACTTGTCAAAAATTTAATATATCATTTGCGATAATTTGAAGATTTTTCGAATTCGATCTATTAACAAAACGGCGATTTGATTGGCTGTTCAGTTAACGTGGGACAAAGTATTCGATCGATGAAAAAATAAAAAATCGAACCAACAAATTAAGAATTGGAAAAGTCAATAATTTGGTCATAAAATAATTTTCTGGATATAAAATAAATCATACGTGCAAAATGTATGTTTTATTAAAAAAAATAGAAACGTTCAAAATTTGAACCGCAATTTATTAAATATTTTGATAAACATCGTAAAAATAATTGAAAAAAGTTTTGAAATCTTTGCTGATTTTCAGTACTTTTATTCTGTGCTTTTCTTGCTTAATCGTTATTTAGTTTGTTATACTTAGCCAATATCGTATTAATTTCCTTTTACTAACCATAAGTCAAACCTGTAAATGGTGATTTGTACGGAAACAATCTTGGCTTTTTTGTGGTTTTTGTGATGAAAATGACGAAAATTTGTTTCCTGGACTATTTGTTCAGTCTCAGCTACATCTCTGGCAATTAACGCGCCAAATAGCACTTTTTTTGTCTTCTCATAATTTGCTTTTTGTAAGTCATAATTTATTCAGAATCATAAAATTTGATAAAAAAAGGCTTATGTGCAAATTTAAATTTGAGCGTCTGTATTCCCGCCTTTAAGTTGCCTGCGACAGCGGATTGGTTTCCTCACACAAACGACCAAACAAGTTTAATCGATAAACAAAATAGGAAACAAACTATTCTTGTTGAATTTTATCAACTATTGAGTACATTATCAATGAAGTACAGTCAAAATAAAATCCAATAGACTCTGAACACTTAAAAAAGTTTATTAAACCATCAGCCCAACCATAATTTTATTTTATTATAATTTAAACTTTTTAAAGGAAAGTTTAATAAAGAGAGTAAAAATAGACAGGGGTCAACGCGGTGCATTTTTTTTAGTTATCATTTTCTGTGATTGTAGGAACTTTTAGAGATCAAAGACTGCATAAGTAAATTAATACTACAGACCGTTTTGCGTATAGGTGAAACCTACGCAAAAAGCTACGTAAGCCTCCGCAATCGCCCACGCATCTGAAAATAAAAACTTTTTTTTTCCTGACGTCCGGCGTATAGGTGAAAGGCAGAAGATAGGGTTTTTTAACTTGGTGAGACTGAGTGCGAATAGAGAAAGAAATGTTTTTGAAAATATCCGAAAATAGAACAAAAACTTTCTTCAGAAATAAAAATTGACCTTCAATTGCGTTTTGTATCAAATAATGTTCTGACTATCACAAGAAACGGCGCCTATAAGACCCAAAATTTTATGAAAAATTTCTGCAAAAATCACAAAAACCGAAAACCCCCCTTTAAAAATTTCCGCATTAATGGCATCGCAGTCCTCCTCAGTCAGTTTAATCTTCTTAATCGGCTGATCTTTTCTAGCTATGATGGTGCACTTTTAATGCTGGAAATTATTTCTTTATTTAATTTCGAACTATANTACCACTCAGAAAAACTATCACTTATATCGACCAGACTGGAAATTAAATTGTGTCCTTAATACACCACTACAAAAAAATGGTGTAGACTGTGGACCACAGTCTGTGGTTGTCATGCACTTATTATAGCAGAGAATATTTCAAGAAGATCTCTCAACTTTTATTTTCAAACCAAAGAAATAAATAGTTTTCGTGAAAAATGGCCTTTTAAATAATAGATGCGAAATTATTTGAACACAAATTGTGTGCAGATTTTTAAGACAATTCAACTGTACTAGATTAATAAAATTAAACGCTAAAACTACAAATTAATTAAATAATTTTTTTATTTATAAAAATACTAAAATATGCCTATCTTTTTGCTGAGAAGTTTTGAAAAAAAACCCTATCTTTTCACCTATCCGCCGGACGTCAGGGAGAAAAAGTTTTTATTTTCAGATGCATGGGCGATTGCGGAGGCTTACGTAGGTTTTTGCGTGGGTTTCACCTATCCGCCTTCACCTATCCGCCGGACCCTGCTGTATTAAAGTTTTCACATTGCAAAAAGTCTCGGTATCTGGGAAAGTACTGACTCTAGAGTTGATAAATTCATTGCAGAGGAATTGAGCATGAGTACGTTTAATTTTTGCTGTTTTTTTTAAACTGATAAAGAACAATCGTGCTTTTTATCCTCGTTCAATAAAGGTTTATGTCTTCTGAGATAGGATTTCTCTGCATTTTTGAGGTCAGAAAAAAAAATTCTGGAACATTTAAAAATGGTCCATAAAAAATGGCGCACCTTTTTTACTTGTGAGTTATATTGATAATAATAGCATAATTAATACCGTAGAAGTCAACGTTAGATTTATTGAAGTTGGTAAACGCATTACCAACAACTATAATTATTGTGTCTGTCGTGTCAATTCGGATTAATGATTAGATTAGGTTCAAAATTAATTTAAGAAGTGCAATGTTTTTGCTCAACTAAACGCAAAGTTTTTTTGATTATATTGATTATATAAAGTTAATTCGAAACGTCGTAGCCTTCTATTACAGCTCTCAGCGGGCCATGGTCGTGACCGCAATCAAAATTTGATAAGATATTAAATCCAATGTTTTTGGGCTTTATGGATTATAGTTCATAATCGTCAGTTTGAGCCGTTTTTGATCTCATGCTGGGTTTGATTGAGCGCCTTATCGTTAAAAAAATGAATATGACCAATATTTTGAAAATATCAAATTCAATAATCAAATTTGAATTTCATCATTATATCATATTTTTAATATACTTAATTAACATCTGAATATTCGTTAGATAAGTTTTTAATTTAAAGTTCTGTACACCTCAGCAACAATAAGGATCTCCACCCGGTGTGCGGCCGGCAAGCCCGATTAACATCATACTTAATGCGTGAAGATGATCGGCTGAAGTGATCTTTCTCTAAAGAAAGGTCTATTAGATTCAGCCAATCAGCCGACTGTATCATTCTCACCAAGTTTAGGAATATTTGAATAAGGCATCCCAGCCTTAGCAAAAAATTTTCTAGAGCTGGTTTCAAAAAAATCTATAATGGTTGTTGAAACATAATCTACGAAATAAATCTGATTTGAGAACATTATTTCAACTAGACAATATCTCTAGCTTTTCGGCAATAATAATTCACCCAAAGTGAACTGTGCATTCATTTGTCTAGTTTTATCTTAAATAATCAATTAATAACAAAAAAGTAAAACATCAATTTTACAAAATTTTATCCAGAAATCGTCATTAGATAAGATTATCAGAACACAGATTATTAGAACTCATAACAAGCGCAAATTGATGTTAATTATATCTCGAAACGTACTTAAAAAATAGTAATTTCGTGAAAAAATCGATAGTAATTCAACTATTTTGTTTCTTATTTAGTTAAAAAAAAGGTTCATTCTATCATCTTTTGAATTAAATTGAATTTTTAATTTCTGTTCATCAATGATTTCAATTGACAGTAGACTGTCCGAAGTCAGATCAGTTATTATCACTTTGTCGCAGAGACTTGGTCTATCTATCAAACGACAAATAAATTGAAAGCAATGAAAAAGTCTCATTGGAGCATGCAAAACTTAAAAAAATAGTTTTTCTGCTAACGCGCCTCGGAATTTGACTCCTTCAAGCTTTCTATATTATGAAATGGAAGACCTAGTTTTTACCATTTTTGGTACCAAATCAAAGAAAAACAAATGAAAAGGTTGGATATTTTGATTGGTCGAAATTAAGAAATCGGAAAAATGGGATTTTCAGCCTATACTGTAGTTTTTACAGAGAATTAAGAAATATTAAAACAAATATATGTTACTGATCATCATGAGCTATTTCTTTTACTTAGTAGAAAATTTGATTGATTTAAAATTTCACATATGTTTGGTTCAAATTCTGATTGTTTTAAATTTTAACCGATCAAAATTCAGCTTAAACTTTCAAATTTTAAAAAAATTATTCAATATGCGTCATCAGCGAGAGATTTCACGTTAGATTAATAATCTGAAATTTTTAAAGCATCAAAATTTGCACGACCTCGGACACCATAATAGACAGTAGCTTTATTTTGCATCGGTTTTCAAAAATATTTTGTTTATTTTCAAATTCTTAGCCTGAAAAAACAACAAGCCCAATAATTAATCATTTACATAATAATTATAATTTGTTCGTGTTTAAGGGGGTAGCAGCGATGTGGCAGATTGGTACATTTTTTATGAGTGATATATAAAAAAAATGTGAAAATTTATTTTTTTATTTTTCATCTTTAATAAAAGTGTCCATTGCAAACGTTTATATTTTTAATTTCTTAACATAACTAACTATATGTATATATATGTAACTATATGTAAAAATATTAAAAACCACTTTTCATTGGAACTCCATTTCCAACTAAACCCGATGTAAGAATGTTTTTTAAGACAATATTTATAAACTTTATGCAATTTCAGGTATTATCCGCTAATTAGTGGGTGAATCATAAATCCACATAAAAAAATTTCCTTAATATAAAAGTTTTTTTTCCTGAAAAATATCGAAAACTGCTTTTTAAGAATAAAAATTGACCTTCAATTGCGTTTAAATTTTAAAAAATGTCCCGACTTTTGAAATAAATGACGCCTATAACTCGCGAAATTTTATTGAAATTTTTCGCTTGACCCTTTCATCGGTTGAAATACGGAAACCAAATAGATACCAGAAAATTTCACAAGTGATTCGGCCTGATTTTTCATAGAGATTTCAAAAAAACACTAATAAAATTTTTGGACTTGATTTGCGGAAAATTTTCATAATATTTCTATAAAAGTCGAAAAAAATGACAAATAAACATTTTTTTGATTTTTCAAACAGCGGTCAGAAAATATGTACTAGTAGAAAAAAGTTAAAGTGGCCATTTTTTTTGTTTTTATTCACAGATTTCAAAAACAAAATCAGATACAATTTTGGGCAAAAAATGCGTAAAATTTTATTAATGCTTCGAATTTTTTTGAAAATTTTACGAATTTTACGAATGGTTCAGCTAACGATAATAAGCACAAAGAAATAAACCAACTAATTATTTTCGTAACTTAAATTGCCTCCAATCGGCCACATCGCTGCTACCCCCTTAAGCCAAACTCAAAAAGATATATAAAACGTCTATCAGACTTTGTCTAAATGAAGCTCTGCAAAGTTAAAATTCGCGTACATAAAGGGAAACTGGTAAGTATACAAAAAATAAGTTTATTTTTATAAGATTTTTCAGATTTGATTTATAAATACGGTCATTGCAAACAAAATAAACTTATTTAAATTGTTTTTAAGATACAACTTTTGAAGTTTTAAAACTTCAAAAATTGAAATCTAGCAATTCGCAAAAAGTTGTGTGGGCAGCAAACAGTTTAAAACCTTTTTTCAACTTTCGAACTATTTTAATTGTGGGCCAAAAAATTAAAACTTTTCTCTGCACACACAATTTTATGAGAATTTCTAGATTTCAATATTTGAAGTCTTGAAAATTACAAAACTTATATCTTAAAAACATGAAAGATACCCAAGCGAAACGTTGTTAATAAATTACAGAAATTTATTTAAATTGTATTTCGATTCGAGTGAAAACTTCATCGTCAAAGAACATGGCAGACTCATTTTATCAATATTTAACCAGTAGAAAAACCGGTAATAAACTTTTGTGTCTGCTCGTTTAAATTTTTATTAGAATTCTTTGAACTTGTATCATTACCGCTCATGTTCTTCTGCAAAATACAAAAATTCAGACAAATAAATTGTTGACAGCGACCATACAATTTCAAAATAAAATCAAACGTTCTATTCTCTAACTATTATTCAACATTGAAGATTAAGCATAACTTCTACCCGCAAACGTTAAATATCAAAGTTGAACATTAACGGCGGTTAACCAAAGCCTGGGCTCTCCTTGATTCGGGAATAATAATTCTAACTATCGAATTTTCATTACAACATTGCAAAATACAGTGCGTCTCTATTTTTCATCCAAAATATTATTGATATAATTCAAGATTTTATTATAACAATGTGAAATCATAATATTTTGAATGTATGGATTCAGAATCATCGGCTAACAGATTGTGACTATTTTAAATATCCATACAAAGTGAGAAACTTTCAGCCAATCAACAGTTCGAATTTAAGAATCTGCCTATAAAATCCGATTAAATTTGGGCAGCCACCCAATGATATTCTTGAATTTCGCATCATTCAAATAGTCACCCTGAATCCTAATTTTTAGGCTGTCCCAGGTCGTTCCGAGGATGAAAAATTAAAAATATTAAAAAAACTGTTTGTCTCAGAAAGTAAACACATAGAATATATACTGTTAATAATAAAGAGCTAACTTGAGGTACATCATGACAGTTAAATCACCTGAGCCTTCGCTATCAGCGGTCGTTTTGAGCTGTACCATAAGGACTTTCGCGTCATAAGGACTTTATGATACTTTGTCAATACATTTTCCCACTCCACGATAGGGTCCTTGGTAATAAATCGCCTAATATTGTAACAATATTATTGTTTTAATTTAACCCTTTGGTGACACTAAACAGTTTTTGTGCTGCATTTATACAGATCAGTATGAAATCATCTTCTTACCACAAAAATCAGTGTTTCAAAAATAGGAATATTGATACAACAAATACTGAATTACATGGTCAACTATAATCTAGTTATGCATAACCGTTTCGGACATTTGTAATCATTTAGAGGGTTCACAAGGCTCAATTTGTTAAATAATCAAGTATATTATGTGAAAACATTTTTTAAGAAGGTTAAAGAAGGTCCAAATTGTAATGAAAAAGCTGGTTGATTACATTTTAGATTACTTTGAAAAATTATCTAAATGAGATTTCGTTTTTCAAATTGTTAATCTTCTAGAACAAAGTTCAAGTTGATGCGAAATAAATTTCATACACATGCTTTTCTCACGTGACCCCATCTAAAAAATGTGATGTTTCAAATACACTTTTTTACATAAAAAATAAGAATACAGCTAAAACATGATCTTTATTCAGTTTTGAAAAAAATGACTTTCAGGGAGCTTAAAACAACACGTAATTTATTTCCTTAAAATTCAAAATTCATTTTAAGCGGTTATCACAATAAATATTCGATGTCAAAATTTATCCATCAATAACTATTATTTATACTAAAAACGTATATTTTGAGCCTTATCCGAAAAATTGCAATTTCTTGCGGTTTTTCAGTTTCTGGTTAAAAATGCTGTAATAGAAAATTAGACGTTCAACCAGAATTACATCCTCAAATTTCCTGTTCAACCAAATTCTAGATTTGTACCAAATTCTAGATTTTTATATAAATCGGCTATTTTTAAATGTGCAAAATTGCACACTGGAAAAGTGTACATATCGCCTGAGTTACGAGTGCTGTCGATAAACTTATAGAGCTTTCTCAGATTTATGACAACGAATCATTTTTGGTCTCGACGTCAATTGAAACCTAGGCGGTACATCACAAGTTCAGTGACGACTTTTTAACCAGAATTCAACCCAATTTTGATTTTATATTTTTTTCAAAAAGCTTGCACAATGGATTTCCTAATCTTGAAAAAACATTTCAAAAGATTGGTACCTATTCAACCCCAGAGTGGTTACTGTGGCATTTGCGGGTTAAATGACGCAACCAACTGTTTTTAACTTTGTTTCTTAAACTATTTATTCAGACTAAATTTGAAGTCGAAACAATCGGTGGTCAATTCAATACTTTGGACATTTTTTAGGTTCTTGATGAAAGAAGAAATTCGAATGAAGCAGTATTCTCAACATCTACCAGGCATTACATCAACTCCACCACTTAAATATTTTATAAAATTATTATAAAAATCAAAATTTTCTTTTTGCTGAAATTCAGCGTACAACCATCTAAATGACATTTAATGGATTTCACCGGAAAATCAATTTTATTTTATTAATTTTAATTATTCGTTTATTCATAATTAACTCAATTTTTTAGGTAATTTATAAAAATTATAATGGTATCAAGTTGATACTATCAACTGTGCAAAAATAGTTCGATTTCATCAAAATTATAATTAAAGAAAACAGCTATTTTAGAACACTAAATGTTTTATAAATATCCCTTTTAACCTCGACAAGATCTTTGAAATCTCGCAACTCGCGAGTTTAGTCGTTTTATTCAATTGGATAGGGAAAGAGCAATTTTACAGTACAACTTGACCCGCGATTTGCAATATTTCTGAAGTCTTGTCGAGTCTTAAAGTGATATAGTGCAATATTTTGCACAAGCATCATACATTTTTTCATATGTGGTACTTTTGACGTATTGACTTTCATGAAACTTTGAAAACTCATGATGTTATCAGTGAAAACCTTTATGTTTCATAATAAATTTCAGTAACGACATTTTTTGTCTTTCTGAGACCGTACTTTCAAAAATTAAATTTATAACAGTATGACTCATACTGTATGGGATTTTTTTATTCTTCCAAAAATTGTCTAATAACGAGCAATTCAGCCTATGTTACTTATTTAAAGATGTAGATTTGCTTTTTTGTCTATCCGACAATTTTATATAACGAAAAACTCATAATGTGCATGTTTTAACTGTGAAATTTTTGAATGCTAATTGAAAATTTGACCTCATTTTCAACGTATCCGATTTTAACCTTTAATTTCTAGGTATGTTTCCACGAATGTCCAAAACGCAGAAAAACCTTATTACCTTTTAACCGATTTAATAAAATTCATTATAATAAGCATATACAGCAGGTGCAAGAGCAGATAGCCCGGTTCAAAAATGTTATCTGTACACAAATTTTCTTGATCCCCATTTGATGGTCATAGGAAGAATTTGGTCAACAAAAAATCTGTTCAATTAACCAAACGAAAACTTGAAGAAAAAAGTCTATAATCCAGGGATCGGCAGAATAAGATCGGATCGACTTAGTTTTTTTCGATCCGATATGAAACGATCAGGTTTAAATTTTGACTATTTTAAAATCGATTAAATACCAGATCGGAGACCAGTAAGAGACCAAATCGGATCGATTTTTTTCGATCCGATCTGAATTTAATTTTTCGCTCTGCCGACCCTTGCTATAATCTATATCACAAAAGTGAAAGTTTCATTTTGCCACAAAACACCATTATATCATGTTTTTAAACCTTTCCTTATTAGTTTTTGGTTTTTTTCATTGTTTTTTTTTTGATTAATTTTTGTTATATACTGGAAATTGGTGGTTCACTGGAAATTTATTTTTACTGTTAAAAATTTCAACACCGATTGTAATTTATATCTGTACAGAAACTGGGTTTGCAGGCAAAAGACGCAAGATTACGCATGTTTGACAAAAATGTTGAATGTGTATTTTACTCACCGCAGAAGGCACTTTAATCCAGTTTATTTCATCATTTTATTCAGAATCAACGTAATGCAAAATGAAATATTTTCACGGATTTTTTGGCTAGTTATAGTTGAAGTTTAGTTGTTTTCACTGGCAAATTCAGATAGGAAATAATTTAAATTTTTTTCTAGTGCAAGTGTAAAAAATTCTCTACAAGATAGCTTAAACACATTGAAACCTATTTTTGACTTTTGAAATTTCTTATTTTAAATCGTCTTAAATGTTGAGTTTATAATTCAAAATTTTTTGATTTCATTATAAATTTGTCATCAATTTTTGTGAGAACTGAGTGACAAATTACATTACTTGTGAGAACTATATCGAAGATAAAGCCCAAGTCCCTAAAAACCTCTTTTTCTTCAAAACAGTTCAATTACCACCTACGCAGATTCAGCCAACCAAATTATTTCAATTTTTATTTGAACAACACCTGATGCGTAGGTCGTTATTTTGCAGTGTTTGTAAATAGTAACTTTACAAAAATGTCCAACAGAAGAAAAAAAATGTATGGCATCATCTTTGATATGTTCCGAAATTTTTTATCGTAGCCTTTTGTACCTAGTTTTAAAGTCAGTCGGAAATTTTTTTCAAAACATACTCTCCTAGTGATCCGAAAAGTCAAATTTAATGTTGGCCAATACAATAGGCCAGATATCGCCCAAATTTTGCCGATCAATGATTCCAACTTCAATTTTTCTATCAGAAATTAAATTTGAAAAATAAGCTTTTTTTCAGAATTAACCAACTTTGTAGGGTTCACTTTGCTTTACCGAAAATTTTTTTTTGAAAGTTAACAACTGCAAAGTTACATTTTACAAGAGGACCAAAATAAAAGGAGATAAATATTTATTGACAAAAGATATAATCAAAGCAGTTAGTAGGGATTCATTTAGTTTCCGTAAGCCCATTCTTCATTATACTCTGGGATCCACATAGCTGTATTTCCTGGGTCGTACATGCAGTTATCTTGATCAGCACAACATTGATAACATTCAGAGTTTGGCCATCGCCCCTCGGGTCTTAAAAAATTAAAATGTCAAATGCAACTAAGAATTGAGAAATCGAAAAACTGACTATTTTAAATCCATGAAAATATTTTATAGATTCTAAATTGTCCGATGATTATTTAAAATTTTCTCTTTATACTTGAAAATATAAAGCATAGCTTCAAAATTGAAGAATTTTTCAAAAAGGCCCCTTCATTTTTAAAAAAAATTGATTTCTTCAAAAATTAAGAGATTATTTTTTGAAATATTAAGAGATCATTTTTTTCGAAAAATATCCGTTCTGATTCGATTTAAATATTTGATTCAAAATTGAGCGATAATTTTTTGAAAAATGATACTCGCGTTTTTGATTGGTCAACAAATAATTTTCTTGGGGTGAATTCATTCAAATCACCTTTCAAATTTCCTTCTAAGATAATCAAAAGACAGGTGTCAAAATGTTAAATTTTTCTGAATGGCTACTACAAAAAGAACAAACTGTATTTGTAGGTCTCAAAAATTACGAATTACATCGCGAAATAGACTCAATTTGAAAACAAAAATATCTGTCAGTTTCGAAAATGAAAAATTTTATTTTAAAAATATGAGAATTATATACAGGTTGTATTTCAGATTTTGAGGCACTTTGCCGTCTAACTGAATAATCCTATTAATATTTAAGTAAAAATCAACGTAGAAATCAATTAGACGGCAAAACACCTCAAAATCTAAAATACAACCTGTATGATAGCTTTAAAATTGAGGGATCATATTTAAAGAACGAGTCCTTTATTGTGATAACTATTTTTGATAGCGCGAAGATGAAAAGATCATATTCAAAAAAATGACTCCTCTAATTTTTAAAATATGTTTTGAGCCTTCAAAATTAGAATAAAACTTACTTGCAACGATTGAATTTGAATCTAAAGCCCTCGGAGAGGCCGAATGGAAAGTTTTGTTTTTTCTGAACCGAACAATTTTCTCGTTCTACACATCCCATTTGGACATGTTCGATTTTGTGAGCAAAAATTGAATGATCATATCTTTTGATTTCTTTTAAATAACAACTCGACTAAAATAAGCGGGAATTATTTTTACTTTTGTACTTACATTTCTTGGTCAAGAGATGGTGATCGATAAAAATGTGTTAAAAACTGATGCATATCAACTGTGTTTAAACCACCATATAATAGCTTGATCATTATTGATAACATACTGTTTACTGATCTAACTGGTGTCATAAATCAATTACTATTCCTCCTTGAAGACTAAAAAATATGAATTCTTGGTAATAAATGGTGATACAGCTATTATATGGTCGTTGGTAAATTTTTTAAAAGAAGACTTATTTTTTGCATATAAATAAGCAATCGAGTTTTTTCAGAATATTTTCTGCGATGCAAGAAATACAGTATAAGTACCGATTTTACAGCAAATATCATTTTTGGTCTCTTTTCGTTTTTTACTGAAACGAGATGGGCAACGATTATTGGTCAATGAGCATTTAAAAGTTTTAACCCCTACTTGTTTCCAGATTCAAGCCTTTCGATCGGCGAGAACGCAGTTTTGCAAAGAAAATACTGCGTGAGTTTTAACTGGCGTCGAGACTTAAGGTGATTCGAAAACCATGCTTTAATACAATAGGCTTCAAATCTGACCTAAAATCCACTTAAGTCTCGACAAATTACTTTTTGTCTCGACGCTACTTGAAACGCACATGTTAAGAAAGTAGTAGAAATAATACATGCTGCATATTAAAAAATGAAATTCTTCTATTTTTTGACTAAAGTCAAATTTTTACCTGTTGAGGTCCAGAAGAGTGGCATATTTCTTTTGCACCTTTTGCTTGGCAATTTGCATAACTAGATTCTGAGCATTTCCAGCATTCACTAACATTAACATCAGTTGCAGCATCATGAGCAGTTCCAGTTTGTGCAACGCCACCGACAAATGCTGGTCTTGCTTTTTCTTGCTGAAAAAATGGATCAAATTTTGCAAAAATGAAAAAATTGAAAGTTGAATTCTGCCAAAAAAAATCTTTATCAAATTTTTCAAAAAATGAAAAATTTTTACATCAAATTTTGTAAGAAAATTAAAATTTAAGCATCAAATTTTGTAAAATAAGGCATTTTTTAAATAATTTATAAAATGAACTCACCTCTTCAACTGAAGATCCAGGTCGGTTTTGAGCGTTGGCGGAAGTAGTAAAAAGGGCAACAGAGCAAACTAAAGTCGTTGAAAGTTTCATCTTGGTATGAAAAATAATCACTTTTGCTCTTGTACGAGTTAACTTTATATTAGATTGTCAAAAACTGTTGCTTTTTGCCTTTCCTAACGCTAAAACAGTCCCTGTATCGGAAACTGAATCAAAACCTTTTGTGAGATTCGACATAAAATTGTTGTATTTATAACAGTTAAAAAACCCGGCTGTGGGTTTGTAAAAGGGTAGCAATCCGCCACCTACGCGACCGCATAAAAGGATTTTCCATCAACTTTTGTTCTTAGTTGAGCCGAAAACTGGGTAAAAAGGTGCTGAAATCATCAGAATAAGTTTCGAAACCGTAAAATTAGGATTTTGGGGTGATGTCATAGAATTCAACGGTGGATAAAGCGTTATAAGCTGAACTTGATGATATTTAAATATCATTGGGAAAAAAGTAATGAGTGCTTCACATTTGTTGATAGGCTGATGTTTCGCTAAATAGGTTCAAATTCTCGCGGTTTTTTTCTTACTTCTTTTGCCTATATCCCTTATTCACTTTGTTAATACCCGGCCCTACACTAAAACACACTACGTTCCTATCAGGCCGGGATATTAAAAAGTTGATAGGGATATTATGTTATGAAAAGTGCGTAGGCGGAAATAGCATTAGATTTTTATATTTTCGTTGTTTGCAATCTAAGGGTACAGCTTGGCTACAATTACATACTATATTACTTTTGACAGAGTGACAGTATTTCATCGTTAATTTCCAACATAAATAATAAGAGTTACAATAAATTAGATAAATAAGAACAGTTAACTCCCACAATGTTTTCATGGTCACGCGTGACCATGACCCCTTTAATCGCAATTTAGGACCCTTAATCATTCATGAATGTAAGAATTTACAAAGTGATCGATCGACTATTTAAATAATTGACGTTTGTGCGTTTTTTTTGGAAATTTTTACTGTATTACAGTACTTATTTTTTGCAAAAAAAATTTTAATCATCAAAAAAAGGCTATGAGCGGGATCAAAAAAATCTAAGACTTTTTATAATTACACCATAGCTCGAAAATGATCACGTGACCGTATATTCAAGGAATAAGGTTGGCAAAAATAGTACTGTTTTTATTCAAAATTACTTAAATCAATTTTTAAAAATAGTGAATAGGTTCTTTAGAAGTTTCAAGACTTTTTTTGTTACACCGAAGTCCAAAACGATCACGTGACCTTCAAATTAAGAAATAAGGTTTTGGTTCAAGTACACAAATAGTACTCAAATTACGTCGAAAAATTTGTGGGCTAATAAACACCTAATTAAAGAGTTTTGAATATAATGGTATCTTCAAAAAGGTCTCGTGATCTTATTTTTTAAGAAATAAGGATTCATTTATGAGATATTCCAAACCTTATTTTTGAATTATTTCGTCACGTGATTTTATTCGGACTTTGATGTGAAAGAAAAAAGTCTTAAAAAGTTTGAAGATCATCCCCAAAGTTGTTTTTATGTAATTTGAGTACTTTTCGAATACCGTATATTGTTAACCGTATATGAAATTACCGTAAATTTCAACCATCTCATCCTCAAAAGCATTGGAAGAGTCGACTTTCTAATAAAAATATAAGCAACTATGGGTCAGTTATGTACTCAAAGGTCGCCAGAGAGCAACAATCTCCTTGTGAAATCTCAAAAATTTGACTATTTTTTGCTCTCTTGTGACCGTTAAGTACATAATTCACTCATAGTTGCTAATATTTTCATTAAAAAGTCGACCTCTCCTATTCTTTTGAGGGTACTTACAAGCTTCTACGATGAACTTGAAATTGGCCTTGAACCTTGTCATTAAAAATTGTTCTTTTTTATTTTTAAAGAGCTGAGTTTGTGAAAATTTTAATAAAAACATGCAATTTGTTTTGCAGTTTCAGCACCCAAATTGGTGACGGTTTAATACTACAAATTTAAAAATGTCAAATTAAGCCTTAATTTGTATTACTTATGCCCTTAGTTGTGTGAATCGTGCTAAAAAAAGAGATTTTTATATTTTCTTATACGCTCGATTTTAACACCATGGTCACGCGTGACCATGAAAACATTGTGAGTCCAGAAGTAGTTTGCCATTGTGAGAGTTAATATGGTTATTTTCCAAAAAAATAATTTTTATAAAATAGTTATTGGTTCTCACACCGGTTTTGTTAAAAAAAAATTGCAAAGCTCATGAGATGATGTATTTAATCTCACTTTTCAAATCCTGCCTTATTCAATTTTTTTTAAATTTCTACATTTAACAAGTATCACATTATAACAAGTACAGTTTCCTTGGTTTTCCTCGCACTTGCTCAATTTGCAGTCAAGCGTGCGGTGATTGGCCAGCGACAAGCCACAATTTTGAATACAAAACATTGACGAACGCGAAAATAGACAACTAGGGATCCCCTTTTTCAATATATACAACCCTAATCGGCAACAATGCCTCAAGTGAGTTTTGTCGACTGTGGTCCTCAAAAATGGACAAGGTATTTTTTGGCGCGGAAACGCGTTTACGCTCTATGTTGGGTCAATGCGATCACAGTGTACAGTAATACCTTAAAATAAAAAAATGTAATAAATTGAATTTTTCATCAAATTATTACAAAAAGTTCTCTATTTTTTGACTAAGCTATACTCAAAACTGGCGCACGGATCGATAAGTGCCTCAACCATACGGTATGTTTTTAAATGTCAAATTAAGTCACCACATTCTGTTTAACTCCCAGTGCTTGTCAAAGTAATTTACATACTGTTTTGTTTAAAATAATTTTNCAAGTTCTGCTTTAACCTCACTGAATGTTCACCAAAATCTTTTTCAATAAAGTTTTATAATTATCGAAAAAATCTTGGAGACCGTTATTTGCGCACAAGTCGCGCAGGTGTATCAGCCAATCGATGACAAACAAATAAATCCTTGTTTTTTGACAATTTTAGCCTATTTGACTTAGGTTTTCTCTATCTGATGATTCTTGTTCTGTTAAAATCAACGACATTCAATCAATGAACTATAACTGTATAATTCAAATCATACGTATATTTTTGCAGACGCGCCATATTTTTATTGAATACAATCCAATTCATTCAATTTTCATGAGCTTTTATAAACCAATCTGGTCCCGAACATGATGTCCAACTCATTTTGAAACCTGTGGAAAAATAATTGATAACGTATATTTTTCTTGTGAACATCACAGCGGGCAATTGCGTATGTTTCTTCTGAAAAAATAATTTTCAGCAATTTTTTCAAATTTATTACATAAATTTTGTTACGCATATTTTTGTTTGTAACATCACAGCGGGAGATTATGAAACAAAAAAACTCCGATCATACCGTCCAGTATGTATGTCAGATAGGAACCGGTTTGCGAATAGCTCATTTTCGTAAACCTGATTGACTGTCAAGAATTTTTATTTTCAAAAAAAAGTTTTTATTGCAAATGAAACCAAATAATTCAGAATTCAATATTTCTGTCGAAAGGGATCATCTTCGATATAATAGCCTAATGCAAATAATCTCATCGATAACAAAAATACTTATTACAAAATTTCACTTAGAAATATTGACGGACATTAATTTAATTTATTACTTTTAGAGACTATACGCCGAGAAGATTACTGAAATTCAACTACTGCCACTTTATCAACCAACTACTGCCTTTATTATTCTTTAAATCTACGAATTATTTGCAAATTCTAACTTTTTTTCTTTTTATTTTTAGAGTGACAACTTAAAAAAAATATTCAATTTTTAAAATCGAAATCGGTATCTGGGACTTTGTAAATTTAATATATAAGAAATTTCGCTACTTTTAAATCTACTGGTTTGTATATAAAAATTAAATCTTGGAATTTTTGAAAATTTTCGCACTACGTAGAAATTTAATCTCGAACAAAAAAAACTCAATCTAAAATTTTTGAGGTTTTTAACTTTTGACCGAACAAAACGATTTTCAATACTTTCAACGTGCTCTGCTCGACGTTGAAAAGGAAATAAATTTGTTGGCGACAACCAAACGAAAACCAAGGCCCTAATTTATACTTGGTAAGGTTAAATTAAGACTTTTTAAAGTCAGGAATTCCGACACGGGCTTAATTTATAAAAGTATAAATATGGGTCTCCCACCGGGATGGAGAAGAATTTTTCTTTTATGCTTTTTGGCACAAATCAATGCAGAAGAATGCAATATAAATGCTCAGCTAGGCTTTGCTGTTAGAACCGCTTATTCGAGACTACTAGCTGTCCAATGCGCTACAGGAGGTAATTACTAAAACATTTAACAAGGGACCCATATCGCCGGCCCAATATCGCCGATTTGCTAATATCGCTGAAAAACCGCAATTTCACGATTTTTAACTAAATTCCTGTCAGTGTCAATAACGCCGAATGAGCCTATATGGCCAAAATTGTGTAGGCGTTTGCGGTTTTTATGACAAATTACTTTGAGGGAGTCAAGATTGACGTCATATTTCAAGATTAAATTTCCCGAATTTTACTTTGTAGAATTTGTATTTGATTGTGTTTGGTAGAATAAGTAATTTTCCACATCTTCGTATATGGATTACCGACCCTCAGAGTACATTTGATTCTGAGCATTTGATTGGTTTGATCTGACCAATGAAATCGGCTTATTCCGCAATCAAGGGTTTTGATTGGGTGCTAATATCTTGCGTTGTTTGTATCATTCAAATATTCAGGCTGTGTACTCTGATGGTCTGTAATCCATATCACTTCATTTAAACCTATTATAAAACTATAAACTTTTTTTGTACACTCTTTGTTTGTAGACTTTAGATTCTGTATTTTTACAGACTTCGAAACTTATTATTCGTTAAAACTTTAGCCTTGAAGATGCATAAGCGAAACGTTGCAAAAAAAATAAATAACTATTATAAAACTCTATAAAATTGTAAAAAACTTTCCAAATTATGACGTCATTTCGAACACCCACGGGTTTTTCATTTTTGAAAAAATTAATTAATTTCTGTCCCTATATTTCCGAAAGTGCCAATATCGCCGAAAATGCTCAATTTTTTATGAAAAATACTTTCGGCGATATTTTGTTATAAAAAACCTAAAATATTGACTTGTTGACTTTTTCATATAAAAAAGAGCAAAACTTTTCGACAAAATTGGGAAATTTTTTTTTTATCATAGCACCCAATTTCTTAATTTACTAATTATTTGTAAGACTTATTTAATGAGATTTTGCACAGGAATTATAAGTGACAGTGGTAAGAATAATAATGTACAAATGATAGAGGCCAAGTGTCTGCAAACTGACTCAGTTTTCAAATAAGTGTTGGAAATAAAAAAATGTATAAACTTTGATATAAATTTTTTGATTTCATAAATAGTGTTCGATAAATTAATTAATAATTGTACCATCACCGAATTTCTCAATTTTTTAAGACTGCGCTCAATTTTGAAAAAATAATAATTATTACACCAACTTTTTTAGTTTTGTAATTAGTGCACCAAACTTCTCAATTGCAACAACAAAAGGTCTTCTCGAAAATGATATGTTCACATTAAATATTAAAAAAGTATAAATAAGGTTATAACTCGCGTAAAGGCAGAGTCCCAAATTACCCAGAGAGGCAAATGGCGCGAAGCATAATTGCAATAATCGCCAATTATTTTTGATTTAAAAACAATAATACAATAACTCGTAGTGTAGCAAAATACAACTTAATTTTATTTGAGAAAGTTCTATTTTAATCACGAGAGCGTATATCTCCTATTTTTAATTCTAAAGGTCACGTGATATTTTTTGATTTAAGGGTAGCAGCGATGTGGAAGATTGGTACATTTTTCGGAGTGATTTATGAAAGAAAAAAAATGTGAAAATTTTTTTTTATATTTTCATCTTCAATAAAGTGTTCATCTTGCAAACGTTATATTTTAATTTCTCAACATTCTTTAGTATCTGTAAAAATATCAAAACACATTCTATTACAACTCATTTCCAACTTAACCCGATGGGATTTTTTTCGAAAGCGATATTTATAAACGTTGACATTTTTGGGTGTAATGCACTGATTAGTGGGAGAATCATTATCCACATGAAAAATTTCTAATATGAAAGTTTTTTTCATGAAAAATAGAGAAACAGCTTTTTAGGAAAAAAATTGACCTTCAATTGAGTTTAAATATAAAAAATGTGTCTGACTTTGAAAGTAAAGTAGCCTATTACACCGCATTTTTATAATATTTTTGAAAAAAAAATAAACTTAAATAAATTGCGTGCCAAATGGCACAACCGGTGTCACAAGCAATTGTTGTAAATGTTATCAGTAGTTCAGAAAGAATATTCGCTTGACCTTTTCACCGATTGAAATACGGAAATCAAATAGATACTATAAAATTTCACATGTGATTTGGCTTTATTTTTTAAGAAGATTTCAAAACCAACAATAAAAAATTTTGGACTTGATTTGCGGAAAATTTTCATAATATTTCTAAAAGTCGACAACAAATAAACATTTCATGATTTTCAAACAGCAGTCAGAAAATATGTAAACTGCATGAAAAAAGTTAAAGTGGCTATTATTTGTTTTTCTTTACAGATTTCAAAAAATAATCAGAAAATTTGGACGAAAAATGCTTAAAATTTTCATAATGCTTTGATTTTTTCGAGAATTACGAATTATTAAAAAAAGTTTGAACCTCAAATTGTTTCTTAATAGATAAAAAATAATTTTATGAGCTGATACACATTTATTTTGTTCAACTAACGATAATAAGCACGAAAAATAAACAAAGCTAATAATTTTCGTAAATCAAATTGACGCCAGTCAGCCACATCGCTGCTACCCCCTAAACCATATATTGACAAAAAAAAAGTAATAATTTTTTGTTTTATTTTTTCTCAGTTGAAAGTGACAATTATTAAATGCTTTTATTACCAAAAAAAAGTACTGTAATTAAAAAACAATGCGTATTGGCTCAATTGGCTGCCGAGAGCTATTTGCCTCTCTAAGTGTTAATTGATCTAGATCATTTAGTACGGTTTCAAAATTTTCGATCAGACTTGATAATAAAATATAAATATCGGCTGCATTCAAACTTTCTTCATAAATCGAAAAATACATTTTTGTTTTCTCCAAAAGTGAATCAAAGCTATTCCATTTTTCTTTCATGCGAAGGCCTTCGATTTTTAAATTGTTAAATATATTTCGGATGCTCCAGGTATTTTTGTGAGGTTTTGTGTTCTTTTGGTCGATATGGAAAATTACGATGGCAGTTTCATCAGATAAATCAATATAATTGAGGATTATTTGTTTCATGATTTTTAATTCGAATATCAAATCTTCAGTTTGCACAGATCCTTGACATGACATTTATAAAAATATGATACGAGTGAAAAAAAATGGACTCGACAAAATTCGCAGATTTCTGATTGGAACCGCTATTTTCACGCACTTTTTTTGTGAGTCCAACTTGATATAGATGTTTGATTTAACAATTAGGCCAATCAAAATGTGGGTATAATTTAATAAAATTTTCTTTTTCATTTTTTTTTGATAAATAATTTTTTTTTTCTATGAAAATTGATTTTGGCGGATGAGCGTGCGCTCTTAGAGTCACCTGACTTAAAGTCTTTTTAAATATTTTTTACCTGTTTTGTAAATTGAANAAAATGGCGAATATTTGCCGTGTCTATTTTATTTGACTCGTAAGGTATATTTTATAAACCCTTCAAATGAATTTTAATAAATTTCGAAGAATTTTGAGGGCGATTTACTGCCAAACAAGCTGTTGAAAACATCTCACATTCAATGATTTCTATATCAATATCAAGGGTTCATAATCGATATTTTCGAAAAAAACGTTTTTAAATCTCATTTCCTAAAATTTCGACAATTTCATGGCCGAGACTTTTTAACTTATTCTCTTCAACATTGGTAAAAATCCATAGAAAATTCAGTTGTATCTCGGGGAAATTGTTTCCTATGATTTGAAAAATTTGAAGTAATTTCTGTATAACTTTCGAATCCAGAAGTAGCAAAAGGGCATTGATAAATTTTTGTAAAGTTCGTTTAATCGATTTGATTTTTTGAAACATACTTTGAAACTCTAATATAAGAGTCAAATCAGTTTTAAAGCTGTCTGAAATATATGTTATAGACTATAAGTTATAGTACATACTTGGAATCTTGCTTATTTTCTGAAAAAGGACACTAACTGTTCAAAACTTTGTGGAAAGTGCATAATTTTAAATAATTTGGTAAGAACGCCAACTTTCGAAGATTTTAGCGCCATTATTCCAAAGTTTTTTAAAAAAGGCGCTAAATTTCAATTATAAGCCTCAATATCTTTCGAAAATTTTAGTTGGTAGGTTGCTCAAAATATTTCGATAGACTTTTAATTTGTTCACTACTTACTTAAATTATCAATGCACAACAGAAAATTTCGAACTTTCCAATTAACATCAGTCAAATCCGTACTATTTCTTTGGTATTCGTTTCTAAATATAATAAAATGATTATCAGACAATAATTAAAATTCTTGTGATCACCAAAAATTTCCTAAATATTTGGTTAAGGTTCTAAATGTAGTTATGATGAATAACAAAAACTAGGGCAACTATTACGAGATTTTTGGCGCCAAGAATTCAAAATGATTATTTTTTAGTTAATATACGGTCATGGAAACTGGTTTGTGACTGTAAGACATTTATTTAATAACATAGTTTTCTAGCCTGTTTCCTAGAATAAATGTTATTCTCAAAAATAATTCCCTTAGATGTTACGATGGACAAAATTCGGTCGACTTCAAAATTCTAACTTTTTCGACTGATGAATTATTTTCTCTACTTTTTCAGTCCAAAATAATGTATTTTTCACGTTAATCATTTATAGTCCTACCACTTATATCGATCGTGTATCTGAAATCATTTTTTTTCTTTTAACTTAAAATTTTATTGATCATTAAACTGAACTAAAAGATTTTTTTAAAGAAGACAGAAGTGAGGAAGTTAGCGATAGCTCGAATAAAAAAACCTGAGTACAGGGAAAAGAGCAATTACTCACAAGAGCTCTTTAGACGGCCTGAGTGGTCAACTTTTTCAGTAGTTCTTACGCGCTTAACTTAGATTTGTCGGGAGAAACGGCGTATATCCAAAATGGGGTGCATGTTCCCATTTTGGACTTTTCGCGCGTGACCCCGGTATTGGTAGAAGACGCGCAGAAACCTCTCTAGCCCCCCCCCCTAGAAGAGAAATAACAGAAGTGGATATTTAAGAGAAAAAGGGCTGTCGTTGGGTGTTTTCGGGCTAAATGATTTATGAGGGATAGTCTGTCGAAACGAAAATCATTTAAAACTGATTATCAAAATCAATTAGAAATAATTAGAATAAATCATTAGTAAACAAAAAATATTAAAGTTTGGAAAATTATTTCGAAAATTAATCATTAGTAAACGAAAAATATCAAAGTTTGGGAAATTATTACTATTCATAATATTATGCCGTTAGTGGCAGAAATACCATTTGAGTTGTTCTAGCAGAACTTAAGGGGGTGCCATAAGTCCTGCAAGAGTGGTACACTTTTTCAGAACGATAAATGAAAGAAAAAAAATCTGAAAATTAATTTTTTTATTTTTGATCTTCAATAAACAGTGTCGCATTCTTTGAAACTTTATATTTTTAATTTCTTAACATAACTAATTATCTGGAAAATATAAAAACACTTTTCACGGTACATCCATTTCCAACTAAACTCTGATTACAGATTTTTTTTAAAGACGATATTAATAAACTTCAGACATTGTCGGTGTTTGCCGCTAAAAGTCTGTTTTTATGTTGCTTATTAAAAAATTTGCTGATATGAAGTATTTTTCCATGAAAAATGGTTAAAAATGGCAAAAAGAAGAAAAACAACTTTTTTTTGAGATAAAAATGACCTTCAATCGCGTTTTGATATTAAAAAATGTCTTACTATTAAAAGAATGGCACTTATAACAGCCCACAATTTTATTTAGAATTTTTGACAGCATAAATTTTAAATACATGTTTAATTTTAAAACATTTTAAATTTTTAAATAAATGTATTTAGTCCAAATGGCACTTATCGAGTGTAAAATTTCATCGATAGTTAGAAATGAAAATCGCCGACCAACTCACTAGATATTAATAGGATACCAAAACATTAATATGTGATTCTGCCTATTTTTTATGGAGAGTTCAAAAAAACCACATAAAAAATTTTGGACTTGATTTGCGGAAAATTTTCATAATTTTTCTGAAAAAGTTCGACAAAAAATGACAAATAAACATATTATATTTCAAACACATCAGAAAATATTAACATGCATGAAAAAGTTAAAAGTGGCTATTTTTAGTTTTTATTCATAGATTTAAAAAAAAACAACCAGAAAAAATTTTGGAGAAAAAATGCGGAAAAATTTTCATAATAGTTTGAAATTTTTTGAAATTATACTATTCAAAAATGAAAACTCGTAACTCAAATCTTTCCTAAAATGAATAAAAAATAATTTATCAAGACTGAAACATATTTATTCGTTCAGCTAACATAAAAAGCATAAAAAAAATATACTGACTATTATTTTCGTAGTTATATCTGCTGGTTATGGCACGGTGCCATTGCACCCCGTTAAATCAGCCATAAACACTGTCAGCAAAATGTTTGACATTTTAAAAATTATGTACCTTTTTTTGTGTCTTATATTTTTAAGAGCTTCTTGAGCGGCTTTAATCATCATTAAGCTAACACAATCCCATTGTCCATCTTGAACATTATTAACGAATTCTTGCGCTTGAAACTCAGACAGATTACAAGCAAAATTTTTCAGCTCCGGTGAAAACCTTTGATTTGGGTTGGTCGAATCAACTTCAAAATTTAATGTTTGAGAGTTAAAAACCATTTTATAAGACAATAGTAATAACCAGAATTATTGGTGTCAGAATTTACACTCGAAAATATATCAAGAGACAAAAATATCGAAAATGTCTCTCCCGGGGCCGCAATAGTTTGGTGTTTGACCACTTTAAAATCGATATATAGTTATTAAATAAAAATAAGGTTGAAGATAATTGTTTGTACTATGTGCTTCAGCCTTAACTTTTTAATCAGATAAGTGGTACTGCTTTTATGATTTTTTGAAAAGTGCTCGTACAATTATGTATGAGTGGTGCGTACCGGGTAAGAAATTATTGGTGCGTACAGGTTAAAGCAGTTGTTTCTGAAGTACTCACGTCGAATAAGTTTGAAAAATAATATTCTAAACAATTGTGATTTCAAAATTAATTCCGAAAAATATACGATAACTCTGTGTCGCAGCGAAACTGTCGCTGCCCAGTTTTCCAATTAAAAAACGCATAAATGTGTATATGAATTAATATTGAGAATGACCATTTGGTCCTCTGAATGTTTGACTATTTGAATGATGCCAATATTAAACCAGAAAAAATGTGACCGGCCATGGCCACTCAAATTGAAGCCCTTTCATTGGCTCATGCTGAAATTCATGATTCCGATTGGCTGCAAGTATCCCGCGTTGTTTGTCTTTTACAAAAAGTCACAGTGAGCCGACGGCCCCTGATCCATATGATTAATTCAGTTTTTTTCTTAAAATTTGAAATGTGGTTCACAATTATTTGGAAATAGAAAATGACAATTTTAACAAAAAGTTCGACGTTATCCCAATCCTTAAACTTTCGACACTTTGTCGATTTTCCATCATTTGTGACACGCGATGTACAAATTTTGTGTCGTAATTTTCAAATTTCATGTCCCTTTGTTTATTCCGTCTGACAACCAGCGGTTTGAAACCAGGATCATTTGTAACACTTTTCATAGATTCTGTTTTTTTAGGCAATTTTGGAGCTAAATCAACCGTCAAGTAATCGTATCTAGTATTTGTTCGATATTTTTTTCTTTCACTTGAATTCAATTTTGGTGTCAATAATAATTCAGGTGAATACATTTCAAAATTAATTGAATAATCAGTAGAGTCAGACTTTGAAATTCTGTGAAGTTCTTCGCTAATTAGAACATCATCGTATTCAATTTCCAAATTTCATAATCAGGATATAAATTTGGCTTAAACTTAAATGATTAAAAAAATGCCAAATTTTGTAACTTGACACCAATATGGTCAAATCGTGAATTTAATAATCTCGGTCATGGAAAATCGATATGAAAGTAGAATTCACAGAGACATGTCTTTAAAAATGAGTTTGAAGCAATTAAATTTGGCCCTGTATAGTGTTTCTGTAGAAAACATTGGGCCCTCAACTTATCTCACTGCACACATGGTCATTTAATAAATGCAATTTAACACAAAAAAAACCTTTATTTGCTCATTTTCAATATGGGGTCAGGTTACATCGTTATAAATAAAAATATATAGATTTTTCAGTCAACTTAGTTTTTGTTTCATATTTGAGCATATTGGTGTCAAATAACAAAACTTTCAAGTTTCAAAATTTATAACCCACCTGAGAATATCATCAATTTCAATTGGTTTTTCTAAGCAAGATAAAAGAATTTCTTCTTGCGCATGTGATTTATGAATCTCCAATAAATCAATTCGTAATTGATAATTTTGTTCAGAATTAATAAGAAAATTCAAAAGTCTTGAGGCAGTCTAATCTGTGATAAAAAACATCCTGTTTATAGTCCTTTAATACTTTACGACTTTTTAATTCAATTTTTATCACAGTCCTTCTGGTAGTTATTGTGATTAGAGGTATGCAACTCATTTGAAATTTTATGACAAACTTTTCGAAAATTTTCAACTTTGAAGAATAAACAAAGGCCTTTTATCACCATTTTGCGGCAAGTCACAGCTAGGGATTGCGATGTTTCGGATTCATTACTGATTAATGCTCAAAAGACCATATGAAAAAATAGTCCAATTTAAAAAAAAAATTATTAAACAGACAGTATGTTGGAATGATAAAATTTACAATCTCTGGCGTCAAGTCATTCTAGTAACCAAAACTTAAGGGGGTTTTATATGTCAATTGTTGGAATTGCTGAGTATTTTTTCACAACTTTTGACCGCTCTATAAGTTATAGACTATAACTTGTGATTAAAATGATCAAACGTAAAAATGGAATGAAATATTGTTCCGTGAACACTGTTTATAATTTTTATATATCTTAAATTATTTTCAAATAAGTAACAAACTCGTAAAACATTTGACGAAAACGATTTTGAAAACACATAATTTCTCCAGCAGCAAAAATTTTGAAAAATAACGCCGTCAGTTTTGTAAGCACGTTTCTGATTGGACGAGCCATCCGTCACTTGATTTTTTTAGGATGCTAGATTTTTGTTCAAATATATCAGAGAAAGTTAATATTTGGTCCATCGATTTGTACTTTTGTAAATTACCTTTACTAATTACTAGTATACAGATTATGTTAAAATTTAGGTTAATTTCAAAATAAAATCTGATAGGAGATAGATTTTCCGTTTTGACTTAGGTCTTCCTGTGACGCTTATGTGTCTAGGAAAAAAAGTTTGACACATGTTTTTCGCAAGATGAAGGCTAGTTCTACAAAATGGTCAATCTTAATACCAACTTGGAGGCCTTGTTTGGTTAATATTTCATCGAGAATATGTCAAATAAGGAACCGGGATACCCTTAATCTCCTCTTATCGAACTAAGGCCAATTTGGGGCTTATTTTGGAATATATTAAAATTATTGGTATAAAACGTTTCTTTTGGCCTACGGCCGATTTAGGACACAATTTGGGAATATAATTGAAGAATATTATCAAAATATTTCGAAAAAAAATTTGAGCTCATTCCTGAAAATTTCATAATCTTGATTGTACGTTTGAACGCATAAAAGCCACATGCAATTCATGATAGACTCTTTCGCTGGCAAACAATTTGTCTCTAAAACGTAACAAAAAACTTCTGCAAAATCTTTTCGATTTAAAACAAACTCAAGTCCAGGATCAGTCCAAATTAATAATTTGAAACATTCCAAACACAAGAGCAAAGTCCTTGCATCTTCATTTGAATCTATCAATTTTGAACATAACGTTTCTAGGCCCTCTAGAAATTTTCGACCACCATTTAGGAAGAAAAATTTTGAAATCCAGTCGTAATCAACTTTTTCGTGGATAACGAAAGAGAGCTTATTCTTGAATTTAGTCAAGCATTTTCTGTTTGGTTTTTCACAGAGTTGAACGAACGATTCGGGAGAGTCTGTCAAGACTGAAAAATTTATATCAACTACAATACCTGAAGTCTTCAACTTTTTAAGTATTCTGAAGAGGTAGAAATTTTTCTTCTGGGATGTCAGAAAATTATTAATTTGTAGCATTTTTTAAATACATTTTTCCTTGAAAAATATTTTCGGACATTTAAAAGTTAAATTAAAAACGTCTTTTTATTTCATAAGTTTTGTCACAATTTTTGCCGAAATACTAAGACTTTCTGGTTATCATTTAAAATATATTAACAGGCACATTTTTAGTTATTAAGTGAGCGTAATAATTCAAACTTCATTGGTTAATACTTGAAACGAATGATAACTAATTATTATTATTTTAGTATCATAATCATAAACTTCACTCATAGTTATCACTCATTCTTTCCCTGGAGTAAATTCAAATATTCTTACTTTTGATTGACTGTGTGATTTAATTTTTGAATCAATAAGGGTATAATTTCAATATAACTAAAAACTGAAAACACACCTTAAATTTCAACCCAGAGTGTCTCCAGATCTCTCCCAAGCTTTGACTGATTTCAAATCCATTATTTATCACAGAAAAAAGAAAAGAAAAATTTTACCAAAAAATAGTGTAAAGTTGAACATATTTACTTCCAATTTCGAACAAATGATAAAGAGATTTACTAGCACTTCGGGTTGGAATTGACTCCTATTTTAATATCAAGTTTTTTCCTATTTTTCCTCCGAGTTTATCGTGAGTCGCCCAAAGGGAACGTAAAATTGGTGAATTTATAACAAGGGTCAGATAACATAGTTCAAACCTACGCAAAAGCTCCCACAAAACCAATTAAAACCCACGCAATCTGTATATTCCCTAATTGTTTGCGAAAAAAGTTTCGACTAGTGTTTATCAGAGCTTCTAAAATTGCAACTTTGTAAAAACTGCCACATGTCATAGCAATTGTATGATATGCTGTAATATTATAATTTGTACTTGAAATCTTTGAATAAAGTTTTAAAATTATCGAAAATCGCCGCGCCGGACCCCCTATAACGTGTCCCGTAGAACTTTGACGTCAGAGACCTAAAGAACATAATTTGACTTTTGTGTATTGACCAATCAAAACACGTCCCAGACGTGTCTCTGACGTCAAAGTTCTACGGGGCACGGAGGTTTAATCTTCGATATCAATGATTACTCTCTAAAACATGTGTGTATAGAAAATCCAAAAATTATAGCTAAATATTTCACTCGGCCTAAATCATCCAAATTGAAGTTCGGGCCGTCCGTTTTAATTATATTCTTTGGTTCTTTAAAGCTTCTCAATCTTTTTGACAGAAATCGAAATTTATCTCGCTTTCTCGATTTTTTCTCGTCTAATTTCAAAGGAATTATTTCAACCTCTTTTGTCATATCCAAATACATTTTTTTTTGTAAATCCTGTTTCTATATTTTGAGAGTATTCGGATGTCGTCGTTTGATGAATTAAAATAGTAAAAACTCAGCATTTTATTTCATTCATTTTACTCACTATCATTATTCATCCATTTTTATTTAGAATCGGAAAAGAAAACTAAACAACTTTCGACAATTTTCGAACCTTTGGACGCCGTCACTTAGGCTGTCCGAGGTCGCTCAAATTTTTAAGATCGCACAGAAATAATTTTTTTTGGAAAATCTGAAATTTTAGTTTAATTTTGGTTTGTTAAAATTTGATCCAATCAGAGTGTCTCATTTCGACCTTATTCTGCAATAAAATTATTTGATGATTTAAAATATGTATATAAATGACACCTTCTATGTCAGATATACATACAAAAAAAACTGGTGGTAATTAAACCAACGAGGCTGTTTATTTGTTAAAAAATAAGACTTATCCCCTTCTTTTCTAATTTTTACGTTTTTTTTTCGAAAAATCGAAGTTTAGGAACCAAAAAATCATAATTTTGAAAAACAATTCGTTACAAAAATTGTCTTAATTTCACCAATAAGTTCACTGATAATTACACTGATAAGTAGCTTTGACCCATAAACTACCGATTTGACATTGGTTTTAAAATAATTTAATATTGAAATTACGAAAAATCGCTATATATTTCGATCACGTGACGACTATTTTTTTTTCATTATTCTTTTTTTCGATTTGGTATATTTTTCGCCCTCAAGAAGTTTCAGAACAATCCAACCATTACTTCTATAACCTATAGTCTATAGACTTTAGGTTGATTTTAATGGGCACGCTAACTATAATTATTTATCTATTTTTATTTAGAATCGGAAAAGAAAACTAAACAACTTTCAACAATTTTCGAACCTTTGGACGCCGTCGCTAAATTTTGCGAAAATGAAATTGACCCAACTCAGCTTCACTTGGCTCTGTTTGACATCCAATCCGGAATAAATCAGATTAACCCAAGCCAGGGCAAATCGTTAAAACAACGAAGAATTCAATTGGGAGCTTTTATTAAAAAATTATACGCTGAAATCGTCTGTTCTGAGCTAGAATATGTCCAATCTGAAATTGAAAAAACACTTTCTCGAGCGAGAGATTCGTCAGAAGATGCCGAAAAACTTTTTGGATTTGCAAAGCTGGAAACAAACGAAGAACACTGTGCAAAAATCACAGAGATGATGATTCCAAATTCTATGATTTGGACCCCAATAGACGAAAATAACCCATCATCAGAATATTTAGAGTCGACAATTGATATGGACCAAGTTTTTTATAAAATCCAACAGGCACAAGAAAACACACAAGTTTGGATTTTTGTAGAATCGCCTTTTATGTTAACAAAACAATCTGCAGTTGGAGTGGCCGCGATGGCTCAAGCTAAGGTAAAATATTTGAAATGAAAAGTAGATGTTTTTTTACCCCCGAAATCGAAACTTGTTTTGAAGGAAATTTAATCCAATGAAATATGGTAACTAGGTGGATTATATTGTGTGTCGTGAAAATAAACTAATTTTGTCCTGATAAATTGATGGACTAATGATGATGTCATTTTATAATTTCGTTTTTTGCATAATCAAATGTTCAAAAAATTACTCTAGCTCAGATCTGGGCAACAAGCTACAAAATATTTGCTCGGATCCGAGTCAGTTTGACATTATAAATTATTTTTGGCCCACTTAAAACAGCGCCACCTGTGACTCACAGGCTGTTTATCAAAGTTTATCACTGTTTATTATCACAGACTGTGAGGCCAAATTTCATGGCATCTCTTTCTGTGCCCAAGAGTTAGTTAGTATCCATTTTTTTCAAATTTGTATGACCTTCTAATTGAGTAACTAATTTTTTGCTCAGAAGTCTTAGTAACTAAGCCCAGTTATTAAAAGGATAATCATTAAATATTATTCAAATTAATAATTATTGTTCAAAATTATGAAACAAGCTGAGTTGTGTATATTGAAGGTCTTCCAAATTAAAACATACAAAAAAATATATAATTTTTTTAAGAATTTTACGTTAGTTTGATTGGTTGAAATTAAAATTAATCACAATCTTTTATTTCGAGTTTTTTGGGATTTCTAGCAAATATGACGTGAACTATATCAAATAGCGTACCATGCCTTAAATTGTTCACTGTTTTTTTTTATATTTTATAGTACATTAAGGATTTTTATCAGACGTTTTAAGTGATATACTGTATACGGTATACAATATACAGACATAGTGACGTTAAATTTTTATTTTTAAACACCGGAAATAAATGTGACCTGGTTGTACATTTATAAAGTCAATAAGATTATAGTCCAAAAAGTTTATTGAACAAAGCATTTTCTTCTTGTATAACCAAAAATAATTTTCAGACAGGAAAGAAAATACCTTTGTTAACAAGACCTATATTTCAGAACAGAACCCATGTCATCACGGCACCATAATTTTGGAAATCCTTATTACAAAACAAGTTACAAAAATTACGTCAATTATTAGTTTGAATAAAAGTTTTTGTGGCCAGAATTTAAAACTTTTTCTGTGAAAAATTCTTTTTAATTATTTTGTATAGTTGGTTATTTTATGATTTCTCGTGACAAAATGACGTTTTTGAGCCAATGTTAAGTGTTGTCCAAGAAAATAATATTTTTCATTGTATTTAACTAATAGAACTAATTTCTAGCCCATCCTAAGACATTTCTGAAAATTTGAAACAAGCTCAAAAATTACAAAAAAAACATCAAAAAATGATCAGCTAAAAAAACTGATTTGACGACCCTTTATTTTGTTTTATAGCTTTCTGGCATACTTTGACAGCCAGCAGCAAGTCACCGCATGAGTGTATGGTCAAGTTGAGAATCTCATTTATGGTATTTTTAATTATTGGCAATGTCATAAATGATTTGAGGAAAAATTGTTTTTTTAAGCGATAAACTTGTACTAAGATAAAAACAGCAAAAAAAATTGTTGCTAAACATTTTTTTAGTTATGTTTAAGTTGTAGCCCTTGGAAAAATATTACGTTCATGATAAAAGAAAATTTAAAGGTGTCAACTACTGGCAGTAGCCTCCTGCTTAAAAATGAAGAACAGTTTCTAAAATTTTCTACATTGAGATCCTTTGAAAAGCGAATCTTTTGAGATCTTTGAGTTTTTCGAGAAAAAATTCAAGAAAATTTTTTAGCATTATTTAAAAAAGGTTTAGCAAAAAAACGTTTTTTCCCATCTTATAATATACGCAAAATTGAGAAAAAAAACCAGAAATTGATCTGAGACAACTTAAGGGGGTAGCGGTCGTACTCTTTTTAGTGTACTTTGGGGTGTAAAAATAGCACGACATTGCTAGGGAACACTCGATAGCATTAACTTATTGAAAAAATAAAATCCAGAAAAATGTTCGAAATTTTCATTTTTTGAGAATTTTTCTGAGTAATTTTTTTTTTGGAAAACATTGAAACCCAATTTTTCGACCAGAAAAAGTCGAAATATTAAAAAGTTGTAAGCAGATTTTTTTCTCGGCATCACCCAAGCTTTAATTTGATGGTACTTTCGACTAAATTTGACGACTTTTATTTGAGTTTTCACTTCCGGTTTACTAAAATGCGATTCTCTAGAATTAAACAAGAAATTTCAAAAATCTTATTCCCCTTAAATAACCAAAACATATTTCTTCTTCTTTTCTTAAATTTTACTGCATTCTGAAATTTAACCTAGGAGGAGTAGTAATTTGAACAGCGAAAACCTGAAATAAGGCGGTTTTTGGCAGTTCTAGAAAATACTTACGCTTAATTACGAGCATTATTGTTTTCGTGGTTCATGCCAAGTTTGAGTGAAATCGTATGTGAGCTCTAGGAGGAGTAGGAATTTGAAATTTTGATTGGGTGTTCCAGAACTCGATGCATGGTGGTCACCAGGGTCGGCCAAAAATTATTCTAATAAATTTTGTAGATTAAGGATAGATCTACCAAATGGCTATCCTCAAAAGTTTTGGAGCAGTTTTATATTCTGATAAAGTAAAGTAAAGGTACATTTTTACCACCGCTACCCCCTTAAATATAAGAAATCATAGGGCGAATGAGGACGTTTTATGGGAATAGGCTTGTTAGCACAGAATAAATAAAACGATAAGAAAAGATAAGAATATTCGATATAACATTTTAAGGAACAATTTCGTCCTTGAGGACAATTTCTTGGTATTTACATGCAAAACCGCTTTGTCTCCAAAAAGAAAATTCCAGCAAAAAATATATTCTCATTCATGATTTTTACTTTTTACTAAGTAAGCCATCCTGTGTCAAGATCAACAACGCAATTGTTTTACTATAAATTGTGACAACGGTGGTTAAGATTAATTAATCTCAAGTTTATAAAGAAAACAGCGAAGGTTTTAGAAAATATGATGTGGGTTTAAATGAGGACGTTAAAAAATGTAATCGTAAGATTTTTTAATTGTATTTGAACTTTTTTTATTGTTTGTATAGCTCAGAAAGCTTTGAATTTGCAGAAAATATTCCTATGGGATTAAATTATTTTGTCCGCAAGAAAGTGTGAAAAAACAACAGTCTTTTACTAGAAGATTTCTTAAAAAAATAAAATATAGTGATTCTGTATTCTCACTGAGAATTTCTCAGATATAACCCTTCACAGTGAAATAAGTTATGGGCTAGAGTACTGCGTTTTGAGACTGAGCTTTTTCAGATTGAGCTTGATTTATAAAATGAACTGATTTTCTTCGTTTTCCTTCAGAGTTAATCCGCAGCATCGAAGGAGCTTTGCATACTTGAGTTTCGGCTTCTAGAAAATAATTGTAAACTACCGTGTGAGTATCAAGTAGTGTCGAGATAAAAAGTGATTTGTCGTGACTTAAGCTGATTTGAGACGAGAATATTGTCACGAGATTTCAATTCTATTGTATGAAAGAATGATTTCGAATCACCTCAAGTTTCGACGCATCACTCGAGAATTTTTTGATTTAAATTCTTTCTTTAACTTTCTATAAGAAAGTTTTGAAAACTTGCTCTGACATTTTAGTTGCAAACAAAGCTATATTCTTTACTACCTAATTCTCGCAGCACTTCTAGAAAATCGCGGACGGTGTGTTTAAACTTCAACGGATTTTCTTTCAAAGGGTTCATTTCACAATTAAAACGGTTAGAATAATGAATAAAATAAGAAAGCTTATAATAATTTTTGTTTGAGCACCTTTGAAAATATTGTTTACTTTTGGTAGAAAATTGTAAGCTAAAGTAAACAATAATTTCAAAGGGCTCAAAAAACTTCTTCTTTCAAGTACTCTTCATTACTTTACTTGTTATCACTAAACTTCTAGAATGAATTACTTTTATTACTTATTTCTAGAATAAATGTTACGCTTCGCACAGGCTCTATCGATTATAGATAATCTATACACATGGGGAGTTTTAGTTTTTGGATCAGCTCTTGTGCGGGTTGAAGGCTCAGAGCATTAGCGCGTGTTAACCTGAAGCCAATGATTAACGCGTGGGTTAACCCGCACATAATCTGATACCCCTCATTAGTATTTTCATAAAATGGTTTTCATCCCACACGTTTTTGACGTTTATATATCTAAGAAGGTTCAAAATTGGAATCCGATACACCTTATTTCCAGCCTGGGTTTTCTTCACCATCGAGTATTTTTACGGAATTAAAAAACCGCGGTCAACGAGAAAAGTCAGGCTGTATATTTTATCGGCAAACCAGAAATATAACTTCAGTGGGACGGGATCTCATTCGATATAAAAAAAATAAAATCCACAAATAAATCGGTTAGTGACAATTTTAAAAGAGTATCTTTCTCGACACTGATTGACTAAAAAAAGTTCGCGCAAAGCAACGAGGTTTTTTTGCTGGAAGTTGAAATTGTTTATTATTCTATAGAATTTGGCTGAAATTATTACTTTTGTATTATTTTTAAAAATTAAAGTCAATATTTATATTTTTCGCAAAAATACACTTTTATCAAAAAAATTTTGTCAACTACAATTATTGATGTAAAATTTAAATTTAAAAAACAAGTTCAAGATCAGTAAATTTAATAGGAATTTCAAGTTTACCAGAAAAATTTTTGCCATTAAATAATTTAAACCGGAAAATTGAAAAAATATTTTTTTTTTATTTTAACTGCCTATCCCAATTTATTTGAAGATTTTCGATATGTCAGAAAATAGTAAATTCTTTCCTCAAAAACAAATTTTGAAGCGAAAAAGCTCAATTTTCAAGCAACAAGTTCGAGTAGATACACCAACTAACCATTTATGGAAACTCCTTCTACATACCCCTTGTAATAGAAACCCATTGCCCTGTAATGGAAACCCATCACCCTTTAATGAAACCCATTACCATTTATGGAAACCATTTTTAAAAACAAGGAATTATCATTTATGGAAACCATTTTTGAAAAAAAAGTCATGTGGGTTTCGACTGCATATATAATTGTTCTCTGCACATGCAAGTTGAAAAAAATCTTAAAAAAANTTCAAATTTTTGGCTGAAAACAACTTTTCAAATTTTGCCCAAAATTACCCTGTAATGGAAACCCACCACCCTGTAATGGGAACCCATCACCGTTAATGGAAACCCATTACCATTTATGAAAACCATTTTCTTCGCGAAAGTGGGTTTCCATAAATGGTTAGTTGGTGGAATCTACTGTAGATTAAAAAGCAACGACCCTTTAGCTGATTGATTCGCGGTGCTCATATCTATTTTTCCATTATCTCTGTAAAATGTAAATAATTTAAAATTTTTTTCTCAAAATCAAAGCAAATTCCAATAAAGAACGTTTCACTTCCTTTTATAATAATCTAGCAGGTGGCGTTTTAAGACAATGTAAGTTTTTTGCAAGACATTTGCATTGTTCCTAAAACCCCCATACGTTTATTGTCCCATTATATGTGCCCTATTATTGAGAAAACACTTTTCTATTCACGAGATAACCAAACTTGAGTTTCCGAGTAAAAAAACATCAAGATTTATTCCCGAAATACCATATTTATTTAATTTAGAGCCGACCTCTTGAGGCTAGACCACTATAATGAGATCGATATTTGGGAAAAATACAAAATTTATTTCCGTTATTAACACTTCAAGAACAAAATCAATAATTTAGTGGAAAAGTATACAAATCGTGTACAGAATAGTATACATGCTGAGTCAATATGTAGGCCAAATATGTAGGTCAAATGAGAACGGTGACAAAATTGTGAAATTTTCTAGGAAAAAATCGGTAGAAAATTTTATCACTCTCGAAAACGTCCAAAAGCACTTTCAATCCGAAAAATTAAAATAATATTGTGAAGCAAAAAATATTTCGATTTCAAACTAAATTTTCTAAGTCGAAAATAACTTTTTTGAAAAATTAAGAAAAAAATTAAAATATTGAAGACATTACTAAACTTTAAATAGAAAAATTAAATACATGCGATTTTCAGTTGAAAATTATTATTTTTTCTTAAAGTTGAACACAAACGTTCGAAATGGCCCGAGCGGAACTTTCACAAAAATATTCCGAGACGGCTAAAATTGTTTTTCGTTTGTCACGTGCTTATCAAACAACGTAACCAAAAATAAATTTTTCCGATGATAGTACTCGAAATCAATTAATTTTAAGAAAGTTAGAAAAAAATTCAAGAAAATAAGCTACGCATATTTAATAAAAAATTAAGATAAATTATTTATTTTTGTTTGAGTTATGAAGATGGGCAGTAAATGAGCGTTACAGAATAGCGATTCGATTTTGATTATTCTAGCATAATTGAGAAGCAATTGAAATATTTCTAGTGGTCATTGAATTTTCATTTTTCAATGGATGTCTCAGAGACATTGTCTCTCTTCAAAAATCCTTTTTGGTCGTGAAATCCTGGTTTCGGCGATCTTATATTTGATAAAGCTGGCTTGAGATTAATTTTTCGCCTAGGCAAGATTTTTAAATCGTAGGCGTTTCGTTTGCCAGAACGGTCATTGTCGCGAATGCTGAACTCAACTTTGTCATCTTTTTTCAGGTCGTCGAAATTGGTTGCGTCAGAAAAGTGGAAAAATAAGTCCTCATTCTCATTCTTAAAAAATATATAATTTAAAGATAATTATTTGAAAGATCGTGACTATTTGAAAAATACAAATAACGCGGGATTCTTGCAGCTAATCAAAACCTGCATTCTAGAATACACCAATAAAATTGGCTAAAATCTGGGTGGCCATCTGATCATATTCGCGCATTTCGCATAATTCAAATACTCACAATCTGTCAGTCAAGAGTCGTTAATCAATATAATTTTTTCTGAAAACGCTGTACATTCAAAAATTAAGCGCAAAATTTAAATTTTTAAAATATCGCTCTTTAAAATAAATGACGCATAATGCAAAAATTTTGAAAAATAAGGCGCAGTTTCATAAGTTATGTTGAAAATTTACCTCACAGATAACGAATCCATAATTTTCATTTTCTTTGATCAGTTTCACCGACCCTTTATATCGGCGAGAAGAAGTGATATTTAGTGCACAAACTTCTTCTCCCAACTTAGCTACCTCAAAATTGACAGTTGATCCAGGAATCAGATCCTTACCATTTCCAAAAGAGTCCATCGTACATGATATTAATTCATTTGGGCCTAAATTTAAGATTTTGAATACACATTTTTGTTCGTTTTTTTGTTGAAAAATAGGCTTTGCAAAGTTAAGGACGTTACAAACATCTTTTTTTTATTGTCAAATTGATGATCCAAATATGTGGCGCTAGAGAGCACACACTTATTATCATATCTCTAGCGCCAAATAATTAAATCATTAATTCAACAATATTTATTTTTTCAAGTTATTCAACTTTCATTTCCGTCATCAAAAACATGTGTTTACTTTTGAAAGTTAGGCTTTGAAATATCTGGACTTGAACTTGAATGTCCTTTGTTCAAATATAATGGTGTTTACCTTCTCCACTTCCCATATGCTTTTCTAGACGTATAAGGCCCCTAGATTCCTTTGTAGGGAGTTTTTCAATTGTTCCTGCTACATCATCGTGCAGCGGCATAGAATAATCTTCTAGTTTAATTGTTTCTGTTGGTCCCATTACTTCCAGGTCATCAGACAGACATGACTTGGAATATTTCCGACCACCAGAATTCCATTTTAATCCTAAAATATTTCATTATTTCTGCTAAAAATGCAAAAAATGGGCAAAATTTAGAAAATAAATATTGAAAAATGCAAAAAGTATTCAAAAAATCAAATAAAAATGCAGTAAAATTGCGTGACATATAAAAACAATGTTAAAGAATGCACAAAAGCTTGCGAGATTAAAAAAACGCAGAAAGAGTGCGCGAAATTTGAAAAACAATTTTGAAAATTGTAGAAAAAGCTTGCAAAATTGAGAAACGCAAAAATAAAATTGAAAGTAGCCACGAAAATAATTCAAAATAAAGTGACGAAAACTTGTGAAAATTAAAAAAAAATTACCATGATTTGGTTTCTTTTCTCGATTAGGATTAGGGTTTTGGTATTTGATTTTTCTTGATGAAATGATTTTTATTCGTGTTGCATGACATCTACCATGCTGTGTATGTTTAGCTAGAGGATCTCTGAGCACTAATCATTGATTATAAATTATATCTTATAATTGAAATTTCCAAAATTGAATATTTTATTTTTAAATTGAAAAATAAATAATAAATCGGAAAATAATTTTTTCAAATTTGTTTATAACCATTCCTGTGAACTCTACTTCGTCGCCCATTTTTATTCGGCGTCTACCCGAGATTGCGAATTTGTCCAATAATTCAGAACTATGAAAAAACATTCTAGAATCATGATGATCCCTTCTATTAGTTGTTTTGTCTCGTTTGATGAATCCAAATCCGTCTTTCACCGCTGCGACTATACCTAAATCAGTAAATTAGAAAATTTGTATATATATATTTTTTTTTGAAAAATCGTCTAATTTGAAAATTTTGAGCTATAATTTGGTATAAACGTTTTTTAGAAAATTTCAAAAGTCTCTAAAAACAAAGAAAATCTGATTCGATACTCAATTTTATTAAATTTACCTCGTTCGCGATCTTCCATTATTTTATCTTCTTCGATTCGAATATTAATCGCGCGTTCTCGGTGAGACCTCCGGTCTTTAACGATATGAAACATTACCATATCATTTTTCTGAAACTTAGTATTAAAACAATTAAATGAGATGTGAAAAAACATGCAAATCATAATATTCGTGCGCCCAATTGTTATGCGGCTGTAATGCTTGTTACACCAAAGTATGTGAATGAAGGGCGCGCCAAAATTTATTTTCAAATATTGTGTACTTTGAAATTTGTGTACACTCAATATTTTTAGACGATTTAAAATAAGGAATTACAAAGTCAAAAATGGGTATCGATTTTATTGGCCCATCCTGTGGAAGAAAAAATTTTGGTCATTTTAAGTCTTAAGATTTTTCGGTCAAATTTTCGAGATTTTACAGGGGGTCCTAAAGCGAGTCATAGAGAAGCCGTATTAAGACCTAGAGCGCTGATTTTTGTACATGAAAATTAACCGTTTGTTGGTGACCCATTTTATTGGTTTAGGGTCGGCGACCATTTGGTCGACCTCAAATAATCGATACTTACCAAAAGAGTAGATGAATTTTGTCGATCCCTCTCATAATATTGAATATCCTCCACGGTGCCAAAATCGTAATTTTTGTATTTTATTATCCCCGGTTGTTCAAGTTTTCCTTTGACACAAGGTTTGATTATTCGACCCTTAAATTCAGCAACTCGACCAGTCATTGGGTCAACAGTTTGATCATCAAAAATTATAGGGAATGTTTTTGGTAGAATTGAGATCTGAAATCGGGTTCAAACAATTACAAAGTTTCCGACAAAATTGCGACTGCGTCACGACTCGTGAGTCACGAGGCTGCAATTCTTGTCGCGCCAGATCATGAATCTGCGGGGCGCGCCTCACTCGATTTTCAATTATACGACCGTTATCTGGGGAATCAGTATTTGTGGAAGAACCAAATGATTATACATTTGGCTTGAAATTGCCGCGAGTTGGCCGATTCGCCTACCCAATACCGAAAGGAAAATATGGCTCCCCAGATTAGTATTGTAGAATGTTTTTTTTTGTATTGTGACAAAAAAAGTGTTCGACGAAAGAGTTATCTCCTAAAAATTTGAACCCGGAACTGAAGTGCGACCTCTTTTACGTCGTGAATGCCCAGGGAGAAATCGACCTTATCACCAACCTCGATTCGATTATTTTGATTATCATCGATATCTTGATTTTCGTGATAATAAATCACCTGAGATGCATGAAAAAAAGTTTCTTTATCCAAATCTAACCGTTTAATGAAGCCGTAACCACTTTTTACCGAGCAAACTTCACCCTAAAAAATAAATAGGAGAAAATTAATGGAAAATTTTTTAAAATACATAAGTACATAAGTAAGTAGTACATAAGAATTTTCCAGAACACAAACAATAAATATTAACCTGGTAGCGTCTGACACGTGCTGGAATTATGAACTTTGCGACTTTTTTGTCGTGAGTCCTATTTCTTTCACGAGCGTGATAGAATTCTACTCGATCTCCAGCACCAAGTTTAACTGGGTTTTTTTCGTTGGTGCCAGAGCTACGAACATTAAGAATATCGTCTAGAAAAAAGTTGAGATAAAGACAGGTCCCAAAAGGCTGCCATTGAATAATTCCAGCTCTTCCATTTTCGGGCATGGCAACAAGTTCGCCGATTTCTCGATCCAATCGATCTTCTAAAAAGTAATTTTTGATAAAAGAAATTATTTTTGTTTTCAAATGTTGTTACAAATTTCGATATAAATTAATTTCTCGTGATTTTTTTTGAGCTTTTCCTTCTAACTTTTAAAAATCATACAGGTTGAGTTTTCATTTTTATAGAGTTTTGAGTGGACCGAAAAAAGATAAGGCAATTCCTCCTCCTTCGCTTTTTTTATTGAACCCAAGACCTAGTCCAGCAAAAGCCATAGAAAAATTGGCTATCCTTTCCTTCACTTAGTACTCGACAACTTTTTGCTGTTTTTTTTACGTCGATGTTGATTCTTAAGAGGATATCTTCCTTAAATTGTTTTTTAAATTTTTTTCATTGCATGAAACCCATGAGTTTTTATAAGATCGCAAGATGGGTAAGATTTTTATCGTGTAATAATTAAATTGGACTTTATTTTCCAAAAATTTCGATATAAAATTATAATTTAAAACCTATAAATTTGAAAGCAATTTCTTTCTGCGGGTTAAAGTTACCTAGATTGTCGCCAAATTCGTAGCGCAATGATCCGGCTTTGAGGGGTTCAATTTGAGTCGCCTCGAATGGATATCGACCTCTAAAATCTGGTATCAGGTCAAATTCTACTTCATCATCTTCTTTCAGATTTATCTAAAAACCCGTTTACGAACTTTACCCCAAATTCTTGACTTAGAATTTTTCATTCTTCAAAAACTCGATGTTGTTTTAAATTTTTGATAAAAATTTTCTTGTTTCAAATTTTCTACTAGTATTAATTTTTACCTTGTTTCCTTGGCCAGCAGAAAAATGATAGGGAATGTCTAGGGGGTATCCTAGTCCCATCCATTGAACAAATCCGTTATTTGGGTCTTCGCTATGAGAAATAATTCCCATTTGGCGACCAAATGCGAAAGGCAATTTTTTTCGACAGTTGAAACTTAAAAATTGATTAATTTAGAAAAATAAGAGTGTTTGAAAACGCAACTTATATTCTGATAGGCTTTCCGAGCTCCGTAAAAAAAAATCTATAATAAGCATTTTTTATAACATTATAGAATGTATTATACGTGAAATTAGAAAAAATCGAATTTCATGAAATTTTGAAGCCAAAGAAAAAATTATTTATTTTCGGTAATTCTCAGCTACAGTATATGATTTACTATACATCTTTTATTATTATGCACTTTCTCAATTTGCGGTCATTGAGACTCCCGCCACACGCGCGGTGATTGGTCAGCGATAACTTATCGCCGATAAGCCGCAATCTCTAAAAACAAAGTAATTGTTCAAAACAAAACATTTTAATTTTCGGGAGTCTCAATGACCGCAAATTTAGAAAGTACAAGAGAATAAGGGACATTTTGTATTTCATCAAAATTTGATGATCAAATGATTTCGATTTTTTTTAAATCCTGGTCAAAAATTATTTATAATTGTAACCACAAATTCAATATCAAGCTAAATCTTACTTTTTTGTATCGGATGAATCAATTTAATTTCGAATATCAGATTCATATGAAAAATTATCATATTTTCTAAAGTTTTAACAAATGAAAAACAAATTGATTCGACTTAGTTGGATACAACTGTTTAATTTCTCAAACACTTTAATTTTTACGAAATTTTAGGGCCTAATTCAGGCCGCCTGAATGTTTAAATCTCCTGATTGTAAATTTATTTTTTTATAAATTTGTAGATTTTTTTAAATATTTTTCACTTACAAGGGCCATGCTTCGCCATTGGGGATAACAGGAATAAAAAATTGTCCGTTGAGCGAAAAGTCTAATGAGGGATCTTCCTCCATTTTGTTTTTGACTTTAAAAATCCGTGTCGGCGATTTTGTGCGTAAACGAAACTAACTTATATTTTTTATCGCGAAGAAACATACTTTTTTCAAAATCTAGAAAATTAAGAAAATTCAGACTTTCAATTTTTTTACAAACGAGTTTTTATATTTGTTTTTCTAATAGAGAAACATGTCCAACAATTTGATACATGTATAATGATGTACCTACAGACTGTGTACACTGACTCAAATACAAAATGTATACTAAAAAAAACGCTAATATCCCTTTAACACATTAATGATGATCTAGGAATGTGCGGGTTAAGGAGTTTTAGGAGTGGCCCTCCCAGGAGTGTTCCTCCTTGGATTTTCCCTCCTAACACTCTTTAACCTGCACATTCCTAGATCATCATTAATGTGTTAAAGGAATATAGGACTCTTTATGCTTCATTTGTAAAATCGAGCTCCCCCAAAAAATGTTACTTCATGACGCACAAGTACAAATAAAGTTAAAAAAAAGTTAAAAAAAATTGTTCACTAATTCAACAAAATAAAACACTTTTTAATAAATTTATTTTAGAACCTTCAAATAAATGTCCTATTAATCAATGCAGAACAGATAACAAGAGATATTCAGGCAATTTGGCGATCAGTTTCAAAGTAAGTACAATTTTCATAGCTTCACATCTGTACTCTAAGAGTTAAATCAGATAGGTTTCATACTATATTCTAAACCCTCCTCTCATAGCCGGTCGAAATTCGTCAATATGTTTGTTAATAAATTCATTGTTTTTATTCGACAGTAGTGCTTCTACGGCTCCTATAATTAAATATTTTGTTTCAAATTTTTCACCACGCATTTTAATTGTTGATAAAAAACAATTTGTGTATTATTGGTCCTGAAAGTTCCACTCGTACTATTAAAAATTGCACAAATTGTATTTCAAAATGATGCAATTTTTCTTCAAAAATGACATTTTCGATATTTGTTATGCCAAATTTATATCCTTTAAAGGATTCCCTTTATCACACTTTTGTAAATATCCCGGCCTTGAAACGTAGTGTGTTTTAAGTAGTAGGGCCGGGATATTTACAAAAGTGTGATAAAGGGATATCTTATAAAACAATGCCTCAAAAATATAAAATTATCACCATTGGAATCAGAAAGTGAAGAACAAGTCAATAGAGATGACTTTGTATTTCGGGGATGTCGATTTTTTGATCAATGGGAAACCTAGCTTTTTCAAACATTTTGAAAATTAGAAAAAAAAATTGGTTTTGTGGAAATTAATTCACAACTATTTAAAACCCTTTTTAAAAAATTTGCAAGTTACATTTTTGTGTTTCTAGCGTTTATAAAAAACTCACCAGCAGCAATATCTTTCTGGTTCATGACTATCGCTTTCGATGGGTTAAATCGATTTTGTCCTGAATTAAAAATAAAAATTTTAACCATAATTTTATTTTGAAATTTTTGATAGCAAAATTTGAAAATACAGCCTGCGTTTTCTCGTTTACCATAATTTTATAATTCCGCAAAAATGAACAAATCAGATAAAGTGATTCTGGATATCCCCTGTTCGCATATTTTGTTAAGCTGAGCAAGCTACCTAAATTAACATTAGCTTAAACAGGGGATATTGTCCAATAAACGTCGAGTCACAAGCAAAATCGCGAAAACGTAAAATCGAGGATTCTACATTTAGCTTTTTGGGTCTTATTTATATTATACAATTGAAGAAAAAAAACATCTCTCATAAGATTGAAGAACTTTTCAATTTCAATTTTTGCAGAATTTTGCTAGCGCATCAATTGTTTCGCTATTTTACTTCGAAGTATCCTCATCGTATTTTTTCGCGATTTTGCTTGTAACCCATCAACCTCGAGTATTTTTGTAGAATAAAAAATTGCTGTAAACGAGAAAACTCAGGCTGTACTCATTTTGGGCGACAAAGATTCATATTCTTCCCGTAAATTCATCAAATTTTCCTTATCAATAATTCCTCGAAGATTAACGAGTTCCATCGGAATTTCACTATTTTTCGAATCGATATAAATTGTTTCCAAAACATAATCCATGGCAGTTTTTCCAGCATTTAGTATTGCCCAATATGTCGGTGTCCTATCTCCATTATTTTGAAAATCACTATCACTGGTAATATTTAAAACAGATAAAGTTTCAACAGCTGATTTTTGTATATCTATACAAGTTTGATAGCATTTCATAAAACTAAAATTGGTTTTTACATTTACTCATTTATTTTTAACTCCTTGGCGCACAATTTCAAATAAATCCTTGGTGCATATTTTTCTGACCAAACTCTATTTTAAGTGCGTCGAAAAATATTAACAACAATATATTTTCAGCAACGAAAGATAAAAAATAATTTTAATGAAATATTAGGCATCCTGATTCAGGATCCTATTAATGATAATCGAATTGAGTGTCAAGCCAGACTTTTTATATTTGAAGGATTTCTAAGCTTTAAAGCAAATTTGGGGATCATCAAATTACACAAAACACTTACGACTTAGTTTGTGTAACTGCGGGATCCCGAAAAACAAATTTGCAAGCTAAAACACATAAATATGTATTTTGCCTAGGCCTGTTAAACTAGTGGTTTCTCACAAATGGGTCCATCATTTAAATGTACTGTTCTGTTTAAAGAAAAAAAAAATTAATTAAAGTTATATCATATCGTAAAAAAAGTCACGTTGTTGTCAAATATTCGGAAGGCACTTTATTATGATATAAGAAAGAGATTTTTGTAAAAGGGCATTGAATTCATGGATTACCATGTGAAAGTGCTCAAAATAGCAAAAAAAAATGGTTTAGTCAAAAATCCGACCCAAAATACGCCGTGGAGCAAATTTTAATATGTGGCGCCAGAGAGCACACATCGTTTAATTTAATTTGTATAATGAAAAACCAATTACCAACCGATTAAGAGTTTTATCAAAATAATCTACCATTATTTTTGGAGTCAAATTTTCCATCGAAATATCTTTCGTATATTCAGATTCAATAATGACGAGTATAATTTGAGTTATGTGGCTTTCCATAGTATCCTCGTAATCTAATTTTGGTTGAAAATATTTACCAAACATATCTTCATTTGAAGATAAAATAAATTTTAACTCGTGGCTTTTCATCGTAGTGCCAATCTGCCCTTCAAAATATGCATGCACATCTTGCAATTTTTTCAAATTTCGACCTACAAATGAGGAATTATCATAAATAATGAACCAGCAAATAATTTGTCATACCATAGTTATCATGGGTTTGGTCTGAGCGCGGGTTAGCCTTAACTTGGCGCTATTATGATTAATGCTATGAAATAACTCAAACCTACGCAAGAATATTTACCGCTCCGAACAACTTCCACGACTAGTAATGTAGTAAAAATGCAACCATTATAATAAGAAAATATCAAAAAAATCATGTGACCCTCAGAAAGGTAGCACTGAACTATCGATTTTATAATAGCCAGTCAGATCGCGGTTGTATTTTGAATATGAAAAACAATTTGAATTATATCGTATTAATTTCCAATCAAATTTAAAACTAAACCAAGTACTAACTGACAGGTTATTTTCGACCTTTTTAAAATTCAGGATTTAAAAGTTATTTTTTAAGGTTATTTGGAGTTGTTTGAAAAACTCACATCTTCTTTAAAAATTGTCAGGACAAGAAATGTCAGTTCGTTTGAACACCTGATTAATTTAGTTTTATCTCAAGACCACACTTTTCAGCCCCACTGACCAATAATAGTAATTACCTGTGTAATAGAAATATGACAATGGCATAAATTTCATGCATTTTTCAATAAATGCAACACCCAGCTCCGTAGTCCCCCCAATCACAATAAATAACGAATTTTCTTTTCTCATTTATTGAATTTTTATATCTAGCAGGTTTTCAGTATAATTTTTCAGTATAGGCCTAAGTTTAATTAAAGTTCAAGTAGTGATTAACAAAAATTGGCAAAGGTTCAAATGATCAGACGTTTTTAGTGTTTATTTGACAGCGATTATTTGCATCATCGACGTACTCGTGCTTGGGGTCAGCGGGGTTAATCGTCTTCAGAGCTGCTATTTTTGTTGGAAATAGGCGAAATGTCATCATGTTGATAAAATTCTGGGATTTCATCATTTTGATAAAATTCTGGGATTTTATCAGTTTTGTGTACGAGCTTTCGTGGGTCGATATTTTCTTTATTATAATCTGAATTCCATTTTTTTGACATCGATGGGACTGGAGAATACGCAATTTCTGGAAAAAGTCGTCGAGTAGCAAATTTTTTTGAGCTAGAATATCCTCTCCATTGACCAGAAATATCGCTTTCTTGTCCAGAACTTGATGGGGTATTCATAGTATCTTTTGAGATATCCGCAAAATTTCTCAAATTTATCGAATTTGTCTTTTTGAAGACTGGGATAGGTAATTTTTTGATAATCTTTGGTACAACTTTTTTTGTTTTTGTCTTTCTTGATTTTGTTGGCAACTGGGCAAAATTAACGATATTTTGAGTCCCAAGACGCCGAGATTGACTTCTAGTTTGTACCATTTTTTGTATGTTGATTATTCGTATTTTGTTTCCTTTTATGCCTTGAAAATTACCTCTAGCGGAAATACCTAACCCTAACAGCTGCAAACGCCTGCTAAAAATTGAGGACGGGCCGAGGATTCTAAATAAGATCTAATAAGTTCCGACAATGCTGATTAAAGAGTTAACTAGACTGATTTGTTAATTAATTGTCTTTTAATCGAAGCCGAATGTATTGTTTCAGAATATACTCTTAGTCAGTAGGGAATTTTTAAGCTGTTTTTTATAAATAATCTTTTGTCAGCATGAAAATTTTTGAAGGAATTTGAATTTCTTTAAAATTTTTGAAAAAATTTTGAATTGATTTAAAATGTGTTTTGTAATAGTGTTAAAATTCTTAAAAAAAATTAATTGTCATTTTCATCAATGTTGCAAAAAAAAGTCTTCCTTATTTTTATGTCATTTTTCAGCAATTTTCCAAATAAACTTCATTGTTATTTTTCAACAATTTTATATTTTTCTTTAATTTTATTTGATGGACATTTGGCTTAGGCCAACAAAACTACTATACATATTATAGCCACTCAGTTCGGAGTTCAAACCACCAAAATACTACTAAAAATTACGACCCTTTAGAAAAAGTAACCCTTCAATTTCGCAGCAATAATTTTGCAAGACAGGTCATGTTTTTTCATATTCTTAACACTTTTATTATGTAGTTATTATGTAATAATATTATTTTTTAGATCAACGTATGGAACAGTTTATCAAGTACCCGGCTCAATTCTATCAAAACTTTCTCCAATCGTCTGCCACAGTACTAGATCAGATCACGTTCTCATAACGTCCGAAACTTTTGAAACAAACTCCGAAATCTTAATTCCAGTAGATAGTTCAATCAAATCACTTTTTATCGAAGTTACTGGCCCCGGAATTGACTATATTTCTGTCAGATCACCTGCCGGAGAAATTTTATATCCTTCACTGGACTTAGAAGTTGATTTTGGAAGTTTAAAGTATTATGCATTTCATAATATTTCTGTTGGAAATTGGGTTTTTGCTCTTCATTCTGCTGATATCCGAGAATTTCACCTGACAGCATCAGCCCAGTCATTTATCAATTTTCAGTCTACTTTAAATTCGAACATGGAATTGTCCGCTCATAGTTTTCACAATGACATCGGACACTCTCTAACAATTGCAGGCGACACCCACCAGTTAAAATCGGGGTCAAATTTCATTTCGAGCACCAAAATGTCTGACTCACAGCCAATGGGTGAATTTTCCGTAACATTTGAAACCAATTTTGGTCATCTTAAACGAATGCGTCGAGCCACAAAACCGTTATTTGTGCCAGTGTCAAAAACAGATAATTTAACTGCTGGACGTACAAATGTGCTATTTTACCGAGCTGAGAACGAGGGACAAGAATTGACTTTTGGAGTAACTTCTACTATTTCGACTTGGACAGTTACTGTATCTCCCCAAGATTCTTTAAGCATGGCCGCCTACACAGATATTGAAATTTCTATAGTCGTTCCGTATCACGCAAAAGCTGGGACTGAAGGTACAATCTCGTTATCGGCCTCTGATGGAAAAACTATTGTTGGCTCTACTACATTTTCTGTATCAATCGCAGAAGCCATCCCACCTACCACAAAATCTATAAAAGTCCAGACGTCTATAGTTAACCGATTTGCAACTACTGTTTTCACCGCTGTGGCTGAAAATCATCAGGCGTCTATGGGAGATGCGCCATTTAGAGCAATTATACCATCAAAAGCATTTATAAGATCGTTAAATATCATCACTGCCGAGGGAAAAGTCTACAAGTCAAAAATTATTCCCGCTTTTCAACAAGGTTTCGAACCAGATGCCAGGTTAAAATTCGCAATGGGCCAGCCTCAGGAACCCTTATCCCCCGAGGAGTTAAAATCTGCAGAATCCGAAACGCCATTTCATCACACACAAACCCAACAGGAGGTTATGCTCGTTGATACTGTCGATGCGGGAGATCACCGAATTGTACAGGTGAAACAATTTGGTCAACATTTGGTTGTGAGAGCATCTGTTGAGGCATTTTCGAATTTAACCTATGTGCTTGAATATGTCGAGGTCTTGGAGAGAAATCGAGGACTTTATAGATATGGTGTTCATTTTGATCCAGACTACACGGCGGCTGAATTATCGGTTCGTGAACTTAAAATTGAAGATTATTTTTTAATTACCCAAAAATGAATATTTTTTTCAAATTTGTAAAAATGAAGTTTTTTTCAAATTTATCAAAAATGAAGATTTCTTAAAAGTTATGAAAAATTTTATATTCTTAATGTTATCAATTTCAGAGAATTCTTGGAAACCATCGAATTTTGTTCAGACAATTTCTATTATTTTTTTAACCTTTTGTGCATAATATTTTTCAATCAACGATTCTTTAAATTTGGGATCTTTGAAATTCAAAACTTCAACATTGACTTCGAGAATGAGAGTCTTTTTTCTTTTTGAATTCTAGAATTGACTCATTTTACACTTTTAATTTGAAATCCGTGTCATTTTACACTTCTCATTCAGAATTTGGGTCATTTTTGGGTCATTTTGGGTCATTTTTAGATCTAAATTACACTTTTAACCCAGATTTGAAAATAAGAAACATTTTGACACCTCGTTTTTCATTGTTAGGAATGACTTTAGAAGTGAGTTTAATAAAATAATCACAAGATAGTTTTTGGCTGAGGGTCAACCAATGATGGTTGCCCAATCAAAAACGATTGTTTCAAAATCTACGCTTTTTTCCCAGTAAAATGGTCATACTGTACTTTTGAAATTGTTTTAAAAATGTCTATTTTATGATAAAACTACCTGGTACTAAAATATTTTTTAGGTTCAAGTTGCTATTGAAGATGCGGATAAAATCAAAACTTTGAGACCAATTCCGCGTCAGTCCGCTAAAGTCAGGGGGCAAACCAAAGTCAAATTCAGTCAAGATTATCACAAGGCAGCTGTAGAATTTTCACCTAAAAATTATCAATCTGATAGGAAAGGGTCCGAATTGATTGATGTTCAAGTTGGAACAGAGTAATTCTCAACTTTCAAAATTATTCATTGAAATTTTTTCAAAAAAAATTTATACAGCTAACTTTCGAATTTGAGTGATTTTACAATTATATTTTCGAATTGGATAATTTGACACTTAAAATTTTCAAATCTGGATCATTTTTCACTAAATGCTTTCAATAGAGCCCAATTACTCATATTATTTTTTCATCAAAAAAAAATACTGTTTAACTTTCTATTTAAAAAATTCTATTATTACGCATTCTGGAGACTCAACACGCAAAAATGTGAAAAAGAATAATTTTAACTCGTACAGTCATTTCAAGCCAAGTAGTTTGTAAATTCAGTTTTTTCTTAATTATTTAACTTTAATTCTAGAAAATATTTTTTTAGGTGACTGAACGAGTTAAAACTGAAACAAAATGATGACTTGATTCAATAATCTCTTCTTTTATTTTTTTTATCTTCTTATTTTTAAATAAGGGTCATTTTCGATATTTTGTTATCAGATGAGATGATCTTATTGGTCTGTTCAGGCGCCGATGAGATCAGCGCGCTTTAGTCACTAAAAACATTCACCCTGTATAATATACAGTTTATATACAGTATAATTTATTTTTTCTGTATCGAGAATTTTTTTATGTTTTTTGAAACCTACATTTTTTTCACAATTCCCACTCTTGAAAAGATATTGGTTCGGAATTGAATATGACGTCGAACAAACTGGTTGCTCCGTATTTACCGATGCCGAATTTTTTGTCGAACGATGCCGACCTTCCCGATCCCTATTTCCAAAAGAATACCGTTCCGATTTTGGTATAAATGTCATTTTCGTAATTGACGCATCTGGCTCTATGTGGGGTGACCGAATTGCACAGACAAAACAAGCTTTTAAATTTATGCTGGAAGATCTCAAAGCCGGGGATACTTTTAATGTCGTAACTTTTGAATCGGAAGCCTCTCTTTTTGCCGCGGAAAGAATGGTACCGGTAAATGACCGGTCAATTTTTGCAGCTTTGAAATATATTGATCAAATCGAAACCGGAGGTGGTACAAATACTTATTCTGCTTTTGTAAAAGCCTTGACAATTTTCGCGCAAAATAAAAAGAACATTCGACCAAATACAGAAAATATCATCTTTTTCCTGACAGACGGAGCCCCCACTGCTGGAGTCACCGACTTGAATGTGATTTTAAACACAGTCCGATTTGTAGCAACCCAAAATAAAATTGCAATTAATACGATCGCTTTTGGAGATGAGGTTAATAACGATAAGGATTTGGAGGAAAATACAATGAAAGACTTTTTAACCCAATTATCAGCACAAAATCGAGGCATGGTTCTCCGAGTACCAGTTCGACCAGATGCTACGTATATGATGCAAGATTTTTACTTTGAAACTCTTGAAAAGGCACAAAAACGAAATGGAATCAAAAATCCAGAAATTAAAATTACAGACGAAACTGGACGAGAAATTGCTCAGTCGATAACTATTGAAGAATACGAAGGGATTTCTGCAAGTCAAGAGGTAATTTTCTAAAATGATTATTTTTTTTTAATTTCATTAATGGGTCAAGGCAAATTTTTTCAGACGTTTTTGACTTTAAGCAAAATTCAGGAAAAAATTTCATTTTAAATCCCGCTTTCTCAAATGAGCTTTCTTGGATAACTTATAAAGCTTGTTTTTAATGAGTTTAATTGTAAAAACTGTATAATTTGTGTCAGAAAGGTCTTTGTCAAAAAAATCCCAACGATTTGGCATTTTCGGGCCATTGGGCACCAAAAAAGCCAACTTTAAAAGTATTTATAATATTGTTTGGACAATTTGGCCCTTTCGGACCATTGAAGTCGGACCATTGCTCAAATTTGTAAAACTCTGCGCGCCCTACTTTTCGAGCTAAACTTGTTTAACTCAGAAGCGTACAGTGGGATATTACAAACGTTTTGGGGACAGCTGAATTTACGTACGGTAATAGATTGGCTCTACGGGGTATCATATCCGATTTGCATGGGATCATTTGAACAGCTCTTTTTCTTCATATGTCTAACCTATATTACATTTTTACATTTTACCTGGCTTGACTTTATTGTGTTTTTTCGATTAAAAAAATATTTTTTTAGTTGATTATTGCCGGTAAATTAACAGACAACTTTTTCACCACAAAATATCAAACACAAATGGAGACTTCTAACGATCTGATCACATTTGCTTCCGAAGTCCACATCACTCCTCTTGCGCAAAGTTATTATTACACTATTTTGGCTCATAATATCCTGGTCAAACGAGAACGTACGATTTCTGACGTAGAACATCAAGATTTAACTGAGGAACTCATAAATACTTCACTGGATGCAAATATTTTAACTCCTGTTGTCTCGATCTCTATTGAAAAGCCATCCAGATCCCGTCGGTCCACACCAGTTAAAGAAATCAAGTTTAAATTTAGACGATTACAACGACCAGCAAAGATTATTTCGATGACTTTGGAAGAAAATGAATCGGAAGATTTAGCAGACGAAGTTATTCCAAAAATTTCATTCTTTGAAGGAATCACAAAAATACACACAGAGAAAGCGGACTTTTGTTTTACCCTCCCACAGCGACGGTAATTATTCAATGTTTTAAAATAAAGTTTCTATATGAAGTTCATATTATGAACTCTTAATTTGAGCTAGAAATTTGAGCTTAATTTGAACTAATTTGAGCTCATATTATGAAGTCTTTAATTTGAGCTAGATTATAATTTAAATTTATAAAATTAGTCAAATGTAGAGTCATTTTGGACATTTCAGCCAAATTTGAATTTTTAACTTTGGGAATCCCAAATTGGGATCTAGTTTAAATATGACTTCCAATTTTGGTTAGAATTTTAAATTTTCAAATTATGGGTTCCAACTTTACATTTAACACTTCAATTTATATTTTTGATTACATAATTTAAAAAAATAATTAAGTCTTATTCGAAAATTTAAAATTTGCGGTAAAAGATTTAAAATTTGAAGTCATATTCGAAATTCTAAAACTTGGAGTCATAGTTTTTAAATTTGGACTGATATTAAAGATTTTAAAATTGGATCCATATTAAAAATTTTAAAATTTAAAGTCAAAGTTTCAAAATTTGGTGTCATATCCCTTTAACACCTTTTGGATGATTTGAGAGATGTAGGTTGAGGGAGCCAATCCTAACACTCCTAAGACCCCTTCTAGCCAATCATGAGGCCGCTTTCTCTTCTTTTCAGCCCACATCTATCAAATCATCCAAAAGGTGTTAAAGGGATATTCAAACTTAAAAATTTGAAGTCATATTCAAAATTTTGAGTCAAATTTCACATTTCCTCATTTTTTTATATTTGCTCATGTTTGTATTTTAGAGCACCAAATGCTTTGATTTTACTCCGCAGTGGAAGTTTGATGGCGACGGCGACCGTTAATTTCAACGGCTTAGAAACCGTGTCTTTACAATCTGGTCAAGATATTGTTCTCGAAGTTAACCGAACTGGAATCGTAAATAGAGACTTTCCAAGAGGCTCTTTAATTCCATTAAAAAATGGACAAGCTTTTGTTCTCGAAGGAAAAGTTCAATTTTTACTAGACGATGGAATGAAATTTGAGGTAGGATATTCTGGGAAATTCAAAGTCATATTTTGCATTTAAAGTCATGTTTCTGATTTTAAGTCTTATTTTTAATTTGGGGTCGAATTGATCTAATTCAAGATTTTTAAATTTATTTTTCTAATTCTTATTTTTTAGGTTGTTTGGGGTGATAATTTTGCTGTGAATGTACTTAATGCCGGTCAAAAATCAACCGGTTTAATTTCAAGTCTTGCTCGCGTTGGTGCCACTGGATCCGTTGTTGGGCCTATGATTGCCAGTACAAACCAAATTCCTGTTGAAATCTTGGTAAAATTCATTATTGTAAAAAAATGGCGGATTGTTCTCGTTAACCACAGTTCAACTCACTTGACCGCGTTTATAACCAACAATTTCCCAGTTTTCACGGTGAAAAGGTTACAAATTATTTTAAAATTATTTTCTAGGGTTTTTACACCGTCGGAAACAAAATAACAGTTTCTGATCAAAACTGTTTACTTTTGGCCGATTTGGATGAATTCCTAAAAGATGCTGAGCATGCTGGACAACTATAAAGACTTTTAATTCCACCCCCTTTAACCCAAATCCCCTTTAACCCATAAACGTAAAAAATGCAGTAAATATTTTTTCCTTTACATTAGATATTAATGTATATTTTAAATTTGTAAATATAATTGATTTCTCAGTGTTTTTATTCCTAAAACCTTTTCCCCGCGTAATTTCCTCAACACAAAAACTTTACATATTGAAAATTATCACAGACGATTTAGCTTAGCCAAAAGAGCTAAAGAGTTATCGCACAGACCAAACCTAAGTCAATTTATTTTACGAAATTTTTGATAAGCAGCGTAATTTAGCTACACAAAATTGACGAAATTCATAGAAGTGAATATAATGTTTTATAAATATTGAGTGATTTAGCTTGTGTCGGTTTCTCCGCGTTTTTTGTTTCTGACCTTTTTGAACGCGGTTCTCTAAGTCTTACTCTCTCAGTTCGAATTAACTCATCGAACATCATTCGACATATAATTGGACGAGTCAATCTGTTCACCATTTTGGCCACCTTTCATATATATTTTTTTTCAAGCCTATAACTCGAAAAAAATTTGAGAGAAACCCATGAAGACTGAGATTCGATAGAGAAAAATTTTAATGATTTAACCACAAGGCTTGAAAATTAACCCTAACCCCTTGGCTGATGAAGCTTATTTTTCGCATTTTAACGCTATGGACCCAAATGTCCCAATGCCTCCCGCCTATGAGGTGGGATATTTCAGATTGCCCAAGTCAAGGAAAGTTTAATAACCCCATTAAAAATACTGATTAAAATATTTTTTTAATATTGATTAAAAATGTTTTTCTAAAGATTTTTCTAGAAAATTAAAATTTTTGATATTTTGCAAATTTTAGTAATCAAATTTCCATCAAAGTTTTAACATTTCAAGTTATAATTACAATTTTTAGCCAAATTTTAAAGTTTGGAGTAAAGCATTGCGTCAAATTTGTAAAATTCGGAAAAAATTGAAAATTTACAGTGAGTCCCTTTTTACTCTGGCATGAATACAACGTTACATTTTAATTCGACCAATTAGAATTGAGCCAATATCATCACAAGATAATTTTTGGTCGACGAATGAAAATTGCGAAAATCAAAATGTTACCAAATTTTCATGTCAAAGTAAAAAAAGGGCATACAGTATATCAGTTTTCAAATTTGAATTGAATTCTTTTTTTGAATATATAAAATTTGGTATTATTTTTTTTTTAATTTCGGTTAGTTTATAAAATTTTGAAGGAATTCCAAATTTGAAAAATTTGAGTCACATTTTAAGATCTCGATTAAATTTAGAGAAAATTAAAAAATCGGAGTCAATGTAGCTTTGTTAATTTTCTTTAAAAGTTTTCTCCGGAAATTATTTTTTTCGAATGGAATTATAAAACTTAAAAAAAGTCATACCAGCTGAATCCCGCGCTAAAATCGTCGTTTCTCGATCATACCCCACAATGTTTGGAAATGATTGGTACTGTACCTATTCAATTTCTTCTCCCGACAACACTAAAAAAATTTTGGTTGAATTTCAAGACTTTTACATGACAAATGCCCAATTTGCGGAAGACGCCCCATTAGATTCTGAGCCAATTTGTAGTATTCAAAATTTCACAATTTCAGACGACAAAACAAGCAGAGAGGTCGGCCCGTATTGCGGTGAAGATTTTCCACCATCGTTTTTATCGGATAGTTCTAGAATCAAAATTACAGTTGCAGGAGGCACTGTGCCTGATGGGATGTGGTACAGGGGATATATGTATACTTATAAGGAACGGATTGAATTTTGAAAGGTTACCCGAAATATTAAATAGTAATCCAGGTTTTGGAAACGTTAATGTCAATAACTTCTAACCTAATTTCTGCCGACTAAAAATGTCAATAATAATTTATAGGGGTTTTTATTGGGTGTTCTCTATTGATCCCAAACGATGTGACAATTTGTTTTGGCGATTTGTAGAATTAAGTATTTCTTTAAATCAACAAAAAATCCAGAATAGTCACATTTGAGGAATTTAATCCTGAAAATGACTCTTTTTTATGAGAACTGAAAAATTGAAAAAAAAATGTTGATAAAACTTAAAACCTATTACAAATGTATTTGTAATTTGACCCCAAAAATTTGACTTTATAAAATTTAAAACTCTAAAATCTTATACTTCGGTACTTGTTTATTATATTTGTGCATTGATAGCCCGTAATACAGAAATTACTCATTAAATTCAGATTTCATACTGGTTCCAGGGTATTATCAAAAAAACATAAAATATTTGACGCCAAGTTTTATTACATCGTTTTTTGACTTCAATTTTTTTCACCGATAACAATTATAATCAATAATTTTTTTTTGTTGGTATTAACTCTCAGCGTTACTTTTTTGTCAGGCGTGACCAAAGTTCGTTTTTACTCTATTATTTAAGTTTAATTCTAGAAAATATTTTTTTAAGGTAATTCTACTAGACTGTCACCCGTTGGAGCTAAACCAGAGGCCGTATATAGTTGAACAAAAATAAGATTAGCTATTCCTAATCATTTTTTACAGAGATTAAGAAAAGAATTGATAATTTTGACTATTTTTCTTAGTCAACTCAACGGGTGACAGTCTAAACCCTACAAGTTAAAATTCAACTTTTATTTTATCAAATTGTTATTTGACGCTAAGAAATTTGACACTACTGAAGACGATTTGGAATAAGGAATTTCAAAACTAAAACATGGGTATCAATGATCCGGACTACCTGTAAAATCTCGCAAAATTGACCGAAAAATTGTTTTTTTTAGAAAATTTTTGAAGAACAAAAAAAATCCTGCGTCTTATAATGACCAAAAAAAATTCTCTACAAGATAGCTTAAAAACATTGATACCCATTTTTTAGATTTGAAATTCCTTATTTCAAATCGTCTGAATTAAAACTTTGAATTTCAAAGCCATGAAAATTGATACAAAAAAATATGACAAATGAATAAATTTTAAATAAATAATTTTATATACGATAAAATTTTCTATGAATTCAACCCTCAAAGGCCGTATCAAATACTCATCGACTGCCTCCAAAACGTGCTGAAGTCGAAAAAGATTACAACATTTTTGAATCTGACGCATATTCTTGGGATGGTGGTGGTTATGAAGATAATTCGTACGATGATTACTACCGTCAAGTTCCAAATGTTCAAAATGGTCAACGTGTAGGTTGGCAAACTTTTGTATATTCAGAACAATTTTAATAATCTATGGACAATTTTTAACAAGAATAAACCTTTTAAAATATGTTTATATCGAAGAAGGTCCTGCTGAATACGAAATACCTAGATGCGTACCTAGGTACCTGGATGCGTTAAAAACGTACAAGTATATCCGTATTTTTTTAGGGGAAAGTCTTTTATCGATTGCACCTGACTATCGACCTAGCTTGAAAGTGTTGCTGATTGGCTCATTCGCCTGCGACTTTATAAAAATAGATAGCATTTAGCTATCACATGGTCAGTTAGAAGTTTTCCGATATCATAAAATCAGATTTATAAAATATCGCCAAATGAAAACTTTTTTAAAAACAATTAAGCAAAAATTTACCTTCATATTAAATTTAGTTCAGCGTGTCCGAGCATTGCAGCCGCAAGAAAATCGGGCGCACTATTTTCTTGACATTTAATTTTGACCAAACAAAATGCTTTTTCCATGAAACTCATATCCTATCACCGTGCAGTTGAGGGAAAATGGTATATGGTATAATTTTTTGATTTATCAGTAATCTTTGGACAAAAAAGGGGGGAAAGTTTCCACCGATAAGCGCTCGCTCGAAAAAAGATTGGCCATTTTTATTATAAAATTTAATTTTTCTTATTATTTTAATCAATTCATTTTTGAACCATTTCACATCAACTGCATGGTATTAGAATTCTACATGTATAATTAAATATTTCTCATTTAGGTTCATCTCCAAGTAGACGGCCTCCAATGGCGCGTGCGCCTTCTAGTGGTAGCCCATTCCAAAGAAATCCCGTGTCTCGTAGACCATATCGAGATCCAGATGTTGAATACGGAACACCGCCTCCTCAATGGGACAATCCTTTTGATACAAACGAATACGATTACGACTACGAATATAACGACGTCGACGCTCCAAAAACACCTGCACCAAAAACTCGTGGTCGAGGTCGGGGTAAAAAAATGACCACTGGTTTTTCTGATAGTCGACTAATGGTGAATTCTAAAATTCCGGCGAGAGAATCTTTGGCCAATTCTGCAAATCGACCTCACTGGATAGAGCCCAACGCGACCGGAAGTGGAATAGTGATAAAGGAAATGTGGTCGAGTTCAACCGTGAAAAGACCACCCTTTATCATTGGCCACAGCAATAGACCTTATGTTGACCCAAAATGTAAAATTTCGAATTTGTTAAAAATAACTAGCTTTACCAATTTATTATTTTAGTTATCAAAGATTTTCGGCCAACTCCAGAACCTGAAGACTTTGTAGGAATTGTTATTAATTTTTTTACTGACTTTCCAAAAGTTGTACTGGGAATTGGTGTGGGAATTGCACTGATTTTGCTGGTGATAATTGGTTGCTGCGTAAAGTAAGTATTTTTTTTGAAGTAAAAATAAGTGTAGGTGTTATTTGCAAGCACTTTTATTTTTTTATCAATTTAGCTATGATGCTTGTTACAAATAATTTCTTTAATTTTACCGACTGATAGCAATTTTCCAATTCCCTTAATTTGAGCTTGTTTTTTCTTGCCAAAAGTCTAATAACTTTAAAAAATTTCGGCAAATTTTAACAAAGTTTTTAGGGATTATCATAAACCCACTATCAAAGTCACTGTTCCCGATTTTTTAATTTTCACCTGATTCGCTCAAAAACGACAAAACCGATTATTTAAATTATTGGAACTGTCATTTTTATGCATAATTTCAGCGAAAAAATAAAAATATTTTTTGATAACTTTTTAGCTTATAAACTGTAGCAGAACGGCTAAAATTTGCAAGTAGATTGAATTACAAATAAACAGATATTTGTTACTGGAAAAAAACCCGTGAACACATTTATTTTTGAAAAAATATGTGGTTTTGAATTGGACCAGTCAAATTAAGGGGGTGGCATCGATCTGGCACATTGGTTCATTATTTTAGAGCGATATATCCCCTATTCACACTTTTGTGAATATCCCGGCTCTGATTAGGAAACGTAGTGTTTTTTTAAGTAGTAGGACCGGGATATTCACACAAGTGTGAATAGGGGATATATGAAAGAAATATAAAATGTGAAAATTTTTTTATCTTCAGTAAAAGTGTTCTTTCTTGCGAACGTTTATATTTTTAATTTCTTAACATAACTAAGTATCTGTGAAAATATAAAGAACCACTTTTCATTGAACATCCATTTCCAACTGAACCCGACTTTAGAATTGTTCGGGTGTAATGCGCTAAAAAGTCAAGTTTTAATTCTGCACTTTATGATTTTTTAAACGGCGGTCAGCAAATATGTAGGCATCTATAAGTATAAAAAAAAGTAAAGTGGTTTTTATTTTTGTTTTTTCCCACAGATTTGAATAAAATAAACAGAAAAAATTTTGGCCGAAAAATGCGGAAAAATTTTTATAATGCTTTGATTTTTTTCAAATTTTTACGATTTCAAAGATGAAAACTCGAGCTCAAATCTTTCCTAAAATAGATAAAAAATTATTTTTATGAGCTGGAATACGATTATTATGGTTGAGCAGCTCAATGAGCTAACGATAATAAGCACAAAAAAATAAACTAACTAATTACTTTCGTGAGTTATATTGACTCCAATCTGCCGGGTATATGCCATCCCCTTAAGAATTATATTGGCATATTTGTACATCCATGTGACATGGGCCATGTCCGCTTCTAGTTAGTCATTCGCAGTATCAATAAGGTCATCAGAATTCAAAAAATATAATAATTTTATAAGTTACTCAGTAAAATCAACGAATTCTCATTTGAGGCTATTTTTCTCATATCAAGCAACGTTTTGAACTTTTAGAAAAGTAGGCATTAAATTTTATAAAGAAATTTCAGATACTTTAAAAACAAACTACAATTTTAACTTATCGGATTTTTTTAAAGTTCACCATTTCAAAGATTGGTATCCCCAGGCTTCTACTTTCGCGCTCGTGTTTGACCCACGTTTGACCAATGAGAGCACTGGATACCATTATTTCGACCAATAAGAGCTTCGAAAATAAGTTCATACGCTAACGCGAAAGACGAAGCCTAGGGAACCCCTTTTAAGATATATTTATTATCAAAATAAAAATTATCAATAATATATTCATAATAATTTATTTAGCTGCTGTTTACGTTGTCAAGATAAGTCAATCGAAAAAGAAGCAAAAGAGGCTGCAAAAGAGATTCGGGCTAACCGTGCCAAAACTGCTCAATTAAAACGTGCAATAGAACCAATGCCAGAATCGGTCACGTCAATGTCGATTTTTGATCCAAACAGATCGGAAATGAATGATATAACTTTTGACACTGATCCCCCATCATATCAACCCGACACCAGAGAGGTGAAGATCTTACCAAAAAAACAACAAGAAAAACCAAGTGGTACTCTGAAAAGGGTAAAATCGGAAGAAAAACCTAAATTTTCTGAAAAGTTTTTTGAGCAGGCTGAAATGCCTGTACCGACAATAGTTAATGTTGACAAAAATGGAACTTTGACAAAACGACCGGCGCCACCACTTCCAGCAGTTGGTTAGTACTAAGACCAAGACATTTTTGATAAAAAAGGTTCAATAAATATAAATAAGTCAACGTCATATTCGAACTGATAGATATAAATAATTGTAAATTTCTCAAAACTAAGGATTCAAAACTTTTAATTTTAAAGTTGACTTGATAAAGCATACTCTCCCAATTTTCATAATTCTCAATTTCGTTGTGAAAAACTGTGTGAATATTAAATGTCTTCAAATATTTAGATCGTTATATGACACCAAAATTTGACACCATAAAATTTGAAAGCATAAAAATTATTTTTAAATTTTGAACATCGTTAATTAGCCCTGAAACAAATTTACCAAAAAAGGTCAACTAATTTAAAAAATTTTAACTTCAAAAGCCCCAATTTACATATAAACTATTTTCGTTTCCCTCAAAATCACAATTCTAAATACAATTTCTGTGAACATCAGTAAACACTTAAAAAATTGTTTCATGGCAATTCTCGTTATAAGTTTTTATTATCCATTTTAATTCTTTGAAAAAAATATGCCCTGATCGAGATTTGAATTTGTAATAAATCGGTCAAAATACTTATTAATATGATTTCTTTTAGCTCAAGAAGATACGAGTGAGGCAACTCATGATACAATCAGTACTGTCCGTGAAGTTGAAATTGGCGAAAGTTATTTGAACATAAATGCTGTATCTGCTGTATCTAATGCCATGACCGACAGCATGACCTTGAATACAGAATCCGTCACCACCATAACTGACATGGCTCGAAAAAGTCTAAAACTAAACAATATTTCGGTCTCTACAATAGTCACAGAAAAATCACTTAAAATAATTTCGGAATTACAAGATCTCGAGAGAGTACGAGAAGCACAAAATGGAGAAAATGACAAAAATGTAGAATCGCGAATAGAAGAGCTGCAAAACGAGCTGCTCAAATTTATGAGTTGACCCCATGAAGTTCACAAAATGTTCATGAGTTCATCTTTTACTGTACATATACAAACTAATAAATTTCCCTTTCTGATTAAAATTAAAAAAAAATGTCGTTTGTTTTGTTTTTATCAGAAACCTAAAGAGCATGTATAGTCTTTATTTTTGAATTGCGTCAATCTTTCAAATTTTAGTTTTTTCAAAAATACCATAGGTATACCATGGTATATCATATACCGTATATGGTTGAATCGGGATTTGAACCTAAAATAAATCGGTCAAAAATTCTTATTTATTAATGACCGATAGCATGACCTTGAAAACAGAATTCATCATTATCATAATTTACAAGGCTCAAAATAGTCTTAACAATATTTCGGTTTCTACAATTGCTACAGAAAAATGACAAAAATTTTGTGACAAATAAATAAGTAAATATTAAATATCTTGAAATATTTAAATCCTTATATGACCTCAAAAATTTGACAGCATAGAATTCGAAACTATGAGAATTATTTTCGAATTTTTCTGTTACAAAAATGAATGGTTGAATCGGGATTAGAATCTGAAATAAATTGGTCAAAAATTCTTATTATTTACCGATAGCATGACCATGAAATTCTCATTGGGAACCAAAGTATTTCGTTCAAAATTATTATTTTTTAAAAAGCATGTATAGACAAAAACTTGTTTGTTTTAGTTTATTTGCTAAATAACATCGACCACTTTCAGCATATAAGTTAAGGGGGTATCCGACGGAAGCTGTATCTTGAGACTCAGAAGTGATAGGAAGCTAATTTTAGCTGCATTCTCATTTTTCTTACTGGTTTGCTTCCAAAAAAATTATAAAAACATTTCCAAATTTTTTTATTTTTTCCAAGTTATTTTTTCATTAACCACACTGTATCTTTTGAAGTTATACATTTTTCACTCTCATTTTTGTTGCATTAGCTCACTCTGAATTAAATCTTGAGAATGGACATAAAAAATTCAATTTAAAAAAAAAATTCAAATAATTTCTTAGATCCAGAAATTTGGGGTATCCGACGGAGGCTGTATTTCGAGACTTAGAAGTGACAGAAAGCTGATTTAGCTGTTTTCTCATTTTTGTTAACGGTTTGCTTATAAAAACTTAAAAAAATGAATTTCGAATAAAAATTTTCCGAATTTTGCATAATTATGGAATTTTTTCTAAGTATTTTTTAGGTAATTAACTTTTTATCGTGATCTAGACATTGGATCTGACTAATTTTACAACTTATTTTTATTGTGCAACTTACTGACAAAAATGTATTAAAACGTATGATTTTTACTCAAAAAAAGTTTTGGAATTTTTCTGTCAAAACATGGCTTTCTAAGAATTAAAATCCGATATGTCGTATTTTCGTTATGATTTTTTTAAGAGAAAAAATCGTAAGAAATTTGATGTGTGTAAATCAAAAAAAAATATTTTTGATTTTATGGATATTTTTGTTTTTTGGCACATGAAATAAACTCAAAATTAACGGTGGCTAAACAATTTTCAAATCAATTTTTTTCAAATTCAAAACTCATTTGAATTTCTCTCGGTCGTGATTTTGGGTCGACAAAATTGCTTTATCTCAAGAACTACAGAAGATAGAAAATTTATAAATAAGCCAAAAGATAGAGAATTTTAAAAACCGCGACAATCTTGAATAAAATTGTGATCGGAAAGCGTTAACTTATTAAAAAGAGGTCTCGAAAGTCAGATTGGCCAGATATGGCCAAGGCTGAGTATGTGGGTTAACCTTTTTGACCATATACAAAAAAGTTCCGCCAAAGCACCAGAGCCACAATGGTGGCTCTGATTTTAATGTTGTTCACAAAAGGTTAAGGCAGTTGGAATTTCAATTTTTCTTCATTAGGAAGTTGAAAGTAATATTTTTGCATCCGACATTTTATATTTTAGAATTTCAATTTTTAGTTCTAAGAAAATAAGTGAGAAAAGCAAAGTATACCATATCACGTGATACACGGTCACAGTTGTCTACACAAGTTACATTTTTGTTGGAAACGATGCACAAGTATCTGGCCTACGTTATCGTTTTGTCCGCTTTGATTTATATATTTTATAAATCAAGAGTAATTTATAAATACGTCAATAATTTTAATGAAAAAAATCATGATTTTTGATAAAAAATGTTTATTTTTCCCTATAAAAGCAGGTATTACACTTTTTTTATCATTTTCAAGTAAATATGGTTATGAAGTACAACTGTTGACAATTTTTGATTGCTTTAATTCACTTTTATAATAATTAAATTTTTTCATGGGATACTTGAAGTTGAAAATTTAGAAATTTCACTTCCGAAAAAAAATATCTGCCCCTAGATACCAATAAATTTTATTTTAACTTTTATGCATGCACAAATCACTTTTCTAAAAACTGGCTTGTCTCACATTTGTATTTTATGTCTAGTTCCGAAATAATTTTTTAGGAAGTAAGAAAACATAGGCGAAAAATCCTAATAAATCAACACCCCGTAATACCGGATGCGGGCAACTGTACTCGGTTTTAACTTTTCGCTCGAAAATAAATTTGAGCACGAGGGGGGGCGAGGCGAAGGAGTTTTTTGCGAGAGCAAAGCAGTGATTTACTCGGGGCTCATTTAACCGCATCTGGCTTCAATTAAGGTAAATCATTTCCGGGAAAATCCCTGGGAGATCGTTTTCGTAACACTTTTTGCTTCATGGGGGATTTTGTACACACAACTTTACATATGGTGATATTTATTCAGCTAGAATACGAAATTTGTATTACTGAAATTTCCTCTAGGAGGTTCTTGAGCATTTTTTTGGAATTATAAAGGCAATTATAAGGCCAAAATTATTATTTCAAAAGTACAAAAAAATAGAACCTTTAAATATCCCGCATTTGGCGGATGAGACATTAATTGGTGGGAGTTTTCAAACTCCCATATTGGAAGATGTAACTTATGGCCAGCGTGACAATAGCAGACTTTTCCACACTCGTTTGAAAGAAAGCTTGTGGAGCTGGTCAACTACCTCTTAAAAAATCCTTTGTTAAATTGAGAGATTTCAAAAAACTTTATCTCGGAAAAATTTAACCAAAAGGTTAAACGAAATCAAATAAACGCCAGACGTCCGAAAACCGTCCACCGCCAAGAAAAACTCGAGGAAATCTATGAGATTTACAAAAAATCTTTCTCTTGATGAGCAAGTT
>SCLH01001090.1:45702-58938 GCA_004367855.1 Oikopleura vanhoeffeni | reverse complement strand
AATTCCACTGAAGCTTTTCAAATATCAGGGTTTTTTTAGCTCTATTAATGGTTTATTTCGTCACTGATCAAATTACTATACTTTCAAACGAATTTTAAAGCATCAGTAATAACAATGTCTTGGGCAATTTTAAGAAAAAGCCGGAATCTTTAATACCTCGAAATATTGGTTGAATATTCTTTATTTTTTCCGGTAGCGATAAAATCAGCTAAAACTTTTAACGAAAAGTAATAAAAAAACAACTTTTTAATTAGCGGCTTATCCGGGTTTCATGATCAATAATGAAAAAAAAACAATTCTAAAATTTAATATCGAAAAACTTTAATTTTGGAAGACATTTTTCAGAAGTAAAACTTTTTTTTTGTATTTTTGCTGTTTTTTCAATAATTGATGCTATTTCTTGATTTAAAAACCATGCCAGACTGGCATTGCCAGTATTGATTTGAAAAACTAACCATTTTTTGAAAATGGTTCATAGTTGATATGGCCGGATGCGGGCAACTGTACTCGGTTTTTACTTTTCGCTCGAAAAGAAATTTGAGCACGAGGGGGGGCGAGGCGAGGGGAGTTTTTGTTACTCGGGGCTCATTTAACCGCATCTGGCTTCAATTAAGATAAATCATTTCCGGGAAAATCCCTGGGAGATCGTTTTCGTAACACTTTTGCTTCATGGGGGATTTTGTACACAAAACTTTACATATGGTGATATTTATTTAGCTAGAATAGGAAATTTTTATTACTGAAATTTCCTCTAGGAGGTTCTTGAGCAATTTTTGATATATAAGGCAAAATTATTATTTCAAAAGTACAAAAAAATAGAACCTTCAAATATCCCGCATTTGGCGGATGAGACATTAATTGGTGGGAGTTTTCAAACTCCAATATTGGAAGATGTAACTTATGGCCAGCGTGACAATAGCAGACTTTTCCACACTCGTGAAGACGATTCCCTCCCTTTTCACTACTACCCCAGAAATATAAGAAAGAAGAAAATATTGGCAAGCTGCTCAAATGATAAATTTGCCGGTGGTAAAGCAAAATTTTCGCTAATTTCCAAAAATCCGGAAAATACGGTGAAAGTTGAGCGTCCTGGCAAAAAAACATTTTTTAAAATGAATTATTACGAAAATACGAACGTGGGAAATTATAATTTTTCCACAAATTCGCTCGAGTCATTGAATAGCCGTTTGAAAGCTTGTGGAGCTGGTCATCTACCTCATAAAAAATCCTTTGTTAAATTGAGAGATTTCAAAAAACTTTATCTCGGAAAATTTAACCAAAAGGTTAAACGAAATCAAATAAACGCCAGACGTCCGAAAACCGTCCACCGCCAAGAAAAACTCGAGGAAATCTATGAGATTTACAAAAATCTTTCTCTTGATGAGCAAGTTTCTCAAGCCNATTCAGCATAACTAATCAGCACTACGTGTAAATAATACACAAGAAGTGGATATTATTTCGTGAAAAAGTAAGTAAGCTGGAATGAACACTATTAAGAACTTATATATTTCTGATAAACAGGAATATTTTAATGGGAGGCAGGTGCTTGTCTGGAAACCATGAACATGGAGATACGAACTAGCTATCGTTATTGTTGAACATTAAAATTGTGCAGCTTTGTACACAAAACGAAACAGAAGACCAACCATACTCCTAATGCAGTTTATGGATTAGTGACTAAGACAAGCAACATTTTTGATATAATAATAAAATGCGTTCACATAGTAAATAAAGACCTTACCGTAGCATATTTGGAAATCTGCACTAGCACTAACCATATCTCACCCAGTAACACATAACTTGTAAATTTGTCTAAATGAATAGGAAAATCACGATACAGATTTTACTATTAAAAGTATAGAACTTGATATGCATAATACTCACCTCAATTTCTACTATACAAGTCTTCAGGTTCTGGCAGCTTGGCTGAAAATCTTTGATATACAGTAATAATAAATTGGTAAGCTAGTTGTATTTTTTAACAAATTCAAATTTTACATTTTTGGGTCAACATACAGGTTTTGCTGGATGGCAATGATAAAGGGTGGGTCTTTTCACGGTCGAACCTCGAACCACATTTCCTTTATCACCTATTCCAACCTTCCGGTCGCCGTTGCGGGCTTCTATCAGTGAGGTCGATTTTGAGAATGGCCAAAGATTTCTCTCCGCCGGAATTTTTAGAATTCACCATTAGTCGACTATCGAAAAACCAGTGGTACATTTTGTTACCTCCGACCTCGACACGATGTTTTTTGGTGCGCGTGTTTTGGAGCGTCTGAGGGCGGGGTCGCTCGTTATATTCGTAGTCGTAATCGTATTCGTTTGTATCAAAAGATTGTCCATTGAGGAGGCGGTGTTCGGTATTCAACATCTGGATCGTCGATATGGTCTAAGAGACACGGGGAATTCTTTGGAATGGGCTACCACTAGCAGCGCACTGCGCCAATTGGAGGCGTCTTACTTGGAGATGAACCTAAATGAAAATATTTAATTATACATTAGAATTTAATACCATGCCAGTTCGATTGTGAAATGGTTCAAAAATGAAATTGAAAAATACATAAAAAATTAAATTTTAGATAAGAATGGCCAGATCTTTTTTCGAGCGAGTGCGCTTAAGTCGGTAGAACCTTTCCCCCCTTCTTTGTCCAAAGATTACTGATAAATCAAAAAATTATAGCCATATAACCATGTTTCTCCTCACTGAACGGTGATAGGATATGAGTTTCATGAAAAATGCATTTTGTTTGGTCAAAATTAATGTCAAGAAATAGTGCGCCCGATTTTCCTTGCGGCTGCAATGCTCGACACCGCTCAACTAAATTTAATAATGAAGGTTAATTTTTGCTTAATTTGTTTCTAAAAAAGTTTTCATTTGGCCATAGTCTTAATAAATCTGATTTTATGATATCGGAGAACTTCTAACCATGTGATAGTAATGCTAATCTATTTTTATAAAAGTCGGCAGGCGAATGAGCCAATCGCAACACTTTCAAGCTAGGTGATAGTCAGGTCAGACGATAAAAAGACTGTTCCCCCTAAAAATACGGTATATACCTTGTAGTTTTAACCGCATCCAGGTACCTAAGGTACGCATCTAGGTATTTCGTATTAGCAGACCTTCTTCGAGTATAAACATATTTTCAAAGGTTTTATCTCTTGTTAAATTGTCCATAGGTTACTTAAAAATCGTTCTGAACTATACAAAAGTCTTGCCAACCTCACGTTGACCCAATTTTGAACATTTGGAAGCTTGACGGTATAATCATCGTAGCGCCATTATCTTCATAACCACCACCATCCAAAGAATATGCGTCAGATTCAAAAATGTTGTAATCTTTTTCGGACTTCAAGCAACGTTTTGGAGGCAGTCGAGAAGTATGATACGGCCGATTGAGGCGTTGCAATTTCATAGAAAATTTTCATCGGGTATATACATTATTTCATTTAAAAATTTATTATTTGATCAATATTGTTTTTGTATCGAATTTCATGGCTTTGAAAAATTCAAAGTTTTCAATTCAGACGATCTTGAAATAGGAACTTTCAAATCTAAAAAATGGGTATCACTGGTTTTTTAAGCATAATCTTGTAGAGAATTTTTTTGGGTCCATTATACAGGAGCGCAGGATTTGTTTTTGCTCTCTACCCAAAAAATAAATATTTTCTCCACTTTCAGATAAAGTGAAGCCAACACAAAACCTGTGTGCCGTAGTTTACCTCGCATTCACATTTTTGATGTCGGAGTTGTATATAACACTCAAACATATTTATCGACGACGCTACTAATAACCTCGGATGTAATACTAATGCAGAACGTATACTTCTCATATACTTTGACCCGATTCGGTTAATTTGCCTGAATAAAATTTACCATATAGAAAGGTTGTAACTAATTTATAATAATACAACTTAATTAACCTTGAATACTGCCAACTATAATATAAGCTATGATTTCGGTTTGTACCCATCAATAATTCATCTATCTAGCTAAGATACATATCTTAACTAGTGACAATTTCAGCAATAATTCAAATAAAAATATGTGTCTAGGCAATATCATTATACATGTTGTATTATTAGGGTTTCCAAATTTACCTCTCTTGAAGATATTGCCAACTAGGATGAGATATTTGTGAAATTGTTGTATATTATGCGACTTCACAAAATGACTATATAATACTATGAGGTTTTAATTTAATAGCCCTTCAATAAGTAAGAATACCAGATTGTAGAGGCACTCTCATGATTTACCATTCAAATTGTTACTCGTGATAAAGAGTTGCAATGATTTGAGAGGGACGCTAATCGTGTATTTGATATCACTTTATTCTGTGTGTAACAAGTGTCTTAATGATACAAGCCTTCTGGTTACGGAGACCAGCCAACAGTGGACGTGAAATAGTAACTAGTGATAACGGTAATACCATCCTATAAAATAGATAGTTGTGCTAAGTCTAATTATACATGAAATTTCTGGATACTGCTTCTAAACAAATAGTCTGACAATAAGTCCACGTAAAAAAACAGTAACATTTTCGGAATTCTGGCTCTCTGCAGAAGAGTAAGGAACGACGGAAAAAAAAAATGGAGAGATAAACGTGATAAGACAATGGGTAATGGTTGCTGATACCTCACGAAACAGAGAATAACAAACAATACCCTGAGCATGCTGCATTATTAATATGAGTGATCCTCGCTATGATGATTTCCGGTATATTAGATTAAATATAGAAGATTCTTAGATCGTTCTCACACTAGAGTCATAATCAGAACTTAGATTAATAATATTACAATTCTCTTTTGTTAAAAATTAAAATAATATATATAATATCGGTTTTTTTTGTTGTATATAAGAACTGGAATCAAGTAGACTGTAAATATTAGCTTTCATATTATTTTTTTGTAGGAAATTGCCGTTCAACATTTTTCATAAATTTCTCTAGTTATTTTTTAGGAAGAATAATACACATTGGCACATAATAATAGTAATAAACATAATACCATCGTTCGAATGGTAGTATAGGCATTTTCCTGAGGAGGTTTTGATTAACTATATATATACATACGGAGGTATACAATATAATATTCTTTATTTCGTGTTAAACTGTATAAAGAATTAGACACCTTGATAACAAGTAAATTCATCATTATCCTAAATTTACAGGTCAATATTTGTCATAGTAATAATCTTTTATGGATTCTCTCACACTTTTGTTATAATTTCCAATTTTGAAAAAATACTAGATATAACACTATAATATGTGACACGAAGAATAACATCATTTTCAGTGAGATATATATTGAAAAATAATTAGATTACTCATCTCCATAATATCGCGGCTGATTAATTTTGATGTGGGTTTCGAATGGGGTTTTCGGTAGGTTGTAGGTATTGGACTAACGAACAAACTTACAACTCTTTTAATATAAATTACCAAAAAAGGTCGTTGAACAGAGGATATAGCACAACTCAAATAATAGTGGTACACAGAATAGATTTCGTTGGAAACTATTGCAAGAATATGTAATGATTCGAAGTTACCTCTCTACTGTATATAAAAATAAGAATGGATGAAATGGACTTTAATGAATCAGAGACTATTATATATGGATAACATTATATAATTAGTCTGTGTCTTAGACTTAATTATACGCGATAGCATCACAAGAAATGGTTTATTAGAGGGAAGTTCAAATTGAATTAACGGTTTCCAAAACCTCGGTTTCAAACTTATCTTTAAATTTTTTTGGAAGATAGAACCCATGTATATTTCCCAACCAAATACTCTTATAGTTTGTTTTCCTCAGGTGTTCTTATTATGCTAAAAATACCAAGGTAACCATTTCAGCATATAAGATTAAGTCGGCGCCGGTATGTCGAGCGAAAGCTGGATACTCCATTCTATGAAGGCTCAGAAGTGGTGACGGATCCATAGCCTACATTGTTATAGACTTGATTCCTTATTGACTTAACTGTGTTCTAGAATGTTTAACCGAGAAAAATTAAATAAAAAATCTTGCAAGTTGGATTTAAATTATTTCTTTTCACCAAGAAGTATTTCTGTGTCAACTCAAGCCACACTGTTCTTCTTCTTTGAGGCTCTATTTAGCATTTGTTATCTCCATGTTGTCTTGCGTTAGATACTATCGTGTAAATCAATTTGATAGGGACATAACAAAACTCTACTCAAATTTATTAAGAGACTACTATGCAAATAAATTTCGTAATGGGGCGTCTTCCGCAAATTGGTGCTATTTGAATGCATGTATAAGCTCCGATTTTGTGGAGAACATTTCAGACGCGAGTGTATTTTCGAGATCCCTTCTCAGTAGCGTTGAGTCGAGGCTGGAATGAGCTTTAGTGAACTAATTTGTTTCTCATTTAGGTTTAGTAACGGTGCTCACCTTAGAAACTATCATTTCCAAAGCAATTGTGGGAGACAATAAATGACTTTCGATAATAAAATTCTGTAGAGAACTATTCTGACATATATTTTTAGCACGTCTGTGTGCTAAGTTATCTTTATGGGCTAGTATTTTTATGCGTGATTTTCTAGTTTCACATGGTATTTGATATAATATATTTTCCACTTAAGCTTAATATAAAATATTATATTTGTGTCACGCGGAGTTAATAATCTTTATAAGCTATTATCTATGATAAACACAAAAGCTTAGAATTTTTGCCACGTCTCGATGATAATTTTTAATAATTATATCAATCTTTAGAGAATTTTTCTGTCTAAAATACATGCGCTGCATAGAAAAAATCTATAAAACCGATGAATGTGTACCTTTCTAAGTTCTGCTTTTTTTAAAGCGAATATCATTGTATGATCTCTGCATTGTGTGTCAACCAATACCAAATACATATTATAAATCTGAGATCTGTGGAATATTTTTTGTTATTATTGGACAACCAATGAAAATATAAACTCAAATATATCACCGAAGTTTGGTCTATATACACATTCATCAATTTTTCATATATAATATCAAATATTCCAAAAATCAATTATGAATATTCTTCTCGGTCAAGTGATTTTTGTGGTCGGACAAATATGGAGCCTTTTGTACAAGTAACTACAAGAAGATTAAAAATTTATAACTTCAGCAAAAGAGTATGAAAAATGTCTCTAAAAAGCGTTGTATTATCTGTAATAACAATGATGGATAAACATTATCTGTATTAAAAATGAAGAGTTCTCGAAAGTCAGATTGGCCAGTATATTGGGCCACGTTGAGTAATGCTGAGTGTTAATCCTTTGTGACTTATATATCCGCAAAAAAATTTCGCTAAAGTCATCAGAGTACCGCAATCGAAGATCAATTGATTTATAATGTGTGTTGCATAAGAAGTGTAAAGGGCTATGGTGTGCGTAATATCCTTTTATTGGTTTCTGTATTATCAATTGGAGTTGAAAGAGTGTTAAATCCGATGTTTGTTTGACATTCCGATCAGCTCCTAGAGTTATAATAGTTGTGAACATTTCCAATGTTTTAGTATCTTTTACGAAAAATTTTTTTTCGTCGGAATGGTTTTATAACACACAATTATTGTACACGCGAAGGCATTACTCTGGACTCTCAAAGACTTTTATAACATTTGTCTTGGAACACTAAGTAATGACATTTTCTGTTGGTAATCGAAATCACTCCGTATCTGGCTAGCGTTCTCGTTTTGTCGCTTTGATTTAATTATTTTATAAATGTATACTTAGAAAGTAACTTGATATATAAATTAATAGATTAATTTTTGACTGGAAATTGAGAAAAAACTCATAAAAGACTTTTGTTCATAAGTATTATATAAAAGAACTTTGTATATTTTTTTTTCCTATAAGAAAAACTTAGCATAAGGATATAAAACATTTTTTATTTCATATAAACATTCAATTATTTCACTAAAAGATAAATACTATGGTTGTTTAATCGAAGATGATTTCATACTGTTTAGCTGCGGGTTTGTTTATGAACATCTTCTACTCTCCTTTTTGATAAACAATTCTTGTTAGAGTATTTTTTCTTGGCATTTGCAAAATATGTACCAGTCTGACCAAATAACTATATAGGAGCGTTCAACGTGCCGAGAAGACACAAATGTGGACGCACTTTGCGTGATGTATAACTATGATTTTTGTTTATACTAATATTAATGGTCGGCTGGAACAAAAATTAAGCTCTTTTCATCTAAACGCACCGGCCAACGTGGGTTGTTATGGATAACATTTTGCCTAATGCCTTTGTGGGTTTAAAAATGTCAAATTGTTACAGAGAAATTTATAATTCTTATCGTAGTGTACGCTAAAAAGCATAGCGTGAAAATTTAAAATAAATAACACCTCATGGGATTTCTCCTGCAAAATTATTCCCGGCAATGGGGTCAGCGTCTACGACGAATTCTTAAAACACCTATTCAGTCTCATTGAAAATGGATCGTGTTCAAAAGAGTGGCAGATAGAGGGGGCGGATGGACTGCGGGCCCGAGATTAGAGAAGTTTTTGGTGACGGAGAGTCCGAAAGCGTGTCTGAATTTGAGTCTTAGGTTCATTTTACGACCAGCTGAGAGTAGGGTTTACAGATATTATAAGAAAGTCATACGTGTTTCCCAGAGAGAGGAAAATTACGATGAGCGAGAAAAAAGATTTTACGGCTAGGCAGTTTAGCATAAAATGGGCGACTTAAAAGTACCACACTAATTCACTCAAAATAATGTGTTATGTATATAATACATTTATAAGTCCTTCAGATCTATGAATTTCGTCATATTTTTGTATTAGCTCGTAATGTCTAACACTAAGTGAGCTGTTCTTCGTGCCTAATTTATTTAATATTGGTAATACTCTACGGCTTTTATACGGAGAGACAAAATATAACTTTAATTTCAGAAAATATAAGGTATATAGGAAAAATATGATGCCTATTTAAAATTCTTTCGTATATTGGCGCCCGGATGGAGGACTAATGGGCTTAGGTAGCTTTTCGAAACTCTCTCAGTTAATATGGAAGATTGTAATATGGCTCTGCGTGAAATGACTATGACATTATATCGCATATACTTCGTTTGTAGCAGTGGCTTGTGGAGGCTAGTAACTAAATCTTTTAAAAAATGCGTTGTGTAGACAGTAAATGAGGGAGATTTTACGGAGAAATAAACTTTAAATACTCTGGAAGAATATATATCATAAAATAAGTTGTTACAAATATCTGAAAAAAAATATAAAATACGACCAGACGTTTCGAAAATACACGGCTTAATGTACAGGGACAAAGTAAAAATACTCAGCTAGGTACGTAGATTTTACGTCTTTCATAATGGAGAATCAAGGTGCATTTCTTGTCTGAGCGAAGAGTTTATATCACGGCGGCGTTTGAATTTTAACAGCAAAGTTTAAAATTTGGAGATACTAGTTTGTAATCAACCAATCCGATTTCAGACTTTTCTCATTGCACTTCTGTTTAAGATGCATGAATTCAAACTCCATCTTCGTTCGGGTCCATATTAAGTTAATATCTAGCATTTTGTTATTTTTGATATTCTTAGGAACTATCTAGAGTAGTATATTACTTTTTTAGCATAAAGGTTTCCTGATGGTTGAGTCAAAATACAACCTCTTAGAAAATAAATAAGTTCATCTTTAAAATTGAATCTATGTGCTAACCCTCCTTTTCTAGCCGTGCTAACACAACTGCGAAGATGTACATGCTTGATTGTCACGTGTGTTTAGATATCTCGCCGTCTGGTTCTAAGTGGACGCTCATTGATTCGACTGGCATTCTTCGCGTATTCTGAACAACGAGACTAGTATTCAATGCTGGATAATGCACTATCGATACTTAGGACCAAGTAATGTAAAACTCTTTTGATTAGCGAGCCAGATTAATTCATACTGCAAAAATGGAAAAATAAGGAATGGCGCATTATAAGTACGTGACTGCTGTAAAGGCTTAGCGTAGTAGCATTTGAATTTGCCAATTGCAACCCTGACGCAGCAAAAATAGCTTACTTTGCAATGTCAAAAGCAAACGTTTTCGACGTTTGAAAGATTTTGAAAACATGAAATGCGTCATATCAAATAAGTCATATGATAAAAGTAACGTGCAGGATTCGGCAATGACAGGTCTGTCCTGTCCTTTTCTAGTTGTCCTGTCTGTTGTAAGTTTTATGCACATTACTCATGTGGGGTGCAAATAAAAAATCTAAATAATTTGGTCGCTTGCATATGCGGAGGTTGTAATGTTACTTTTTCGAAACGTCGATGACGCATTTCATGTTTTACCGCGAATATCCTATAAAAAAACTACATTTTGCTTAGAGTGAACATGATATACGGTATATCTTGTCCACTTTATCACCTTTTGATTACACAAATCTTTATTTTTCTTGAGAATTAGCTGAGAGATTCTAGATTAAAAAATTGGGTAGAAGTGGTGGAGAGTCACTTTTTTGTCAAGTTTAGCAAAAAATTTTTTTATTATCAATGTATGAACAAAATTACTACTTTGAATTGTAAAAATAGTTGTGTTTTGATTCTCAAAATGCGAATAAAGTATTTTGCCTCGTCAGGGTTGCCTCGTCAGGGCATATGCAAATTGTTGTCATTTTATGAATAAACTCCGGTGAAATTTATTTCTTGAAAAACAAATAATTAAGTAAATAATGATTTTAAAGTTTTTATTTTTACCATTTATTGTTACCGGTAATTTAGCTGGTAAACTTCTAAAAACTACAAAATATGATGAGTTGATAGAGTGGTCCGTCAATAGAGGAGATTACAGCAAAAATATAACTTTATTCAATGGTATTTATGGGCCTGGAATTCGAACATTGAATCCAATTACAGCCGGACAAAACATTTTGACAATTCCTATTAAAAATATTATAGATATCAATACTGCTACAGAGGTAAAACATAATTAATATCTGCAGGATGTAATAAATGGGTCGATCGTAAAATGTTTAAAATGTATAAATGCCATATTTTTAAGTTACAACAACCTCAACGAAAAGTTCTAGAGTTCAAAATTTGACAAACTTCTGGTCAAAAATGGTTAGAAATTAAACCACCATAAGTACACTTTAAAAATATTTTTTTAAAGCCAAATAATAATTTCAAAAATGCAATTAAATCATGAAAAAAGCAGATTTAGTTACATTTTTTAAATGTTTAGAAAATTTATATTTTTATTGCTCCATGCAAAAAAATGTAGAATGTGTCATTTTACAGAATTCAGTCTTAATAATCTAATCCTGAAAAATGGAATTTTATGCTATAGAACTCGTGTTTTTGCCGGTTAAGTTCAAATCTCAAATTAATACATTTTGTTTTAAACATTTTACTATCGATCCGTTATAAATTGATGATCACAACGTTTTTGTAAAATGTTTCTATTATTTGTACTGTATATCCAGGTCGTTTGATTACGGACTTCGGGAAATTTTTTTAACTAACAAAAATAAACATAAATTTCGAATGAGGCTTAGGCTGTCGTGCAAATTTGCTTCACAAATTTCTGAATATTGATATTACGTTAAATTTTGTGTTCGATTTATATTGGCCGAAATTTGAGCCAATCAGCATGAACACTTAAATTTATGACGGTGCAAAATTCAGGAATTTATTTTGCATGCTCAAACTATCGAGTTTTGCTGATAGTTTAGTAAAAAATTTAATTTTTAGATGCTCTTTGGAAAAGTCCCAACAAATGACTACAAATTGGAATGTCAAGATACTCTTATTTTATTTTTGATTATTGAGGCACGCAAAAAGAAAAAATCTGAATTTTGGCCGTACATAAAAACATTTCCAACATCTTTCGAAACATTATTAATCAACTTTCCTGCTAAATATGACCAGTTTTTACTTGACCATGTTGTGGAACTGAAGTACAGAACTCGAGAAATATTCAAGTTGAGTTTAGGGTTATAAATATGTCGTAAAAATTTATCAATGATACGCTTTTTTTTTAATTTCAAAAATTTCCGAAAACATTTTGTCACACTATCGAATAAACGATACTTTGAAAAAGCGTTTCTATAGAAGAGTTTTCAAGCTTTAGATATTGTGCAGTTGATGTTTAATGGTAGATGGTAAGATTTTCGAAAATATTCGCCATCAGAAAAATAGGAAAAAAATATCGAACCACTTTCCACCAATGAGCGCTCACCTAAAAAGCTTGAAAATGTGTATCATGAAATTAATTCTTCTTATAAACTGTAACTACAAGTAAAATGTAGAAGTAAACTTCCTAAATTATTGAAAAACGCGCTAAAAAATAAAATTTTTATTTATAATGGTTGCAAAAAATCAAAGAAATTACGAAAATCAAATTAAGACAAAAAGCTCATGTTTTTTTGCCTCATCAATAAGCTAGAAGATATTCGAACGCCAGATATTCGAACGCGCTCATTGGTAAGTGAAATTACCTACGTAAGTAAGATTATATTTCACACGGACGCTCTTTTGTTGAGAGCCATTTTACATCAACTGCATTGGTGGATTTCGAATACAATAAGACCTTTTTGAAATCGATGGTCTCAGATTTCTTTCATTTTAAGCTCAGTGTGTTTGCCGTAGGCCAAAACCAATTTTGAGAAAAAAAAAATTTCTTTAAAAATTCACCACAAGGTAGCAGGAGGCGCTCAAAGTTCAGAAAAATCAAAATCTGTGCTCGGGGGTAGCGCCTACGTGAGATTATAAATTGACCAGTTGTTGGTGTTTTATGAATTCATGTAAGTTTCTCCATGGGTATTTTGTCAAATTTTTGGAATTCGACCCCAGGGTCTCACAGGAGGTGTAAGTTCAAATTTGAGGGTATCAAATTTTGGACGTCGAAAATGTCTCAATTTGACCAAAAAGTTCACCACATGGCAAATCGTCACCATTGATCACGAAAATGACCTTTAAAATTGAAAAAACTATCCACAAGTGACGCAAGAGAGCAAAATTGCTAAATCAGTAAAAACTCAAAAAATCAGTGAAAAAAAATCAAAATCTGTGCTCGCGGCTAGCGCCTACGTGATTTATAAATCGACCAGTTGTTGGTGTTTTCAGAATCCATGTAGGTTTTTCCATGGGCGTTTTTCTCAAATTTTTGAAATTCGACCCCAGGGTCTCACAGATTTTGAAAACACCAACAACTGGTCAATTTATAATCTCACGTAGGCGCTACCCCCGAGCACAGATTTTGATTTTTCAGAACTTTGAGCGCCTCCTGCCACCTTGTGGTGAA
>SCLH01001089.1:88168-106689 GCA_004367855.1 Oikopleura vanhoeffeni | reverse complement strand
ACAATCTGTGCGGTTAATTAAGGTCAATAATCATTGATGTACCTTAAAAAACCAGGGAGGAGATACATTTTGAAATAATAATTCCGTCACTTTTTTAAGCACGGTTTTGATTAGACGAGCCATCCGTCACTTCCGTTTTTATATAGGATGCAAGATTTTTGTTTAAATATATCAGAGAGGGGTTATATAATATAACTTATATTTGGTCGAACGATTTGTACTTGTGCGACAATCAGCCATTGAAAACCCCTTAAAATGCGAGGACCACCCCTTAATAATAATGGCCCCCATAATGGCCATGTCTGAAGATTTTCGGATCAAACAAATTATAAGGTTATTTTGAGCCATCTTGGCACCCTCAGAAGATTTTGAAGAAATTTAGGACAAACAACGTTTTCAAAACATATCGAAAATAACAGTCGTAGTAACAAAAAAAAAGTCGTTCATCAGTTAATCTCCGCCGAAAAGACGCAGTAAACTGGGATGTACATTTAATGTATTTAATTTTGGAACTTCGACCGTTTTACATGTACCGAGAATTATAGTAGACATTATTATAGAGATATAGTTGTACATGTAAGAATAAAAAGCGACCAATAATTATAATATCGTCGTTTTTTCCTAAATTGTATCCGACGGAAAGTTCGTTTTACTTTGTGCACATTAGGACGAAATTTCTTTAATTTAATTGACGAAAATTCGCTTTTACATTGTGTTCATTCGGATGAAATTTCTTTAACTTAATTTCACGGGCAAAAAATTCAAACCACTCATTATACTATAAGTGGTTATATGAAGCCGAAACGTTAAATAATAAATAAATTTTCAACAATATATGTAGGAGCTTAATTCAAATTTCAACCTTCGATCAGGCGGTTAACTTGTGTACGCTAAAGTGATTTTTTTTGTTAAAAGCGAAAAAATGGTAACTTTCTTAAAAAATCATTTTTGACAAGTCGATTTTTCTGGAAACAAAGTCGTTCAACGAATTCATGATCTGAATTGGTTGAACTAATATGCTTTCAGAATGTCAATTTAACGGCAAGCCACCTTATTGCATTTTTGGCGTTTGTCCAATTTTTGTAGGCACTGGTTTTCTGAAGTATCAAAATATACGTAAAATTGTATTTTGGTTCGGTTTCAAAATTTCGCCACATTGTTTCATAAGAAAAATGGAAATTTTAAGTTTCCAGAATACACAGTGTATTATACACTTCGATCAAGTCTTTGCTGAAAATTTCAGCACCATACAAATCTTCTTTTGGACCATTTTGACACCACATGTATGTATTAATTTATTGCTCAGTATTTAAAACATGTTGTTGTTGTAAAACATTCTGTTTTTAAATCAGAAGATTTTTTAATAAATTAAAGAAAAACAACTTTTTCAAATTATAATTATGTGATGGTTTTTACTGTTGTAAACCATATCCTAAATAGACTTAATCGTATTTGTGAGCAAGAGGGTAGGAGCGTGTCAGAGCTGAGCAAGTTGACTCGAGTCTAGTATAGTTGGCGAAACCAAAGATAGCCTCGAGTATTTCTTTTTGCTCGAGGCCGCTTTTCATTTCGATGTGTCAATCTCGAGCGCCATCAGCTCGAGCCGACCACGCTCTCTTTCTCACAAATACGATTAAGTCTATTTAGGATATGCATCTTTTCAATCTTTGATCCAAGTAAAACATTCGATCTACGATAAAAATTACAGCTTGAATTTTCTCGTCTCCTGCGTTTTTTACTTTTCATGCATACAAACCAGTCAGCGACTCTTATTTCAAAATGATGGTCGCTGATTGGTTTATCTCTGCGGAGAGAAAAATCGCAGAAAACAAGAAACTCAGACTGTACTTCATATCATTTCTGTAAAGAGACAAGCTGATTTGTCTGCATATATTAATAACAAAACGCGTAAAGTTAATTTCTCGGTAATCTTTATTGTAAAGTTGCCAGACAAAAAGGGGGATTGCTTTTAAATGAGGTTGCAGAAACAACTTAAACCCGCGAGACTCCCTTTTAAATATCAATCAAAGTGCAAAAGCAGCCTTTTGACATTTTCGGAACAAGCGGGTTGGGGTTATGAATTAGAAAATATAAAAGGAGAATGCATTTAGCAGACGTTAACAGACGAAAACAATTTACACCGGTTTACCCCTAAAAGTGTTTTTACATAGAGATAAACTGGTGTATGCGACCTTAATGTATAATAATTACAGGTTTACAGTAGTCCACTCAAGTTTACGAAATTATAAATTCGAAGATAATCGAAATACGAGTGTATATCACGGAAATATAATGCCCACCGGCCTGCTGACACGCAATTTTGAACCAGTCTAATATTAAAGTATATTTAACATTTTTAATATTGGACTGGTTCAAAATTTTGCACCAAAATGGCAAGTTTGCATATAGTATGACGATTCTGTCCGAGCGGACAAATGATATCACCATGTTGTCCGCTTAGAGAGATTTTAATGCACTAAAATTTCCATTTTGTCTGCTTAGAGACTTTTTACGGGGTTTCAGAAGAAATGAGTTGGTTTGCTTATTTTTCCGCTTAGAGAGTCCGCTTCGACAGACTCCATTACTGTAGTAATAAAAATTTTAATATAGTTATAAGAAGTTCTTAATTGGATGACTAGATCAAGGTGGTTAAAGATGTTAAAATGTAAATTTGCACGCACTTTGAATTTTCAATAATTTTCTATGAGGCAAATAAGGGGTAACTTCTAAAAATTTGCTTCGTCAAAAAATGCATTTTCATACTGGCAGTCTACGAAGAAAAAATATTTTAGAACAACATAATTTTATGGCGGGGTCGCAAAACCATTCTCTGATTTTAAAAAAATTTGGCCGCTTCGCTGCCAGTGGTTCGTGTTTTGAAACTCCCCTAATTCTCTATGTTAATTTATATATGCAAAAGCTTTACAAATTCAAAGTGCTTGCATATTTCCAACGATTTCACAGCCGACACCCTATAAGTGAATTGTAAGGTTTGAGAGGGTTCGCACTGCTAAACTGTTTGAGGCGAAGAAAGATTTTTCGAATGTACTTTTCCTAAATGTCTCATCTCATTTAGTTTAGTCGTATGAACCCTCCCAAATCTCAAAATCCACTCCAATGACCCTCTTAAACACTCCTCAAAGCTATCTTAATCGAAAAAATAAAGCATTTCTACTTAAAAATTATTAAAAAATATGCTGATTGCCTTAGTTGAACTTTGGACCTGTCGACCATAAAAAGGCTCTAGGTTCAAGTTCAAAGCGACTTATTAGAAAGGCACCAAACGCTTTGATCATGATAAGCTGACAATCTAGGAGTTTTTGAAAAAAATGCTTTTTAAAGCCGCTGGGTTTATACAAAACGCGCTGGTATAAAATATATGTTTGTTCCCAACGAATTTGCAATATGTGACGTCAAAAGGGTATAATCTCTGATCACAGCTTAAAAAAACTAGGGTGACTTCGGATGAAATTAATCAAGACCGACAATTTGTTTATTCCTGGTTTTAACCGGGGCAAAATAATAAAATAAACGATACAAATATTTATCGCGTTTTGAAATTGAGGAATATCAAAAGTCAATCAAGTTATTGCTGATGTTGATAAAGTAGTTTTAAGATTTTAGACCGTAGTTTTTTCTAACGCTTATCTTTTTCCAGGTGGTTTCGGTTTGCCTTTTTCTGGCCCATGCTCAAATCGGATGGAGTGTTTTTTCAACGCGGATTTTTCCCTAAAAGTTCTCCCACAGCCAGGTTCCGTGCAAGCAAACGGTTTTTCACCAGTATGAATCAGCAGGTGACTTTTTAGCGCCACTGGTGAGCTACAGATTTTTTTGCAAGTTGGGCAAGTACGGCCTTTTATAAGCGCCAATGTTTTGTTTTTAAACCGATGCTCACGCAGACAGACTCTCAGCTCAGAAATGGTTTGATAGCATTTTTCGCACTCGGTGCATGGATGTACTTCAGGTTCCGGTTCACATTTTAAAACAGGTTTTTTATTTTTTTCAAATGATGGCAAAAGCAGCTTCAAATCGCGGATTTTCATGTCGAGATTTGATTGGCCAATATTATAGATTTTGTGAGATATTTTGGTATCTAAAACAGTATCTCGTAGTACAGAGTCGAGATCAGAGGTGTAAATATTAAACTTTTTCATTTCAGTTTTTTGTCTCTCCAGCTTGATTTTATACTTTTCTTTCTTTAGGCGTTGAGGCGAAAGTTTGCTAGAAATTACATCGATATTTATAGGTTTTTTAGCATCATATTTATTGGGTGCGACATACGGCTCGGGCCTGGATAGCCTCGGTGCTTTTGGTAGTTTCACTTTATAACCCATTTTAATACACTCCTCAAGGGTCGCAAAAGGGTCTTCACCGGGAATTACCGGAATAACCGGTTGGTTATTGTATTCCTTTATATTCTGGATTATTATAACCGGCGGTCGATTTCTGGTAAATTTCGGCGGCGTGGCTCGTGGCACCCTTGGTGTGAAAACAGCAGAGTCATAAATGCTTGAAGAGGATTCGTGGCTGGAATAGTCGGAAGTAGTTTCGGTAAAATTTGCCGAAAATGTTGGCTCTGAGCGTTTTTTATTTTGAGTTTCGTCTTGGTAAAATTCTTCGAGCATTTCTGATTCTGATAAGGATATTTCGCTGCTAACATTTGATAAAGATGTTTCATTATTGCCAAAAACATCGTCGAATAAATCAGACATATCTTCAGCATTCAGGTCAAAATCTTCAAAAACCGAGTCGGAAATATCTTGAAGAGAGCCGCATACGGACACGCTACGACTCCCCAAAGAAAAATAATCTTCACTGTAAACGCTTTGTACATCGCTAGAAACCGAACTAGGCGTTTTAATATCATAACAAATATCACTATATGGAGATCCGCATTCTTCTTGGTACACAGATTTTAGAGTATCTTTGAGTATATCATTCAGGCTGGATTCCACAGAAGTTTTTTTGGGACCTTCTTCGAGATCTGTCAGGTACTCGCGGATACTGTCGACATTGTCTGTCAGCCATGTTAACTCTTTATGAACGTCGTCGAAACGATTTGCTAGATTGTCAATTCGGTGAAGTTCTGGGATGTTAGAAAAGATCACATCCATTTAATTCCTAAAAAATAAATTCATTATTTGCATTGAAAAATTTGTTTTGGAACCGAAATTTCAGGTTCAAATCTTGAGGACGTCATATTGTTTTTGTCGTAAATCTACCTTTTTATAACTTGTTTGCGTCTATAAAATCTGTAATTTGGTCATAATGTGAAGAATTGTAACTTTTAGAGGGAATTGTGACTATTTGTGCGATAATATCTGAAATATCAATTCCAATTCCATCGATTTCTAATAAGCGGTTTATTCAAGGTAAACTATTTATTGACTTCAAATAATATTTACGTCTCAAAACCTTTTTTAAAGTTGCTAAGAGTTCCAAAAAGGTTCAATTGTATATACTTTATTTTTCATTTTTACTAATAACTATGTCCATTTATTCCAAGGTATATGGCATATCCTAATTTAACCAAATAACACACAAATTTTGCACCCCGGATTGACGCATAAAATAGAAGTTTTTGTAAACCTTAGATGGTTTTAATGCTCATCTAGACGTTTGTAAGAAAAACTGGAAATTTAAATAATATTGAAAGCTCATTATTATAAAAATTAAATAAGGTCCTAACAGTGTTATGATAACACAAGTCATAATTTCGATTTAAAAAAATAATTCTAAAACATCACCAAATACATTAACGTTGCAAATATCTATACTAGCAGTGTGGTATTTTTAACGATAATGGAGTCAGCAATGATAAAGAAATATTTTTAAATCGCAATAATGACCTATTATTAATAGGCTGTTAACCTGCTGATTTCATTTTTCGAAACATTAGCTTTCTATTTCATTTAGTTTTCTAGTTATTCTAACAAGCGTCTAAATAAGCGCTAAAGTCATCTGAAGTTTAGAAAATGTTCTATTTATGAGATCGCTTAATTATATTTAAGGTTCAAATAAGATCAAAAATTTAACCGTAAACAATCACTTTTTTATTACATAATAAATTCCGACTTTTTATAAACCGACAATATCAAACAAATATCCGACAATATCATAACAAAGGTGTTATTATATTGCGAAATATATACTTGAAGTCTATTTGCTAAAGACCTGACTTTCTGGATATTTCCTAAATAGTGAATGAAACCACGATGTGTCCACGCAAGACAAGCCTTATGTTTAGACATAACTAAGCAAATTACAGTATTAATTTTTTGATAAAACTACCGGATTTTTAAAAACGTAATAAAGCTCCTTAAATTTTTTATGAAGGACGTGCTGAACTTGAAGAGTCTACGTTACGAAACGTTTGTTAAAGGGTTAATGAAAAATATACCGAACTTTACAAAGGAAGTGGTCTCAATACATGCCGATATCACGCCTGTGAATCTTTCTAATGCGTGTTTAAACATGTATAACTGAAATACAATATTCAAATAATCTACGTTGAGAGCGCTTGTTTTTTCCGTGCATTATCCATGGATTTACTGAACGAAATGTATAATATTTCGCAATGATCCATTTTTAGGGTTTCCGCCGAGAATTTTTTGAAGTTCTAAAGTCTGGGAGTTATTAAATAAAGTTTTGACCGATTATGAATCATTTTGACGGATATTAAAACATAAATAAAATTTTATTGTAATTTTACCTCAAAAACATTTAAAAAGTGACTTTTTCAAACTAATCTATATTGTACTGTCCTGTATATATTTTCACTTTAAAATTGAAAAAAATCCAGATTTAAAACTTTTCAAAAGAGATTTCTAAATTTTTTTTGAGCAAATCAATCATAAAAGTGCTTTGCGTGCATTTTTAGGGGGGGGTTAAACCTAGAAAACCCAACTAAACTGGATATAAAAAAACCTAAAGTTACCCCAAAAACTGACTCCATTTGATATCAAGTTAGAATATTGTTGACCATTTGTTTGTCAACCAAATCGAATAACTGTTTCACGAGTTGGTTTTTCGGGTCAATCCCGGCGCAGATTCTATCTATTTTACAACCGTACTTCAAATCATAGTCAATTGAAATTTTACCCCGAAATAAATGCAGATAGATTTGTAAGATTATTCTATTTCTCGTAAAATGTGCTCTATGCGGATTAAATGGACCAGTTATTATGAACAGTATTAGACTTCCAGAAAACTTGATATAATTAGTTGCTGAGTTTTTACGTGAGAAAAAGGCATGTTTACAAAAATTTTTTTTGGATAATTACAACAAGAAACACAATTGTGCTCGAACTTCAAAAAAAAGCTAACGTACGAGAAGACGTCTCTAAAATGAACGTTTCGAAATATCAGATTTGTCATAATCCTTTTTGGTACTCTTCGAACAAAATATCGATGATAAAGCGATATTTTCTCATTTCACTCGGAACTTTGGTTATGCAAAGCTTGGAGTTGTGGGATCTTGGTTAACCTTTTTCGTCAAATGAATAAGGTAATGTGTACTAACTGACCATGACCAAAATCCAAATTACTCTCTAAATAGCACTCAAACTTGAATTTGATGAGGTTTTCAGTTTTTAGCCGCCGAATTAATAAGCCGATTTACTAAAAACTTTGCATCCAGAATTTTTTCGGAAAAGATTTTGGTCGAACTGAATAAACATTTTAATAGGAGTTCTATAAGTAGAGAGCGACACGGGCAAAATCTTACTTTTCAACCAGAAAAAATCGTGAAAAAAATTAAGGGGAATAATTTCAGCAGAAAAATTACCATATATTTCTTGGTATTCTTACAGGTTTAAATTTAAATAACCACTTTCATCTACTGCAGGAGTCTGCAAAGCTAAGACATTAGGATCATTGTGATTTATGGATAATTGTTAACTACTATGTCAAACATCGCCTTTCTCTACAAAATACAAAAAAAATTCCCCGAAATTTTTATCTGGAATGTACAGTATGTCACGTTTTTTTTTTTTTTTTCCAATTTGCATAAATCTGAATTCCACCGTTTTGATTGGTTTTTAAGGGTACTCAACGGTTTTTTAATTCAGGGTAGGGACATAAACTGCACCAATAGCCTCAAGAAGCCACAAAATGCATTTCTGCTCTTATCATAAAAAAAAAATTCGTGATTTTTCTCAAAATTTTCGAGTTTTTTCATATTTTTCTAAGTATTTTTGAGAAAAAATACATAACCTCAATTTTAATAAAATTCTAAAATAAGTAAAAGTGAGTAGCACCTTTTTACTTCAGTTTTGCAGTAGCTTCAATTTGAGGGTAATTCGGTACAATCGGATGAAAATAAATTTCTAGAAACTCCAAAAATTGACTTCCGGCTGAACCAAAATGCAATTTCTATTAATAGAGAGCAATGATTGAAAAAAAGTTTTACATTGAAATTGAGAAGAACATGTGTCTACGAATTCTATCAAATTTAAAAAAAATAGACCGAATCGTTTTTGAGAAATTTCGTTTTAGTTTGAAATTTTCACGTTTACTTGATTCTAGAATATAAGGGATCATAATTTCAACCTGACGTAAGCAAATTTTTTCTTCAGTAGACCATGAGCTTTCATTTGATGGTACTTTCAACTCGATACGATGAAATTTTGTTTTATAGAAATCATGAAAATTGACTTACGGCTGAACTAATCTGCATTTTTTATAGATAGGAGCGATTTTCAAAAAAAAATTTCCACTAGAAATTGAGAAGACATGTTTCTCCGAATAATGCCTAATTTAAAAAAAAAATCGACCGAATCGTTTTTGAGAAAATTGAGCTACAAATTCTAAAATATCATAAAATTACGGTTTTTCATAATTCTAGAACAAGTCCGATCGAAATTTTGCAAAATATTTCGACAACTGTCGACGTAGTAGAAAAGGTTTTTCTTACAAACTCTCATCAATTTCCATTAAGCCGTTTCCGAGTTAAAAGCCATTGAAGTCAAAATCAGTGTTCTAGAACTCTACGCCCACTTGGTGCTGTGGTGCTCAAAAAACATTTTTTCTACTTTTGGTCGGGAGCAAAAGGATAGATCTTCATTTTAGGGTTTTCAGAATTTCGATAACTTGTTTCGTTTCCTTCTGAGCCCCGATCTAAAATCTCAAAAACCGTTGAGTACCCCCTTAATCTGGAAAAGACGTAGTATTTGCCAAAATTGATCGTTTATGCCGGGGATAGCAAGTTATGCAAATTGGAAATAGGAAAGCAAAAACGTGACATACTGTAGCAAATTTAGTCTCGAAAAGTGAGGTTGAAATGTAGAAATAGGTTTATATCTATTACGGTACTTGATGTGGCTTTTATGCTACTTTTCAGATGGAATTAACACTGAAATTTTTAAAGTGGCATAAAAGCCCAAGAAAGGACTGTAATAGATATAACGGAAAATAAAACCTACTATGGCATAAATAGAAAAACCTCACTTTTATCAGTGAAACACTACATTTTTCATTCAAAAAGTCCTTTCAGCCTATATCCATTATTATGCCCGGGTCACTTTAAAAACTTATTCCCTATTCTTTTAACAGTCAAATAAGTTTTAAAAGTGACCCGGGCATAATAATGGATATAAACCTCCTAAGATAGGCAGATTTATTTTTGTAATTTCTCTTTCCCCTCAAAATCCTAGGAAAACTTTCATTGAAACTTTGGTATCGAAGTGGTAAAGATAGGATCAGGTATAGTTTCTAATAAATGAAAAAGTGGGTTGACCGTATAGCTAAGTGTAGGCAAAGAATTTTTTTTGATTATTAATAAGAAAATAATGCAAATTTCGTGACTTTTGTCAACCCACTTTTTCAGTCATTATAATTTTAACTATTTCTATCAAAACATAACACTGCTTTTACTGCCGGCATAATAAAGTTGTAGCTTTACTATACAAACCTACTGCTCAATACGTAGGAACCATATCTCAAGTAGTTCACGTTTCGAACTATTTCGCGTCAAAAGCCCAGGGTAACGATTCTACTGTACTAAGTGATTAAATGAAGGAGCAATTGAATTCCCCAGTCAAATCTTATCTTTACGAGAGGTTTAGCTTTCAAAATGCAGTCAATTATCTTATTTTAAGATTAATGTTAATTTGGAGAATATACAGTATGAGGGGATTTGCATGTGACCGTTTTATTTAGTTGAAAATAGATAAAAAATATTCTGATCCGCTTTTCACTGCACCTTTAAAATTATGCGTATACTACACTAAAAGTTGAATCGTGAAAAGGGTTGTCCTACCTCATTTACAACCCTGATCATGAGGTACGAAAATTTCAACTTTTACAGATTAAAATTGTATTACTGTACCAAAAAACAATGCTCTCACTTAAAAAAAATATAACGACAGATGTAGAAAGAAAGTGAAAGTTTATTAGCCTACAGTACAATACTAATATTGAGAACAATTTTGACTCTGTGATGTTTGCGTAGGCGAATCAGCTAAATGAATAGTCCAAATTTTAGTCAGAGTTAGAAATCACACAAACACCAACTAACCATTTATGGAAACCCCCTGTAATGGAAACCCATTACCATGTAATGGAAACCCATAACTCTTTAATAGAAACCCATTACTATTTATGGAAACCATTTTTGAAAAACAAGGCATAATTTAGTAAAATAAACTCTGTTTTTGCTGCTTAATTTGCTCAAAACTATTCTAAAAGTTTGTTGGTTTCGGCTGCTCTATAATTGATCTCTGAAGATGTAATTTAGAAAAAAAACTCAAAAATTTTTTGGCTGAAAACAACTTTTCAAATTTTGCCAAAAATTACCATGTAATGGAAACCCATTACCCTGTAATGGAACCCATAACCATTTATGGAAACCATTTTTTCACGAAAGTGGGTTTCCATAAATGGTTAGTTGGTGTAATGGTCACCCAAATAAAGGTGGTTTGTACTTCATTTTCCGCCACATGGAGCGCATAATAACTAACGAGATCAAAGTTAAATTAGTATGCCTGGTCTAAATCTACCAAAACCTAACGTCCAGACTCTAATGATTAGGGTCAGAAACTGGGAGTACTTAAATTTAAGCTTCTTATTCATAACGTAGAATCTGAAGTTTTAGACATAATCCCATTTTTGTTTGGCTAATCTGATTTTTCATCGATTAACTTGCACTGGGTAGGTCAAAACTTCAAGAAATTATCTATTTGATTTATATTTTATCCCTTTCGATTTAGAAATTATAATCTTATACAGTCAAAGATTATAATTTCTAAATCGAAAAGGTTAAAATATGAAGAAAATAATTATAATGTGGATACATTTTTTAAACTTGTCTGTTAAATATTCGTCTAAAATATGCTGAACACGCTATCAATACATTCAGATTCGTAGTAAGTTATACGCTGCCCTTTCGGCATATAATGTGGTTGCGTAAGCATTTAAAATATTTTTTACTACATCCCGAGACTATTTTTTACAAGCTTTTTAGAAGTTTTTTGAAGATTAAAATGGGCTGAAGTTTATTACTCATGTGACTTTTATAAAAACCAAAAGTACAATGTTTTGACGATAAACAACAAAATGTAAAGTTGTGAACCTTGCTTGAATGGCTAATTTTAATGTTTTGTTGGAATTAGCATTTTATTGAGTGTCTTTAGTCATTCCTTCTATAGATCTATTTATAAACTAACTATACACTTGGTTCTCCTCTGATTTGACGTTAAGTGAGTTGGTTATTTACGTTGTGAGCTTACATTAACCTTATAGAGTTGACAAAAATTCATCAAAATTTGTTCCTTTGAGTGTAAAACGTTTTAAAAATTATTCTGAGTTTTTGTATTTTTTTTGTCACTTGACATGATAATTATTGCATTTAACTGCCAAAAAGTGTTTTTAAAATATTTTTAATAACTTACCGTGAACAAGGTTTATTCAAATTATCATTTCATTTTCCTTCTCGTGAAAAACCTCTTATCATAAATTTGTTTTAAATAAATTTACAGCTTCTTTCAACGTGCTGCGAGTCTAAATGAGAAGGCCGAGAACGATCGAGCCCAGGAAAAAAATTAACTGCAATTTTTTGTGAAGCCCTGCGGGTGAACGGTTAGAGCCTTATATTTAAAAAATATATTTTTTGAATAGATGGCTTTTCTAGAGCTCGCTCAGGAGTACTCAGCTCAACCATGGTGATGGGGCGCTCTTTCACTACACCACCAGACTACCCACCGCTTTAACCAACGCAATTTTCATTACAATCAACTTTTTTGACAAACCATACTGCCCTAGGAATTTCGTCTCTAATCATCGAAATGCGTATTTATATTTATTTTAAGGGGGTTGTTGACGTTTTAACTTCATCTTTTAAAAAAATCGAAAAAATGCGAAAATTTTTTTTGATGATTGGGTTCTTAATACACTTAATTATCACCCCGTACCAATTTGGAGCATTTTAAATGCCTCTAAGGCCTTTATTTAATCAGTCAGATATACCCCCTTAAGGCAAACTCAATGAAAAACTTAGTCTCCAGAAGTTTTTTCTATAATCATTCTTGTGGCTCAGCAAAAAACAATGGACAGACCCTGAATGCTATCATAATTTCTAGAAAAATTGTAGATTTTGGCATTTTTGAGAGATCTGGGCCGAAATTCAAAATTTTATCTGTACAATATGAATTTTTTTTACCAAAATTCATAGGAATTGGTTCGAAGAGAAATAATATCAAAGTATTTATAAACCAACATTTGAAGTCATATAATCTTAACAAGTTAGAAAAAATAGTTATACCTCGATACTGTGTATGACCAGTCCGAGCTGGTTAATCAAAGTCTGAATTGGACAAAAATCAATTAATGGCCACAACTTTTAGTGCTAAAATCACCAAATGATTTCTGGTTTTTCGGGCTTTTTACGGTATTAAATTTATGGCCCCATGTATTACGAAAAAAAGTTTGTTTACAGAACAATCTCAACACAATTTGTAAGGTGGTCTGCGAGAATAGTATTTCTTCATTTCCGCTTGAGGCGCTTTATTTTCAAATAAATAAACGCACTCATGCGGCTTCTATAATTCAAAAGTCAGGTTTCTATTTCTGTTGGATGAAAAGAAGGAAGTGAACTTTTTTTCTATATATACATAAATAAGTGATGATAGCCCCCATTTTTTTTCTCTGATTAACGACTGGTAGGACTTTGCAATTAAAATACCATTCATCAAGATAAAAAAAAATTTATTCGCGCATATAGCCAAAACCTTACAAATAAAGTTACTTGGTCCGGACAGTTATTATCTTCGGTGTATATTGGAAACTAAAATACCACCATAAAAAAGCTTATGATGACTAGAGTGGAAATTTTTTCTTGGTACTTTTATTATTTCTGGTGAAAACGGGGTTTCAAATTTCGAGTTCCAAAAATACTAGATAAAGACCTGAAAAGAGACGTAAAAGTGCAGCATCGTAGACCCCTTGAACTTAATCAATTAATGCTCTCCTAATACTAACAATAATAGGTTCCGTTAATTAACTCAAGGGCCGGTAGGATTAGGCGCTGAGAATAGCTTGAACTTATTAGCATAATAAATACACCAAAAATGCCTGCGTTGTTTATTTTCAAAAAGTGCTCGAGGTTTATTTTAATTTTACAAAATATGATTAATAGTTTGAAAGCTTCTGAATTTTGAGAACCGAAGCAAAGAAGTTTAATTTATTAATTATTTTGGGTAATTTTTGAAAGAATCATGGTTGTGCACATCATCAGGCTTGTGTCATGAATTTTGAACTTTGACTATAAGTTAGTTTGCATGACTTAATTTTAAAGAGGTTTGTCCTCGTATGATTCTATTTTCAGATAGCCATCTATAATTTTAAAGAGTTATTTAGGCAATGCTATTCTGATAAAAATCAAATAAATTTGAAACCCACGTTGGGGAATATTCCGAAAGGTCCAAAATACAGAGCTCTCTAGCGCTAAAAAGATACATAGGATCAACGTCCGTTTTTGGCCCAGTTAGTCTAGCAAACCATTTCAGATAACTTTTTTCTGCGGACACTAGTCTTTTTAAGCTTTAATAAGGGTGCTCGTTTGAGCAGGTACCACTTGAAAATCACAAGTCTTGACCGAATTTTACTTAATTTATCTCTTACTGAGATTATAGGTCTTAGCTTATCTCCGGTACCATGAGTTTCGGTGGCTTATCATGCAGCCTTCGATTGTAGAACAAGTTCACGCTACTCAATTTCAAGTCCAAGAAAGAAATATAGTTCAAAACCAAGCTCGTCTAAAGCTACTACTGTGTAGTAACTACACTGAAATTAACATCTAAAAGGGGCAAGCCTACTCGACAGGACTTAACCCACCTTCAAACAAAATTAAACCATTTTAACCTCTGTTTTAAGGAGGTTGTAGAGTCTCCAAATCAAATATTTGGCATTTTGAAACTCACATAAATTTAGAATATTTTGAAAGTAAAGTACCTCAAGCGCTAACTAACGTATACGTGCCATTGCTAACCGAGCTAAAATGCGGTTTTGTGTTGAACACTGATTTCTGTTCAAAATTGTGGGCCACAAATAGTTCACTAGGTACTAATAAATAATCTCAGCTAAATTGTTATATAAGGATTTCAGAAGAATGAAATATTCAAACGCCTAGCTAGATCGCTATTGATCGCTATTGATCGCTTACTTCTAACTTTGACTAGAGGCGCGCTTGAGCCCGATTTGAAAATATTACGGAATTTGAATTCTGGCTTTCTCAAGGTCGGAGAAAAACTTTGAAAACGTTTTTCAAATCTCCGCGTTCGTTTGGTTATAAACATAATTCAAATTTTTATAAATTGTTCAACAAAATTACATGTTCTGATATAAAATTACTTCACAAATTTTAATTATATAAAATTTCTATTTTTAGCCCACATTATTTCTGCANAAATATCAGTTTGGTTAAATTGTCCTCGTGGCCGATCTAAAATATCAGTTTGGTTAAAATGTCCTTGTGACCGATCCAAATTCAAAATATTGCCTCTTCGCTGCCTTCATTTTTAAAGCTAAGAATTCATCGTGGTTAAAATGTCCTTATGGCCGCTGTGATCGATATCGCCGAAAGATCCAATATCGCCAAAATTGCGTGGGCGTTTTATATTATTATCACAAATATTTATGAAAGACGTCATATTTATAGATACAATTTCCCTAATTTACGGACTTCTACACATGTCGGTATTTTACGTGATTTTAACCTATTGTAAAACTCCTTCAAAAATTGAAAAAACTTTTCAAATTATGACGTCATTTCTAACGCCCACGAGTTTTTCATTTTTGAGCAAAAAATTTATTTCTACATACTGTATATAATATACAGCAGGGTCCGGCGGATAAGTGAAAGTTTTTTCGCTCAAAACCTTCGCCTATCCGCCGGACGTCTGGGAAGATACGCTCTGATTGGTCAATTATAACAAGATCTATAATTTATTATTTAGTAAAAGGGTGGTCAGAGTGAGAATTTAGGCTGATTTTTTGCTACTTTTTTGGATAATTGACTCACGCAGTAATTCGAATTGAGCTTTTAGATTGCATTTATTCAATTTTATTCCACCAAATTAAATAAAAATTTTATTAAAAATTAATTCCAAAATGAATTTCCTAAGAAAAAAGGTACACTAAACGCTGGAAACTACAAATTAATTAAATAGTTTTTATTATTTATAAAATAATCAATCTATCCTTTTTGCCTGAGAAGTTTTGAAAAAAAGCCTATCTTTTGCCTTTCACCGATCCGGCCGGACGTTCAGGGAGAAAAAGTTAAATTTTCAGATGCGTGGGCCGACGACTCTCGCGTGGCCGATCGAGCTTAAGTAGCAGTAGTGTTTTTTTATTTGCCGAAATGAAAATTTTGTCATTTAGGTAATTAACGGCAATTAAATATGATAATTAGGTGGAATTTTATTTTGGAAAGCCAAGCTATAGCCGAATGTCAAGGGTTTGAAAATATAATCCACCTAGTCACCATTTTTTATTGGCCGTAATAACCTAAATGACAATTTTCATTTCGCAAGTAAAAAACACATGATGTAGGTTTTTGCGTGGGTTTCACCTAACCGCCTTCACCTATCCGCCGGACCCTGCTGTATATATATTTTTTCGGGAAAAAACTTTCGGCGATATTGAGCTTCCCCTGTAGTGACTAAAGTGTAGTCTACAGTCTGTATAAGAATTATAATTTTTGAAGGCAAAACTATTGATCGAGCAAATTTGGCGAATAGCAGACTTTTTGGGTAATTTTAAGAATTCTTTTCTTTTCAATGAGAAAAGTGGAAAGTTAATTAAGAATTCAACTTGGCCATTTACTGCAAATTTATAATTAAGCAAAATTTAGCCAATCATTATGAGATAAGAACGTTTAAGTGGGTAGTGTCCAGAAAAAAAATTTTGCTGAAAAATATATATATAACTAAATCGACCAAAAAAAAACGATTGCTCGGGGTCTCGCAGCGCTATCGGGTGTCTAGCGCCCTCCAGCGGCAATATTGTAAATATCCTCGATATCGCTCTGGATAAAATAAAAAGAGAACCACTTGGAATTTTGGGAACATGTACTTTGTGCTACCATAAATATATTCTATTGTTCTTTTTCTCAGTTTATTTACAGAGCAAACAAAAGGTGTGACAAATAGTGAAGTCGCAACAATTGCGGCTAAATCAATAAAAAGCAAATAAATTGCAGATTTTTATCAAAATAAGGATTATTGCAGAATTGTTAATTCTAAATCTGGATCATAAACAGGTGGAGGATTATCCAATAATGAATCAAGTAGCCTTGCTGAAAAATAAATAGCAAAAAAGTCTTTAGTTCTGAGTTTGAAACTTAATTTGAGGGCACGGTCAGATTGCTCAAAATAATCCAGAGAATATTATTCGAGAAAAATTTGAATTTTCGTATTATTATTCTGGATTGTTTTGAGAAATCTTGGATTTAGATTGCCTTTTATCACGCTGACTTGATATTCGGACACGTAAGTGGCTTTAAAATCAACTTAAATTTCACACGAGAATAGAAGGTGCAGTTTCTTCAGAAATAGAATTATTGAGTTCAAAATTTTCATCTTCAGCACTGATATACAAATTCTCATTAAAAATATCTCTGGATGTACCTGCACCGACATTTACCTCTTCTTCACGAGGTGTTACAATAATCTTATTTTTATCAGCTTATTTTTTGTCATTGAGTTGTTGTCTGTTGAAATTTTCTCAATTCCAGATTCAAAAACCGCTTATTAAACTTCTTGGATTTAAATTTTGGCATTTTTCCAAAAATTTATTTTCATCATGCATTTTAATTTTTAACCTTATATATAGTATACAGATCCCCACTACTCCTAAACAAATAAATTGCTGCGAAAATTGTGATTTTATCAGTGAGTATTAATTAATGGAAATGCCAGAGTTTCATCACACAAAATGATTGATGTCTAATATTTGTCAACCTTTTGATGAAATGTGTTCTGTGATGCGCCATAATTATTTGCTACCATTATAGACACCTACTGTGCCGAATGTGTTGATCTTAATTAATATTTTTGCGATAAAAACCTTTTTATTTAATTCTTATCAATTTGTTATTTAAACTTTTAATAGTGACATCAATATATTATTCAAAATAAGCCTTCTATATGTTTGAGCTTAAAACTGCAGAAAAAATTCCGCAACGACAAGAGTTTTGCGCATAACTTCGATCAAAAAAAAATTTCTATGTCAAACAAAAAAATTTTATTAAAAGACTGAATAAGAAAACACGTTATTGGGTATAACTTTCGTTTAAAATCAAAACGAAAAAACCGCCAGATAATATTTAAGATTATTATTCTGCAGTCACTCGTTCAAAAATTAATAAAATCGGATGTCAGATTAAAGAGTTTTATGCATTTCAAAAGTTCAACTTTGACGCCCTCTTGTGGCTGAACCTATTTTCAAATGACTGCCAGAACTCGACCAAAATCTGTTTCAGGGTCAGTTTAGTATTATATCAAATTTTCAGCCAAACTTTAACATAATTATTCTATCTTTTTAACTCATCAGATCAACTACCAAAAAATCAGTTTTTGTAAAATTTTCTGTCAATCTATTAGGTCTTTAAACTTAAAATATATTTCAAAATATAAAATCTTATATTCAACTCTCTGGAAAAGATCTTACTAGTTGCAGTACACGTGATTCACGAATTTCCTCGTTTTTCAAATTTAAAACAGAACATCCCGAGTTAATATTACTCGCAGTTGATAAGTCCTATAATTACATACTGTTACATAAAACTGAATATCAAAATAAACTGAAATCACTTTTTGATAATACAGATTTCAAAAATTTTAACCTTGATACACATTATAAATCATATAATGCTTTACTCAAAAACACAAATCATGGTTGTTTAGGTCAGACTCATATATGGCTGGTTGAGCCAAGAAATTCAATTACAGTTGTATATGGTGAAGTAAAGTGTCATAAGGTACACCCATCTTGTGGGAGGTGCAGAAAAATATCTCAAAAAGATTTTA
>SCLH01001089.1:68334-87246 GCA_004367855.1 Oikopleura vanhoeffeni | reverse complement strand
AAAACTGATTAAAAGCGGTGATATTATAAGTTGGTAACGCTATCTGGATGACAACCTAGCAATCATAAAACGTGGGTCATATGAAAAATTTTTATTTGAAATTAACCGGTGGGAGTCCCACCGTGGGACCAACATATTTTTCACACATCAGAAAAACTTGTGGAAAATAAACTGAATTTTCTGTCCTATACACTCTTTATACATGAAAAAAATAGAATTCAAAACATACAGAAAATCTGGTTTAGACAGCATAACTAGTAATAATCAAAAATCTGTGATTTCAAAAGGTTATCTAAAAAGCAATATTTTTACAAGTCTTCATCATTCAGTTTTTTCGTGAACAACTCAAGAACTTTTTCTTGAAGATATGCCAAATATTTAAGAGATATTTTTGCGAAATGGATATCCAGAACATATTATTGACGAAAAATTTGCTATTTTTTTATGTTCTCCTGAAAAACCAGAACAACCCGAGATATCTTTGACTTTTTGTATAAGCTACATAAGCCCACAAATAGAATGATACTTACGAACTGATGAACGATTTGCTTATAAAAGCTTTAAATTCAGAAATATTTTTATTAAAGATGGCAAACCTACCTACTCAAACTTTAAGTGTTGTTTTTTATATTATAAATTCAAATGTACTTGCAATAGTTGTTACGTTGGCAGAACAAAAAAATTACTTCGTGTACGTGCTGAACAACACAGAACCTTTTCTTACGCCAAAAAAACTTACTATCATATCAATAGATGCTCTATTTATGTCAAAAAACTAAGAGAATTTGAAGAAATTCACTTTACTAAAAAATCAACTATAACTTACAAGAAAAAGATGCGTGATAAATTTTTTATGGAGCATTTTTAAATAGTCCAGAAAAACTTTCGTTCTTTCGATAACCTGAAAAAAACGGAGGAATTCTACACCAGAATATATAACCCTGATCTTAACGAGCAGAAAAAGCACGATAGTTTTGCTTTATTTTGATTAGGGCAGCAAAAATTTCTATGTTTAGCTCACATTATTTTTCTGCAGAAAAACTTTGTACTTTTCTAGATTCTGTATTTTTACGGCGATCGAAACTTTTTGTATTGTTAAACCATTTAGCCTGATGATCGAAAACGAAACGCTTGCACTAGAATAAATAAATAATTTATATTTTACTTTATAAATTTTTATTTTTCTTGAATTTATGATCAAAAATAATAAAAAAAAATAATTTCGTGTTAGAATGTTTGATAGAAAAGTTCATACACAATTTTTTTGAGATCTCTTAACCAGGATTCGGCAGAATTGTATCGGTTCGAATTAAAGTGGATCAGATCTGAACAAGTCTAAATTTCGGAATCCTCGAGCCGATCTGATTCAAATGTTTTGAGAACTTAAACCGATCGGATTAGATTTAAATTTTGGTAGTACTCGAACCGATCCGATCTACTTTTCAAGCCGGTTGTCTAATTTCTTGGATAATATTCTTTTCTAAAAAGCAGTCCCTTAACATTTATAAATAACTTTACATTTTTTGTAAATTGGATTATTCGTTCAAAGAATTGGAATTATTCTGCTGCAAAAAATAATGCGGGACATTTTAATTATTTTATCGTGAAAAAATGTCATGTATAAAAGGTGCAAAAATTTTTCAGCTGCGTTTTGTAGCATCACAAAGCTGTTATTTCAGATGTAAATTGGAATTAAATTATTTCATTTATGGTGAAACGTTAGTCTTGAATTATTCATCTCACAATAACCGTATTCTATGCAAAACAACAAGTTGAACAAAATAAAAACTGTACTTCCGGATTCACATATTGACATAGCTCTTAAAATCTTTAAATCTATCATCAAAAGTTCTAGTGGTCACCACATTTGCTTCACCGGAAACAGTGAATTTCTGTATCCATGTCAAGAAAATTAAATTGGTAAAAATATGCCACCTTTATACGCTAGGAAGAATAGAGAGAAATAATTTCAATATTTGACACCGCAGCAAAAGTCAACACTCATTCACAAACTTTTTCAATCTTTATTATTAATTTTGAAAATTTATTTAGAAAGTATTTCCACCGTATTCACATTGGGGCTTACTTCATAAATACTCTGAAGCATGTTTGACTGTCGAAAAAATAACCCCCCTCTTATCAAAAATGAAGAATTAATTTTGTAGCTTGTTTCCCTCTATTTTACATAAATAATGCTGAAATTTAAGTTCATTTTATTCAACAGCACTCGCTCCCTAACTATCATTTCTTGTTTAATAATTTATTTAGTACTGTAAAACAATTTTCCGTTTTTTAAATGGTTCTCAAACGCCGAAACGTTAAGGGTATGGTCACCAGGGATCGGCAAACTGAAAAATTTTGCTGGGGCTGGGCCGCCTGGGCAACTGTTTTTGCTGGGGCTGGGTCGGGTTGAGGCTTTTTTTGGCCCAGGAGCTAGGCCACATCTGGGCCACTTTTTTTTCGGAAATTTTGCTGGGTCTTGGCTGGGCCACATCTGGGCCATATCTGGGTTATTTTTAAACCAGGGCGCTTGGTCACATTTGAGCGATTTTTCGACCAGGGCGCTAGGTCACATTGGAACGATTTTAGAATCGAAATGCATCACTTATTTCTCGTCTTTTCAATCAAATGAAATGCACCATAGAAAATAAACACTTAATTGCAGAAATAAAAATTGTTTTTTTCAGCAGGCCAAATTAAATAAGTCAATATATGACTTGATTAATCATTTTTATAGATAACCCGCCTTTTGTTTTGAGCTTTATTAATTTTTTGCCCTGGCCAGAATTTCCGACCGGGCCCTTGTTTTTCACTTCAATTCACTTATCGCCCAGGCCTTTATGTTTTTCGCCTCAATTAATTTTACGCCCAGGCCATTATTTTCGTTTTTATCAATTTTTCAGCTGAGCAAGAATTTTTGCCTGGGCCAGATTTTCACCGGAGCCACCGAGCTGGGCCACGATTTTGCTGGGTCTGGGCTGGGTCGAGGCTTTTTTTGGCCCAGATGCCCAGCTTTTGCCGATCCCTGATGGTCACCATACTATGGCGGTTCCTTCATTTTCTGCAGTTGTTTTGTCATACAAATGCACCAAATCAATAATGTTTGTGTCAATTTGATCCCTAAAACTTCAAAATGTCGGGTTGACATAAGACAACTTTCTCTTCAGTGTTACCCTAGCTTTCTTTTGAGCCTACTTTCGAAAAATTAAAGCACATTTGTTTTCGAAAAATTTTTCACGTGAAATTCATATTTTGAGTTTGAGGTCGAAATTAAACAAAAACGCTGCTATGAAAATTTCTGTTTGTTTTAAGGGGGTTGCATAAATCCAGCAGATTGGTACATTTTTTCAGAGCAATATTTTGAAGAAAAAAAAATGTTGGAAATTTAATTTTTTAATTTTTATCTTCATAAAAGTGTCATTCTTACATAACGTTCCACATTTTTATTTTTCTAAACATAACTAACTATAAAAAAACTAACTTATAAAAAAAAATTGTGGGAAATTTTATTTTTAATTTTATCTTCAATAAAAGTGTTCATTCTTACAAACGTTTCACATTTTTATTTTTCTAAACATAACTAACTATATAAAAAAACTAACTATAAAAAAAAATGTGGAAATTTATTTTTTAATTTTCATCTTCAATGAAGTGTTCATTTTACAAACGTCACATTTTTTATTTTCTAAACATAACTTACTATTTAAAATAACTTCGTGAATTTGAAACTATTTCACTTTATGAAAATCGACCTATAACTTACAAGAAGAAGATGAGAGATTAAATTCTTTATGGAACACTTTAAAAATAGTTCAGAAAACTTTCGTCTTTTGATCGAACTCGCAAAAGCAGAAGCTTTCTATATCAGAATATATTAAACCTTCTTTGAACGAGCAGAAAAAGTCACGTAGTTTTTTCGTTATTTTGATAAGGGTGAAAATTTAGTATTTTCTCTAGCCACACTTTTTCTGACTTTTTGTAAACTCCTAGATTCTGTATTTTTAACAGACCTTCGAACTATTTTTCGTTTAAACTTTAGCCCTGAAGATGCATAAGCGAAAACGTTGCCTTAAGAATAAATAAATTAAATAACTAACTTAGTTAAAAATACAAAACCACTTTTCACTGTGGCATCAATTTTCCAAACTAACCCGACTAATATAATTTTTTTTAAAGACGATATTAATAAAATTCATTTATTTTCGGGTTAACTCCGCTAATTAGTATCCAAATTACTCTTCAGAGTCGAAAATTTCATAAATATCAAAGTTTTTTTTCCATGAAAAAGGGTAAGAAATTGGCAAAAAAGTAGAGAAAAACAGCTTTTTTTGAGATAAAAATTGACCTAAATTGCGTTTTGATATTGAAAAATGTCCTGACTTTCAAAAAGAAATGACGCCTAGTACACCCACAATTTTACTTGAGGAATTTTTTCACAACCATAAAAATTTTTAAGATTTAGTGGCAATGGCACTTATCGAGTTCACAGTCAAGTGTTAAAAATTTCATCAACAGTTTCAAAAATGATAAACGCGCGACCTACCGATTAGTTGACATACGGCAATTTGAATAGATACCTGAACATTTAATATGTGATTCTGCAGGATTTTTTATAAAGAGTTCAAAAAACCACGAATAAAAAATTTTTGGACTTGCATTTGGGGAAAATTTTCATAATTTTTTCTGGAAAGTCGATAAAAAATAAAAAAATTTTGATTTTTCAAACAGCGGTCAGAAAATTATGTAGGAAATCCATGAAAAAAGTAAAAAGTGGCTATTGTTTTTTCGTTTTAACTCACAGATTTGAGTTATCTAAAACAAAACAAATTTTGGACATAAAATGCGGAAAATTTTCATAATGCTTCGATTTTTTTTCAAATTTTTACGATTTCAAAGATGAAAATCCGAACTCAAATCTTTCCTAAATAGATAAAAATAATTTTGTGAAGCTGAAACATATTTAAATCGGTTCAGCTAACTATAATAAGCATGAAAAATAATACTGACTTAACTATTTTCGTAAGTTATATTGACTCCGGGACGCCGGGTTTTATGCCCACCCCTTAAGGATGTGGGGCACGATAATTGAGATTTCTAGAAAACTTTTTTGATTGCCCCATTTTGTAGAAGAATTTTTCACCGAGTTTTTAAATGCTAGGATTTTTTCTGAATTTTGATTTTTTTGAAAAAAAAAGTAAGTTTTGAGATTTTTGAAGATTTTTAGAAATTTGAAGTGAAAGGTACCAATTCGATCTAGAATTTATTTGTCACCTTTCAAAATTGTGAATGTCAGACACTTAACTCGAAATACTGCCAAAAAACGTTAAATTTTAATTTTCAATTTTTTTTTAATATTCAAAAAAGTTCAGAATTTCAACAAAAACTAGAAATTCACAAGTCGTTCCTGAGACTTTGGAGAAAAAACGAAAAAAAGGCTTCCATTTGAACCTTAATTCAGCCTTTGCGGGTTGAATTTGATGTACAAATTGAAAATTTTTTCCAATATATATTTAAGGAGGAGTAGGCGTTTTGCGCGAGGCTCCCAAATAAGCTGTTTTGACCACTAGAGGCAAAATTTTGAAAAAAGGTTCCATTTGGTGATGAGTATTTATATATAATTATATCTTCATTCTAAATTGCAAATATCAATAAAAAGTGATGAGAGATGAATGAGGAGTAGGCTTTTTTAGTGCTTTTTAGGGGCGCCTACTAAAAACCATTTTCTGAGCGTAGGTTGAAGTATCAGATGCTCTGAAATAGTACTGGCACCTTCCTTACAGAGTTGTACTACGTATTTGGAAAAAAAAATTAATTATTTCTGAAGCCAGGTTTCTCAGAAACTTCACTTGAAAAATGTGTAAAAAGAGCCCAATTATCGTGCCCCCACATCCTAATAGGGGAAGTACTGGTCGCATTTAAAGACTCGGACATGAAATTTTCCAGATTAGTTTAAAAATGTTTTTTTCTGAAAATATGGACAAAAAATAAGTTGATCAGATCTGATCATCAGATGTCTTTTATTTTCATTTGTCATAAAAAAAGTATTTTTATCGTGATTTGAACATAATTCAGATATGATTTTTTTCAAATTTTGGAAATTTCTGAGAATTTGAATCGCGGTTTCCAAAAAGACGAGATACAAAAATTCAAATTGGTGGAACTTCGGGTTTTGCGCGTATCCTTAAGAATCGTAATACATATCAGTTTTAGGTTTCTGCCGTCAAAATCCAGGGAGGAGTAGTATTTTCCCCGAGGCACTCAAATAAGGCCAAAAAACAGTTTTTTTGCTCATTTAAGGGATTCGTGGGTGCTTCCAGTTAATGTGCTGGCGGGAAAAATAAGGCTTTTTTAACCAATTCTTTCAGAATTGAGTGCGCTTGCAAAACCCGCGTGCTGGTCGGATTCTGGCCACCTTCATTGCGGCGCGCACCGCTACGACACGTTGCTGCATATCGCTCCCCACCCCTCCGCACGAACATTTCCCCCGTCCCATTCCATTTGTATATTGGTAAGGCTTTCCCCCGTAACCTGAGAATGTCAAAAACTGATTCATTTCTAGAAAATTATTAATCACATCAACCTTTAAATCATGAAACCTAATTGCTGGTATTTCTTTTTCATTGAAGTATACGTCCATATCCACGTATCCAAAAATCACATAATGCCGGATATTATTGATCAGAAAAAATTCTCTACAATATTAACCAAGCATTTTATAAATTCATTTAATTCGCCCGAAAATTATTTTTGAAACATTCCTTGCTATAGTTTAAATATAGGCAAAATGAAAAGATTATTTTGCAAAAAAAAGTATACCTCACCGAACGGCACATGCGATTTCTTTCTCTTTTTCATAAATTTTTCTCTATTATCTTGTTAAACTTTTTAACCAAGCAAATTTTAATATTTTTTTTTATTATTTGCTCGCAATCCACTATTTCATGCTTGATTGATGCGCGCCATTATTACATTGATTTAGGCTAAAAAAATTTGAAATATTGAAAAGGTGCAAAAATCTGAACAACCTATTATATTGAAATACTTTCATTTAGATCAACTTTTTTCTGCAGTGTATTTTTTTATAGTTTTGAATGATTACCATATCTAGAATTATTTCCGTTTTATGCAAGTCCGAAACGATATTTTTGGAAATTTTCTAGATAATTTGGTCAAAAGTTTCCAATTTTATTTTGGTCTGAATTCTTCCGTGAAAATTGATCACATAATGGCGTTATTTGTTTTTGATCATCTGCATTATTCGGGCATTTCGTAAGCAAAGCGATCAATGTTCTAGAAAAAATAATCCAGAAATAATTTTGGGTGTTTTTTTTAAATTGCAAACGATTTTCTGAGGTGCGGATGATCAGTGCCAATTTGAAAAAATACCGAATTTGCCGACCGTGGTCGAAAATAACTACTGCACCCATCAATCCCCTTAAGCGCGATGAATTTTTTCGAGTTAACGCTTGGGGTTCGGCTACGTTCTTCTGTGGTCAATATAAAGCTAGTAAGTATTCTCTATCTTCAAAAACTCAGGAGAGTAGCTTTGAAGTGAATAAATAGTGCCACTTTTCAGAAGGTCGTTCCTGATTGGTCGGCCAATCAGGCAGGCCTTCGATTTGTTTTGTGAAAGCAGAATCAATGTTTCCAATTTATCCTAAAACCTGAAATACAATTGTTCGTGCTGTTTCTCAGACTTCATTGAGGCGGAACGCTGAAAACCCTGTTTTTGGCCTTAAAATGGCGACCAGTACTTCCCTTTAAGCTAGCTTTTGGCAAAATTTGGGCAAATTTTTGAAATTAATCTAGGAGATAGATTTTTTGCTGAAAAAAGTCCAAAAACCGGTGGTTTTTTGCGTATTCTAGAATAAATATAGCATTTATCCACAAAAATCCACTTCATTATAAAACCTGGGAGGAGATAGATTTTCCGTTTTGGTTTATGTCTTCTTGTATCGCTTATGCGGCAAGAAGTGTATGCGTACAAAAAAGTTTTGGCACATTTTTACGCAAGCTGAAGGCTAGTTCTACAAATTAGTTGATCTGAATAATATCCTTGAAGCCCTGTTTGGCTAATGTTTAATCGGGAATATGTCAAATGAGGAACCACCATACTCACCATTAAGTTTAAAAAACCACCATTAAAAAATAGAAATTATTTCGGCTTTTGAAAACGACTAATCCGATTGAGTTCTAAGATAGCTCAAAATAACCACACATATTCAGACCAATTTTGTTTTGTTAGATTTTTTCTTTGGAGTCTCAATTCCAAAAGTTGTTACCAAAAGCCGAATTGTATACCGTTTGGACATACAATCTTTTATCACTGAGAGGCGCTTTGGTAGAGAAATAGATATTTCAAATATAATTTTTTCGTAAAAATGAAATATTTCATTACCTGAATTCGGCACTTTTACCATATTCTCTGGAATTGTATACGGTGCTAACATATCTTTGAGTATAATCAAGATATAGGCGACCGCCGTGGAAAAAATCATGACAACCATTAAACTTCTTTGATGCCGTGCATTTAATCTATTTTTCATGCTCTTAGAAGTTAAGTTTCTCAAAATAATAATAAAAATTCGAATATTGTGCAAAAATCAAATTTCTTTACTCAGTGCTCCGATATTAATTAATCGGACAGCCGGGGCAATTCGAAAAATATGAAAGATTATGCAATGGTATAAAAACTATATTGTTGTAAGATTGCTGACGCTAAAAAGCCTTACATTTGTCAAACTAAACTCATAATTGAAAAACTAGTAGAGAATATCTACTAGAGTTCCGGAAATTTGTATGAAATGAAATTTTTTGCAATTGGGCTGATGGGTTAAACTAAATGGATACAGTTGCAAAAAAACTACTGAAAACTAAGGCAAGACATTGAGAAAAAGATTTTTCTCAAATTTTCATTAATGTTTAAATAAAATTGTAATTCTGAAAACTTATTATCCTGCGATGTTAAAAACAACCCTGCAGATCACTCAAACTCTGGAATTTAAATGATATTATCATTTAAAGAATCTTAAAGAATTTTAATAGGTTTAAAAAGTATGAGTGATCTGCAGCCTTTTTTGTTATATCGTACAACAAAGTAAATAAATTATGCAACATCGAAATTATGTTCCATAATCGACAAATTATGTAACATAAATTAAGTTACATAATCGAACAAATTATGAAATCCTGAATATAATTTATAGGAAGGTATAACAAAATCAGTTTAGACTCTAAACTTTAGAGGTCTACTAAATATAAAAATATTTTTCAAAAAATTTAACTTATCACCTGTATTTGGAAAGAAAGAAACCTTGACAAGCCTTTCAGCATATACAGTACATATCGAAGTGCTGCCTTAGTGTAATTTTTATATTGAGCGTCATCAATTTGATAAGTGGCCAATCAAATCGCGGGATTCTTGAATTGAGTCGACTTATGATTGGACACTGGCTCAAAGTGATGACGCTCAAGATACAAATTACACTAGGCAGGATCTTCGATATTAAATGATGAATTTTGCTTGATAATGAATAAATGAAAGTATTCGCTAACCAGAAAATGAATATTTTATATTTTATTTCCAATGCTGTATATATTTGTCAACATATTTTTTCTTTCAGTGCAACAGCTACTTTATTAATTGTCTGACGTCATGACAGTAAAATTGCATAATTAATGATAAGTTCAGTAAGTAGGTTCACATTTACAATAACTTTCTTCTTGATTTTTCCAGGATTTTTTATTATTTTTCTTCAAGCTTTTAGATTCTTTTTTGGTTTCAAAAGCGTCTTCGTCATCACGATTATCTTTCTGCCCCATCAGATGATTAGCTTGTAAAATAATTTTACGTGAATGATGATGTTAGTATTTTGGGCAAAATACGAAATTCAAGTAGACAAAGTAGATTCAGCTTTGTCAAAAATAGGATTATCAATTATCTTTGACAAAGCTAAATAATTTTTATTATAAACTAGTTAAAAAACGTATTCTTTCCACGAATATAATTTATTCGATCTTATCTTGAGAATGTTTTTTGGTCGATCATTGTTTTAGTTACTTTTCACAAGAATCTAGGAAATTTTTGTCAAAGGCAGTCGATTTTTGATCAATATCGTTGAAGTTTTAGTTATAACATATCAATAATAATCCCCAGCAATTAAGATACCCCTTTGTTAAAAAATACGCATCATTTAAAACTCAGACCAAAATCATGGTCTTAAAATCCTAGTAAAACTATTGATCTACTAAGGATATTTTCCTTAAAGTGTAGAAAATTTAAGCCTTTGTCAGAAATTCAAAATAAGAAATTTTGAAGGTCAAAAATGGGAACCGATATTATTTGCTCATCTTGTAGAGAATTTTATTGTGGGCATTTAAAGGGGGTATGCGACTCTGATTTGACATTTCCTCGGTGAAATATACTGAAAACTAAGAGCTCATGAAAAAAATGCTTATTTGTAGATCTATTCTTTATCTTGCGAAAAAGTGCATCACAAATTATTTTTGACCATAACACCAATAGGTACAGTATCGTAACAAGATGACCTTTTCCAAACTGCAAATCTATATCCTCCCAGACGGTATATCAAATTGAGCTCAAATTTTCACAGATCACGTAACGGTAGTATGTCGATTTTTAAAGTGAGCTTTTTTTGATCCGGCAACTGAACAATTCTAGAACGCCAAATAACCGACAATTTTTCACAATTTCAGACTTCAAAATTTATCTCTGCGAGGATTATTTGCAAAATAGCTCAAATTTTTATCAAGTATCCCCCAAAAAATTTGTCAGAGATTGAAGCGAGCTTTTTTGTAATTTCCAGCTAAAACTCAAAATATGATTTTTTAGTAATTTTCGACAAATATTCCGAAAAAATGCTTCGAGAGTGCTTCGATTGTTTCGAAAGTAAGCTCAAAAGAAAGCTCGTGAAACACTGATGAGAAAATGGCTTACGTTAAGACGATATCTTGAAATTTAAGTGGTCAAATTTAAGCAAACGTTAATTTAAACTTTATTTAAAAAAAAAAACTCAGAAAAAATGCGACAAATTTAAGTATGTTTAGTGTGCCTGTAAGGCCTTTATTTAATCAGAAAGGCATAGCCCTCTTAAGACTTAAATTTTTATTGTTGTTTTTAAGATTTTTTTAAAGGTGCGAAAAATGACGTTTTAGTCCTCGGGTTTTCATGAGAGCTAAAATAGTGTTAACCAAAATTAGATCCGCTGACTCGAAAGCGAAGGGTTGTCTCAAGCAGGGGTCGTCAGAACAATTTTTGATGTACTGAGTCGCAAGATCAAGGCTAGATATACAAATGAGTATTTTCGGTTTTTCTCATGAGCTCTTAGTTTTCAATATAATTCACCGAGAATATGTCAAATCAGAGTCACATACCCCCTTAAAGTAGAATTTTGAAAATTTTGGGTCTGCTCTGCTCTGAGAATTTTGATTCTAAAAAGTTTGCTCTGCTCTACCCAAATTTTCCCAAAAGTCAGCTCTGCTCTTCTCTGGTATTTTGAAAAGTCAGCTCTACTCTGCTCTAAAAAAAGTAGAGCAGAGCAGTGGAGCAGAGCAGAGCAAACTCTGCCGATGCCTGGTCTCAAGACGGGTTTGTTTGCAATGTTATCGGATGTACCGGCTGGTAAAAATTTACCGGTAAAGTATCGTTTCCGGTACCGGAAGTAATATTTCAATAATTTGGTTTATCGGGTTTCTGGAGGCGGTATTATAAACTATGTGTATTGGGTGACCAAAAAGTGGCGTGCAAGGCGTATTTATATTTTGAGTGAAAACCAAAAGTGATATTTTCGCATGATGTAAATCCTCTTTAGCGCCCTGCGCGGTAAGCTTAAACCCCTAATTCATAATCGTCTTCAGCAAACCACTGATTACGCTTCTTTTGGTCCAAAATCATTGAAATATCACTAACAGTACCGGAAGTTGTACTTTACCAGTAAATTTTGATAAGCCGGTACATCCGATAACGTTGCAAAAACACTCTCCTCGAGACCAGGGGTCGGAAATTTTTTTGAAATTGGCTGCTCTGTTCTAAAACAGTTTTCAAGCTATTTAGCTATAATCTGATGCCAAATTCGGATGAAGCTCCATTCCCAATAAAGTTGCCTTTAGGTTTGAATTATAAAATAACCTTTCTCTTTTAGTCAGCTGATTTGATTTTTGTTACCACCTTTTTAACCGCACCTTAAGGAGGTACCATAAACTCGGCCGACTGGATCAATATAACTTAGGTAAACTTTTTTTAGGTAGGGCCACCAGATTTATTCCCTGCCATTTGAGAACGGAACGAGATATTCACAACACAAGTTTTGCATCCAACAGCCAACGAGTAATAATATGAACAAATTTTTTTGATTTCCAACGGATGTCCGGTGATACCGGAAATTGACCGGTGAAAATTTGAAACGTCGGTTTGAGAAACCCACGCGTCTTTCGAAGCCAATTTTTCAACACTTGTACAACTTTCTCTCGAATTTTTTTTTTGGAAATTTTTTTGTCATATGACACCCTAAAAGGTTCCAATTACACTTTTGTTGTTCTCTTAATATTAGGAAACCTATGAACCTAAAAAATATACAATCCTGGGTTGATTTTATAAGAGAATGTTTGGCAGTAAAATTTTTTGCATTCCCTTTATCACTTTTTGGTTAGAATGCGTACCACAACGTTAAAATCACACGTGTTAAGGGTAGGTCGTCGCAAATAGATTTCGCTTAAAAGTTGAGACTATACACATCGGCCAAAAAAATGACAATTGAGCTTGGTCTAGTTTTTTTGATCACAAGTTTAACCGCTAGAGGGCCTCCAAGACCAAATCTTAAAAACCTATCTCCTCCTTAAATACAAATAGGATCAACCCAATTTTTCGGCTATGGCTGCAGTACAAAAATATCTAACTTTAATTCGAAGGATGATTTCAATATTTAAAGTTTTTTCTATAAATTTTAAAGAATTTAATAATCCGGCCTTCTGATTGGTTCAGAGTCAATCTTTAAGAAACTCGTAGATTTATACGAAAAATGCCGTAAATCTTCGCAATGCCTACCAATTTGATAATAGATCAAAATTGATGTTATTGCCAACAAATTTCTCAAGATAACTGCATTTTAATATATGCTCATCCATATAGATAGTTTAAAATTAAGCATTATCAAAATTTGAAATCAAAAAGCCGAAAGGCATTTTTTATTACCGCATTTCGCAAACCTCGCTAGCAGGAGTTTGAGACCTCTAGTTTGTATAAAAAAAAAAGATAGGAGAATTTTGAATGGTCATTTCCGGTCCAATAGCGCTCCTTATGACTCATACTCTAAAAAAAGGAAAAATTATTCCCGCATACAAAAATTAATATTCTAGAAAGAGACCTAAACAATTCCCATTTGGAAGCCTAATTACAAAGCATATTGTAGAGCATAATCAGCACTAATTTGAATTCCTGCATATACATTCCCGTATGCTATACAGCGTTACAATTTTATTTGAGGGTTTATCTACTGTATTTTTAGTAAAAATTTTTCATCCTTCGAATTAAAGTTAGATATTTCGTACTGCAGCCATAGCCGAAAAATTGGGTTGTCCATATTTGTATTTAAGGAGGAGATAGGTTTTTAAGATTTGGTCTTGAGGGCCCTCTAGCGGTTTTAAACTTGTAATCAGAAAATCTTAGACCAGCTCATTGTCATTTTTTTTGGCCGATTTAGTATAGTTCTCACACTTTTAAGCGAATCTATTTGCGACGACTACCCCCTTAGGACGACCACCCCTTAAGGATGTGGGCGTCGATAATTGGCGCTTTTTTACACATTTCAAGTGAAGTTTCTGAGAACCTGGCTTCAGAAATAATTATTTTTTTTCCAAATACGTAGTACAACTCGTAAGGAAGGTGCAGTACTATTTCAGAACATCTGATACTTCACTTGCTCAGAAAATGGTTTTTAGTAGGCGTCCCTAAAAGCACTAAAAAGCCTACTCCTCATTCAGTCTCATCACTTTTTACTTGTTATTTGCGATTTCAACTTCCAAATATACATGCGCAATCTCCGAGCGTTAGAAAATTCAAAAAATTTTGCCCCTAGTGGTCAAAACAGCCGATTTGGGGAGCCTTCACGCAAAGCCTACTCCTCCTCTGAAAATATGTAGGTTTTTTTTAATTGTTGCTTCAAATCACCGCAAAGCTGAATTTAATTCCTGAACCGGTAAGCCTTTTTTCAATTTTCCTCTCCAAAGTCTCAGGCCACGGACTTCGTGTAATTTCTAGTTTTTGTGAAATTCTCGAAACTTTCTTGAATATAAAATTGAAATTTAACGTTTTTTGCAGTATTTCAGTTTAGAGTGTCTACATTCGCAAATTTTGAAGGTGACAATAAATTCTGAGAACGAAATTGGTACCTTTCACTTCAAAAATTTCTAAAATCTTCAAAATCTCAAAAACTTATTTTTTTTTGAAAAAAACAAAATTCAGAAAAAATCCTAAGCTTTAAAAAAACTCAGTGGAAAATCTCTACAAATGGGGCAATCCAAAAAGTTTTCTGAGAATCTCAATTATCGTGCCCACATCCTTAAGAGTAGTGGCCGCATTCTAACCAAAAAAGTGATAAAGGGATATGACACCCTAAAAACGGTCATCAAATTACACTTTTTTGTGTCTCTTAATATAGGAACCTATGAACCTAAAATATACTATCTAGGAATGTTTTTCAAGAGAAAATGTTTGGCAGTGAATTTTTGTCATATCGCACCCTAAAAAAGGGTCAATTAACTTTTTGTATCTCTTAATATAGAAAACCTATGAAACTAAAAATATACTAATCTGGGTTGTTTTTCAGGAAAATGTTTGACAGTAATTTTTGTCATATGACACCCTTAAAAAGGTCAATTCACTTTTTTTGTATCTCTCCAAATTATCACCAAACAATTCTGAGAAAAGTGTACTAAGTGTGTGAAAAATTGGCTTCGAGAACATGGGTTTTTCTCAGAACCGACGTTTTCAAATTTTACCGTATAAACCGGACATCCGTTGGAAATCAAAAATTTTGATTATTTATTTATCCCTTGGCTGTTGGATGCCAATCCGTTGTGAATATCTCGTTCCGTTCTCAAATGGCCGGTAAAATCTGGTGGCCCTATCTAAGAAAAAGTTACCTTACGAACAATTAATTTAGTTGTATATTTTTTCTCATGCTTATTATAGTTAGCTAACTACCCTTAAATATGTTCATCTTGATATAAAATTTTTTTATTTATTTTAGGAAAGATTTGAGTTCGAGTTTTTCATTTTGAAATCGTAAAAATCTTAAAATTCACACTTATCAAATTATCCGCATTTTTGGGTGTTGTTTTGTTCATTCAAATTTGTGGTCAAATCTAAAAATAGCTACTTTAACTTTTCATGATGCCTACATATTTCTGACCCTGTTTGAAAATCATAAATTTATACTTTTTTATCGACTTTTTTAGAAATATTATGAAAATTTTCCCAAATCAAGACCAAAATTTTTTATAAGTGGCTTTTTGAATTCTTCATAAAAAATCAAGCAAAATCAATAATTGAGTTTTCTATTAAATCTCGGTATGTCGCGCGATTATCATTTTAAAACTATTGATGAAAATTTTAAAACTTGGCTTTACACTCGATAAGTGCTCATTCGGCACTCAGTTTTTGAAAATTTTATGCTTGCGAAAAATTCTCAATAAAATTGCGAGTGTTATAGGCGCCATTTCTTTTGATAGTCAGGACATTTTTAAATATCACAACGAAATTGAAGGTCAATTTTAATCTCAAAAAAAGTTGTTTTTCTCTACTTTTTGCCATTTTTGACCCTTTTTCATGGAAATTTTTTTTAGATTTTAAATAAATTTTTGAATGTGCAAAATTTTTAAGTCACTTTTTACATCTCAAAACCAAAAGAAATCCCGGGTCTTTAAATGGTTAACTACTTAGTTCGCACGTCCCGCTCTACTCTATATCTACCATACTAGGGGCGCTACAGGTGTGGTAGGGCTAGAGCTGCAAATAATTAAGAGGTCAGTACTTTGTCATATCAGTATGCGTATGTATTACATTTCATTATACTCTTTGTTTTAAAATATATATTTCTACCTGTTCTCGGTGGGAATCGATAAGTTATTTTTATTAGATTACAATCTGAGCTCAGCAGGATGTGTCCAAAAAGCTTACAAATGGACATATCTCCAACTTAAAATATCGTTGCAATTAAATCGGTATCAATCAACTGCATTCCAAAATAATAGCCACACAAAAATTGTATAAAAGATGGGCAAATAATATCAGTACTCATTTTTGACTTTCAAAATTTCTTATTTCAAATCGTCCTTATTATTAAGATAAAAATGGCTCAAAATATAAAATAAGCAGCATTGCCGATGGTCCATTGGTACCAACCGATTTTTTTGTATTTTGATAAAGTCAATTTTTCGACCAAGGGGAAACCTATCTTTTTCTGAAATTTTTGAAAAAAAACATTTGGCTCTAAAATTTTTTGAATAAAATGTACTTTTCCGTTATTTTCTAGTTATATTTAACTAAAATGGCCAATTTTCTATGACACCCTAGTCTCACCATTAGCATCAAAAAAAGAAGATTATATAAAACATTTGTGATCGCTTGATAAAATTACCGTTGCATTTTGGTGGTGAGTTTTGTTAGATATATTATTTTGTCAATTTTTCGAGTGCCATATTCTACACTTTTTCTGTACTTAAAATTCTTACCAATTTTATAATTTTCCTTCAACTGTTTCAATTGAAGGTCAACTTGAGCAATCCGCATACTGTATGCCATAACAATAAACGTAGCCACTGCGATTGAAGTCGCCAAACATGTTCCCGATGCAAACATCTATAATTTTGGGTAAGCACGATATTTTCTCATGATTAAAAATTCTCACGAGTTAAAAATTTTAGAATTAGCAAAAAGATTAGATATTAAGTGCTTATTACATATTGAAAAGTTCACAGGTTTAACTCTCACCTGAAACGCGCCAAAAAACTTGGCCTGTTTTGGTTTTCAGCATTTACTTACTTTAAATATTTCTGAAATTTGAAAACTGCCTATTTTGATTTGACTTCATTTGTAAATGTTACAACTAACCTTATAATAAAAGCTGCCGTTCACCCCCACCTGCATTTCTGTATTTTAAAACACAGAAACCAAAATTATTTTGGGAAAGTATAATTTTGGCCGGCGGAGTATTCGAACAGACCTCCGAAAGTTCCCCTTATTTTTAATTTCAAGAATTTTGGCATTATCAATTTTTACCCTCGGCACGACATGGTGGTGTAATTGGCGGTCAAAATTTTGAATTGACGATTTGAGAAGATTCACATCGCGCGGAAGAAATTTCATTTAGTAGAAATTGTCGCCAATGAAATTCTTTCTAAGATAGACAAATGAAAAGTTTCCGGAAGATAAGAACTGAATCAAATACTGTAAAATAAACATTTTTCAGCCTACGCATTTTCAATGGTTAAATTTTACCTTCAAATTACTAAAAATTTTCTTCAAACTTATCCAACAATAGTTTATTCTGTTTTAACCGGAAATTCGTTGCGGTTTTGAATTAGAAAAAAATCAATATTAATCTTTTTTTTGTCAAGTTTGAATACTTGTGTGTTTTAAAACACTAATATGCAGTTGGGTAATATAACATTTCAAACAGGTTGGGGTTAAGGAGGTAGTGTCCGCAAAAAAATTTGGATGAAAATTTGATGCAATACTAAACCGGGCCCAAAAAATGATAGGTGGTAGTTTCGCGGTCATCCGACAATACGTTTACACACTAGAAAACGTCAACGTGGTAAATTAAGGTAATTTTAACAAGGATCTTACAGTTTATTACCGATTGTATTTATTTTATTTTGAACTTGACCTTAAAACGATTATCTTAAATTTTGTCGAACGAAATTTTTTAAATTGTAAAATACAGTCTAAAGAATTTCTGATACATCTCAAACTGCTCAGCAAGTTTACAACGGCAAATATTTTAGTGGTGGTTTCGAAGCGGTTTAAGATGTATCATTAGAGAATATCTACTGTATTTGACAATTTCAAAAAATTTCGCCCTACAAAATTAAAGTTAATCGTTTTAAGGTCAAATTTAATATTTAATATACCGGTATAAAATAGGTGATAAACTGTAACATCCTTGTTTACATCTAAATCACCCAAATTCACCACTTTGACGCTCTACAGTGGAAGAACCTATTGTCGGATGACCGCGAGACCACCACCAATCATTTTTTAGGCGAGTTTAGTATTATATCAAATTCTTAGCCAACTTTTATCGCGGACACTACTTCCGGACACTGAAAGGTCATGATATTATATCATTGATATACTTTTCATGGTAAAACACAGCTACTGTATTATCACTCAACATGAAAAAAAAATTGCTTGCTTGAAAAAAAGTTTCATGACGTAACATGACGTAACATGAGTAGAATATTCTTATCGGCAACTAAAACACGACGAATTTGAGGAGAGTTTATGCAATTTTTGACCTTCCTACAAAATATGCATCAAATCAAAGACACATCATACTATATTTTTCATCGCAGTAAAAATAACTCGGGTAGAACCCGATAGTTAAATATCGTGAAATTTTCGATCAAAAATCTCACATCCCGAAAAAACTCCATTTTGAATAAAATCATTTCATATTTTCATGGTAGATCGCAGAGTAAAATCTGAAAAAATAAGCAAAATATCAGAACAGCATACATCAGATTTTTTAAATGCCTTAAGGGGGTAGCAGCGATGTGGCTGACTGGCGTCAATTTAACTTACGAAAATAATTAGTTGGTTTATTTTTTTGTGCTTGTTATCGTTAGCTGAACCAGAATAAATGTGTATCAGCTCATTAAAATCATTTTTTT
>SCLH01001089.1:11843-42839 GCA_004367855.1 Oikopleura vanhoeffeni | reverse complement strand
GAGTTAGATAGCTAAAATTCGAAATTTGCATATTTCTGAAAATCAAAATTAAATCGCGTTTTAAACAACTCAAGTTAGGTCTTAAAATGTACCCAGGCAAAGTTTCATAATATTTTCCGTACCTAGTTCACCACGGCGGGAATGCTAATTTAAAGCTGGAATCCCTAATTCTGTATGATGAAAATAATCACAAACTAACGATTTATGACTTCTTACATTCACATAAAAAATGACTGTGCTCAAAAATTTATCACGATTAACTCTCATAGGTAATATTTAAATTAATTGGCGATTATTGCCATGAACGCTCACAGTAATGAAATGAATTTACTATGATTCACTGTAAGAGTGGCGATTAATTGTAAATTAATCAATTTCAATTTAACATTGTATACAGGGGAGCCCAATATCGCCGAACGTTTGGCACATTCGGCGATATGGGTACAGAAGTAAATCGGAGCGTGAAGTTTCTCAAATTTGACCGCAGTTTCCATGTATAAAATTTTTAAATAAAAAGGCATTGACCATAAAACAATCTGACCACAATTTTTGTTATTCAAAAATGTATATTTTTTAAATTTTGTCGATAAGCAGTGCTTTTAAAGCACATTTTAAATTGTGCAAGCTTATAAAGAGTGGAAAAAATGGCGGAAAATTCCGTTTAGTGTCGAAAAAAAGGGTGCTTATTCGAAATAATATTTTTTACCATACCTCAATAGCCCACAATGATGCTCGATAGTACATCAGTACAAATACCGTACTACTGATTATCTGTATAGAAACAACCATCATGCAGTTCCTAGCCGTAGGCGTCTTCATTTTAGAAATATATTTTGCCGATATTGACGTAGTAATTCTCTTGAAAATTATTTTATTTTATTTTTTGATATCTTCCTCCTTGAATGAAAGCGCATTTGAAACATCCTGGTAGAAGAATAGCATTTCAAACCTAGTTTTCACCTTCTACAATAAAAAAACGCTATTTTAAATCCGGAATAAAACGTTAAACCCTTAAGAGGGTAATCGAGGTATTTGATTTATATTTTTTATTTCTTGTCTAAATTGTTTGAAAAAAACGTCAAGTAGATCATTATAAAAAGACATTGAAATGGAAACATTGTAAAAAACTACTTGTGATTTTTTTACAAGTTGATTTGAATAAATATTTGATTAAAAAAAATGTGCTTGAAAAATTTTCGCATGAAGTTCATTGATACAACTTTATTCATGAGCATGTATCAAAATAATTTTCGAGATATATGTTCTCCCGGTAGAAATAACTTAAGGGGGTAGCAGCGATGTGGCGGATTGGTACATTTTTCGGAGTGATTTATAAAAAATAATTTGAAAATTTATTTTTTTATTTTTTATCTTCAATAAAAGTGTTCATTCTTGCAAACGTTTAAATTTTTAATTTCTCAACATATTTAAGTATTTGTAAAAATATCAAAAACCACTTTTCATTATAAATTCATTTCCAACTGACCCACTGTGAGAATTTTCGTAAGGCGGCGATATTTATAACGGTCAGCATTATTCGGGTGTTAATGCGACTCATCAGTGGGAGATATCTATCCATATGAAAATAATTTCCTCTAATATGAAATTTTCCATGAAAAAAGAGAAAAACATCTTTTTAGGAAAAAATAATTGACTTCCAATTTCGTTAAAAATATTGATAAAACTTCCTGACGTTGAAAAAAAAGTAGCGCTCTACACCGATTTGCAAATTTGATTGAGATTTTTTGACCAAAATATAAAATTATTATAAATTGCGTGCCAAATGGCAAACACAGGTGTCACAAGAAGCTGTGTTGTAAATCTTCCCCTCAGTTAGTTCAGAAACGATATTCGGATTGACCATTATCCATCCGGTTTGAAATACCGGAAATCAAAATAGATACCAGAAAATAACACAACTGATCCGAGGCTGGATTTGTAAATTGACTTCAAAAAGCATTACTAAAAATTTCATATATTTCTAAAAAAAGTCGAACAACTGAAATGAGCAAGTGGAACATGTATGATTTTTAAACCAGCCAAGTCAGAAAATAATATAAACATGCATGAAAAAAGTAAAAGTGGCTAATAGTTTTTTTGTTTTTATTCACAACATTTTCAGAAAAAAAGAACGAAAAAGATTTTGGAAAAAATTTGCGTAAAATTTTAATAATGTTTTAAGAATTTTTTTGAAAATTCATTACGTAATTCAAAAATAATAGTTCGAACTCAAACTCTTCTTAAATAGATTAAAGAAAATATTTTAATTGAAGCTGATACAATTATATTTCTGTTCAGCTAACGATAATAAGCACAAAAAATAAACCAACTTATAATTTTAGTAAGTTAAATTGACACCAGTCTGCCACATCGCTGCTACCCCCTTAAACGGGGTACTTTATTTTTTATGGGCACTCCCTAGGCAACTTTTTTATAATGGTGACATTTTTTTCCATAATTTGCAAAAACATTGTGGAGTTAAAAAATTGGTCCATAAAGTATACAGGGGGCATATTAAAAAATTTAAAAGTTTAAAGTGAAAATATTTTTTTTAAATAAACCTGTTTAAATTAACGTTGTTTTATTCGGTTTGTAAGTCGTAATTTCTATACTAAATATATCCAAATTGAACCCAGAATCAATCTTATTCTCACGCTCACGCACACACCTTTGATATCGCTGTATGGATCTCAACCCGAAAGACGGGAAGTTCGATACGCATATTGCTCAATTTGGCGGAAATGATGACATCATTATGATGCAGTCGGCTGATTGGCTGACACTTATAAATTAAACCAAAAAAAGAGTTCACCTCGGCCAGTAAGCATCACGCATTTTGCATTATTTGAATTGGGCTCCCCTTACTAAGGGGCCCTTAGACCATTCCTACTATTAAGGCGACGGCAAAATTTATTACGAAATCTCAGTATTGTTCGAATTCACATAAAAATTAACCAAAATACAGTTAACTCTTGGAGGCTCCTGCACCACTTAAGTGGTGCGACTTTGAGCGCTTATTACGGAAAAAGTAAAAGTGCTTGCAACGTTATTCTTCTCTAGTCCTCGAGATTAAGGATAGACTTAAACTTTAATAGTATGTGATTCACATTTTGACTTTATAAACCCTTTAAAAAAGTGACATTTACAAATTGTGTTGCAACCTACGCAATTCATTTATGAGGAAATGGGAGACGTCAGAACAAAAATTAATAATGAAAAAGATTAAGAATTAAATTTTCTAAAAAGTGACTTCCTCAGAAATAACCTGCAATAATCGGTCTTTAATCTACAGATGTTTTCCGAAAAAATAAACAAACTTACGCAATTTATCGAAATCACTTTTAAAGAAATAAAAATTTACTCAGAGCCGTCAGGACAACAATTTAAAATGCAGAAGTTTCAGAAAAATTTTTCCTAAAAAGTTAATCAATCAGAAGCAACCTGCAATTTCTGGTCCTTAATCTACAGGGGTTTTTGAAAATGGTCCGGAGCCTCCAATGGTTAAATTAATTTTCATATTCAAAGCTTAAATGAAGATGACTTGATCGAAATTTCCAATTAATTTCTTGAAATATAAGTATGAACGATTTGGAACATTAATTTGTTTTATTGACTCGACTAAATTGGCCAAACTTGAAAAATTGATGTTTTAGTTGCTAATTAGAACATTCAAAAAAATATTAAAAAAATCATCAATACGGGTTCACCACTTAAGTGGTCGACAAAGAAAACAAAATCTTTTTGATACAAAACAACTTGAACAATCGCTTCTTGAAATTCACGGTGTAGGACCCTCTTACAAATTAAGAGTTAAAAAAGTTTTAAAAATGAGACTTTTTGAATAATTCATCAAATACCTCGCCCTTTGTTCTATTAAACCGTTTTATTTCCATTATAAAAATAAACGAGCATTGGTTACGGTTTTTGGGGTTGTTTATGTTCTGTTTAAACCTAAATTCAATTGAAATATTGCACTATATATCACACATAGCTAAAGCTTGGAAGCGAGATTTTGATTTAGTTTCGGTACAAACTAAAATATTTGAAATTCTTAATAAAATTGTTTTTCTTGGATAACTGTTTGGATTGTAGCGTTTCGTTCTCGGGTTTGTAAGCCTTAAATAGTTCCAAAATTCAGTTAAACTGAAAAGAAAAATTGAAAAATAATCAAATAAATTTTCTCCAGATTTGTTCACAGACGGTTAAAAATCTAATTTACATAACGAAATTAGAGTTGTCTGGCAAAAAATTTATACATTCTTAAAAACATAATTTATTTTTAATTAGGAATTGACGATTCTAAAATATAGTGAAAGCTAGTGATCGAAAATGACTGAAATGATCAGCGAAATTAACTCCCGTAGTGTCTTTTGCACCATCCATGGTGCAATTGGCCTTTCTAATCGCAATTTAGGACCTTATATCATGTTGACATGGAAAATTTACAAATGTCGATCGACTATTTGAATAATTGACAGTTTGTGCGTTTTTTTTTTTCGAAAATTTTTACTGTATTACAGTTATTTTTTTTTTACAAAAAAAATTAAATCTCAGAAAGCCTTCTGATCGGACCAAAAATTCTTAAGGACCTTTTCTCATCACACCATAGCCCAAAGTGACACGTGACCGTAATTCAAGGAATAAGGTTGGCCAAATAGTACTGTTTTTTTCAAAAATTATAATTCAATTTTGAACAAATAAGTGTTCTTTAGAAGTTTTAAGACTTTATTCCCGCATTACACCAAAACCTAAAATTGATCAGTGACTCAATTTAGGAAATAAGTGGTTTTGGTGAAGTAACAAATAGGGATAAAATTACGCCGAAAAATATTTTCCTGGGCCAATAAACACAAATTTTAAGAGTTCTCTGAACAAATAATATTTTTCCAAACACGTTCACTGATCTTATTTTTCGAGAAAAAGGATTTCATCTATGACATATTTCAAACCTTATTTTTGGAATGATTTCGTCACGTGATTTATTCGGACTTTGAGATTAATGAGAAAATGCTTAAAAACGTTTAAGTTTTTTTGACGTAATTTGGTACTTTTTCAAATTACTGTATTATGCCTTTCTTTCGAAATTACTCAAATCACGTGGAAGACCCCTTAAAAGGAATCGTCAGGGAATTTTCTAAGACTCTTATTGCATTTTAAATTGGCGTCCGGCTTAAATAGAGCATTTCTAAAAGATCCAAACTTCCCGAAAACTGAAGTTAAAATTAATGCGTCCGGCGAAAGAAAGGAGAGAAGATTGATGAATTATTTTCTGCGCGAGATAATCCATAGTTTAAAGAATATATTTTTACATGAGAATGGTGGGATAAAAAATTCCATTTTTTGCAGATGCAATACCCGGAATTGGTGGCGGTTAATATTTGAAATATGAAAATGTCCAAATTAACCTTTAAATTCGGTTATCTTATGCAGTTTTTCTGATGTAACGGCAAAATGAGAGAGTTTTTAATTTTCTTAATCACATTTTTGATAAACTTTTAGAAACTTTTTTGACAAATTGTTTTCAAGGACTGTAGAAGAATTTTTTGAATAATAGTGATTATCATTGAAAAAAAGTTATATGTTTGATTAGATGACATGTATCGTTAAAGCTCAATTTAAGCGCTGCACCATCGATGGTGCAAAGACACTACGGGTCCAGAGATTGTCGGCCACGACGGGATTTAATATTCTCGATGAGAATTTCTCATAAAAATTAGTGTCAAAATTTGTAGTTTTCAAGACGAACATTTCGTCTTTAAAGGTGAGTAAGCACCGTTACTTATTATTAGGAGATTTTTTTATCACCCGAAATTTGACGACTCAACCGTCAATAACCTATGACAGTTGATTGTGGAGGTTTACTGTTTTCACATAATCTTTTTTCCATCTTTTGCTATGCAAATTTTCTTCGCATGATTCATGCGGCATGAATGTGTTTATATCTCAATTTTTGTTAATAATAAACTTGTCCGACTCTTTCGTAGTAAATAAATTATTGAATTGTATTTGAAATCTCTTGATGAAGTTTATCAATCTGGAATCACTTTTATAGAAAATTAACTAATAGACACCAGAAGATTTAATTACAGAATCCTATAGGAACTATAAGAAATATTGCAAAAGTTGCAACTTGCAATGTTAATTAAAATCGCTTTAATTTTTCTTAATTTTTTTCAAAAATAATAAAAAAAAATTTGAGACTATTACAATCTGAATTTTTATTTCAATAATCTTTCAAGTTCATTCTATTCACCTGTTTTTAAACTGGATAATTGAAATTCAGTTCACTGATTTTATTTGAACAGGTCAGCTCGGCCAAAAATCGTTTGGATAAGGATACATGTCTTTATAGTCGTTTAGGCGTATACGCGTTTTCATCTCGACCAAAATCCGTACGGATAAGGGTGCGTCCAGATGATGGTACAATCAGACTGTGTACAAAATTAGTTTACTTCAAAAAAATGGAAAAAACGAAAAAATCATTTAAAATATTATTCTTAAATGTCCGAGTTTAGTTTTCAATAGTTTTTAACAATTTATTTAATTCACCTGGTCGGTCTCGACCAAGCTTCCAAAAGGGATGGCTTTTATCCCCTTTTCATAAAAAATATAAGGAAAAAGTTATAGCTGTCATGTGTCGATCAACCATTCTATATATAGAATTTTTTTATGAAATATTTATACGCGAAAAGCTTTCTGAACCCACTGTATCTTTTTCGTTCAACGAAATTCGTTGTCTTTGAGCCTTATTTTCATTTTTCAAGCAAAATGTTGGGAATAATTTAAAAACAAATATTTTTGCTGAGTTCTAATTATTTGAAATTAATTAGACGCGCTAGTAAAAAGTTGAGAAACATGCAATTAATTACTTTTTTACATACGACTTTAATTCAATAAAATTTCTATACCGAATCCATCTTTAATTTACTTCTCCAAAACATCTTTCCCTACGGAATTAATCAAATTTACATCTTCTAAACTAGCTTGACCTTGAGCTATAAATTATTTAGAACAAAAAAATATGAATCATTTCACACTCACGGATCAGTAATTCAAAAATTACCACAAAGTTTAAACTTCGATCACTTCTTCCAGCACCGTGTTGAAAAGCAGCAAAAATATATTTTTTAGCTCAAGAATTAAGAATTATCAGCGCGCCAGAGAGCCTTTTATATTTAGACGCGAAAGCTTCACCCTACGAGCTCTCATTTCAATACAAAAATTTTAATTTTTGGCTCGAACCAAGAAAGCCAGACAAAAATAAGCGTCAAAAAGCGATTTTCTTGGATCTTTGAAATTTTATAGTGTCGTGCGAGAACTAGAGTGGCAAACAAACGGAGAGAAAAAAATATTTATTTACTCGCGATAGAAATAAAAATTCGAGAAGAAAAGAAAAAAATGAAGAAATAAGGCGAATATAGAGAAAAAAATGCTGAAATTACTATTATTTGGCGCCATCAGTGCTGAATATATTTCTGATGTGCCGAATTCGGAAATCAGCGGGTTTGACCTTGATTATGGCCTGCTTTATGTTTATGGGAAAGACGTATTTTACACATTAAATAATGAAAATTTTGGAAAAATCGAGAAAAAAACCTCCGCAGAACATTCAATTGCGTGTATTCGAAGCTCAGCATTCGAGGCAGCCCATTGCCACAATTTTATTCAGTTTGCCCGACAAATTGCGAACTTGACCTTATTTTGCGGGACGGATGCTGCGTTTCAAAATTGTTATATTTACAACGGTGCCAAGGAGTTAAACAGCTTTTCCGCCAATCATCTCGTCGGATTTGGCCCTGGTCAAAAAACACTGGTTACCGTTTTACCGAATGAAGATAAAAACATGGTGAAAATAGTTTCGGCAGCTCCAAAAAATTTAAACGAAAATGTCTATGGAGTGTATCTCAGCGAAATTAACCTCGGCGTGGGCTTAAAAACGCCTATCCGTGGCACTGAGTCCCAATTCCGAGGGCAAACTCAATTTTTCACCACAGTCTCGATCAACAATCATCAGATTCTTATCGGCAAAGAAAACTCAGACAGCCCTTCTAACGCATTTGCTTTTCACGTGTGCGCCAATGACCCTGGCCTCTATTCGGAACGTAGCGAACTCCTGTCAGCTGCACGCGCCCCCCTTAACTGCTGTAAAAACAATTTGTGTTTCCCAAATCTCGTGGACGCTCGAGTAGTCAAACACAAAGAAGAATCTATGCTTTTTGGATTGTTTAAATCGAATTCAAACAATGATTCGGCATTGTGTGTTTTTAGGGAAAGGGGGCTTGTTTTCCGATTTTTGAAAGGGTCGAAATTGGCTTCAGGCGGGAGTTTTGGAGTCAAAAATAATGAAATAATCCGGCGACCGACAGAATGTGCTGTGTATGACGACTTTTTGCACAAAACCCTCTCAAATTTTATTATAGAAAATGGCCCGATTGAACTCCCGACAATTTCAGGAGAAGTGTTAGACCTTGGCCGCGACTTTACCAAATTTGACATCGCAAATTTGCGGGAAGAACTCCTTCTTGTGCTAATAAATGCAGAGAACGTGGCCCGAAAAACGCTTATTACAAAGAAAAACAGTCTTTTGATCAATCACAATTTAAAATTTAAGCTGAATGGCAAATACGACGTGACCGAAGTGAGAATCTATGGTGATAAAATGATCACAATAGAGAACAAAAGTGCAATTAACTCCCAGGAATTATCACGATGTCAAACTTATGAATCTTGCGCATCCTGCATCGCGATTGGGGATATTATGTGCGGCTGGTCACTAGAAGAAAAAAAGTGCAAAAGTGTTTATTTCGATAAAAACCTCGTTCAAAATGTAGCGGACTCCCTTAACTCCGTGCAAGAGTATTGCGAAATTGAAACTTTTTATTCTGAAAAAGTTTTTTTAAGCACAAATAAGGACCCGATAACGGTATGGATAGAAACGACCGCAATCGCTACTTTTGATGAGTTAACTTGGGTTGACACGGCTGGCAATGAGATTGGAAATGAAAATAAGCGGTTTTTTCCATCCTATCAGGCTAGTTTAGGCCGAGCCAACTTGGTTATTTACCCAAGCCAAGATAATCTAGGCGAAATCGACGGAATTTATCAACTTCTTTATAAAATCAGAGGAATTGTAATTTATAGCATGAACTTTACCGTGTTGACCTTGCAAGATGACCTTGAACCAATACTTGATGACCTTGAGCCGGATAAACCCACGGAACTAGCTGGAGGGCATTTGTTCACAATTTCAGCGGCCATTGTGGGATTTTTAATTCTTCTCGCTGTGATAACAATCTTTTGCTACAAAAGAAAAGTGGCAAAAAAAGACTTTAAATTTTCGCACCCATTAAGAGGTCAGCCGTCCGGCGAGTCCATTCACGAAAACGACAAAAACACCCTTTGCGAGGTCGCCTACGAATCCGGTTTTGCGTCCAGGCAATCGCCAAATCAGCAAACTGAACTTTTGCGAGATTGTGACGGCCAATCAGAATCTGTCCGTTCTGATAAAGACCATTCGGACGTTTTTGTTTCCTGCCCTAGTCAGCAGGGTTCGCTAAGCTCAATAGAACTGACTGAACATGCGGCCATTTTATATCCTGACGGCACAATGAAACGGGTGCCAACCCGGACACTAGAAAAAATTAAACATGAAATGAAAGACGACCCCGACAGTGAGAAGTTTATCACGGGAACGCTCCGGAAAAATAGTAAACGAAAAAAGTAGAAGAAATCCCGGACCAAAAAATCGAAATTTGCCCAGTTACAAAACATCGGCATTATCATTACTACCTCTTTACCCCTGCTAAATATGCCACTGCTAAATGTCAATTTTCACGCAATTTTCCTTCTGTACAAAAAAAACCTTTTAATGCTTATTTTAGTCGTTAAAAACACTTCATTAGCGTTTTTTGATGATGACGAAACAATAAATGACGATCTTCAAAATATTGTCAAAATTAAAATTTTCAGCAAAAAAATCATTTTTATGCAATTTTCAGTTATCACAGTCATGTAAGGGCATCCGAGCTGATTTTCAAGATCGGATCGGTCACTCTGCGTCTTTGTAAAAAATAGGAAATTTAAGGGGGTGGCATAAATCCGGCAGATTCGATAATGAAATTTTGAAAACAAATTGGACTTTTAATGTGGGAAATTTTCAACATATTTGAAACAAATTTGTAAAAAAATATATGATTTGTAGCTAAACAGTCAAGCTAAAAAGTATTATCTCCATTGTTAATGGTTTTTCCTTAGATTCCCAAAAAATAAATTTGGACGAAAAATGCTGAAATTTTTCAATGTTTTAAAATTATTTAGAATTCGAGAATTTTAATTTGAACTCAAACTTTCCGAAAACTGGGAAATATTTTCGTAAGTTCTTTTGACTGCAATAAAGCATATGTTGAGTTTATGGCACAACGTTTTTAATGTTAATTACAAGCAAGCATATTCCAAGCATTTTTAATTGATAATTAATCTGGTCATAAGTTATGACTCATAACTCATAAGTCAGTTACGAGTTATATTCAAATTGTATCGGTAATACCGATTCGGTATTCGCAAAGCTTTAAAATGATGGAAACGAAAACAAATAAATAAGCGAATTTTTAAGTATATTTTTTATTCAAATTTAAGTATTTTTATTGGTTTATAATAAAGTAGGAACGGCAGAAAAATTTTTGCTAGGCATTTTTGCAAAGGAAAATTTCAAGCTAAAAACATAGGCAATTTAAAAAAACGGTTTGAAATTTTCGAGCAGTAGCTGACAATTTTATAAAAAACATTTTGTACTGAACGTAATATTTTTCAAGCACTACAATTTAAATATATATAATTAAGAAAAAAAATTTTAGCAAAAAAAGTTTTGCCATTCTACCTTAGTTTATAATGAATAATAAAAATGTATTTTTGGTAAATTCACATTTTTGATAAAGTTTAGGCTGAACTTTTTGCAATTTTTTTCTAATATTTTTCAGGAATTCACTTTGATGGCTAATGTTGATGGAACACTTCATTAGGGTGTTTCGTGATAACGGAACAATAACTCATAAATCTTTGAAAAAACTTGTACAAACATTTTAGCATTTTCAAGCAATTGCAAGGTACTTGAGCGATAGGCGGCGAGGAATTAGGATAGAAGTTGGTTATGTTTATTTCGGAAACTGGAACAGATTTTAGAGCTGAAATTGACCATGCGGAAAAATTATTGACTTGGAAAACGGATGTAAAACTCCGGGTTTTGAAGTATTTTTAATTAGACATGTAAGCATTTTCAATTTGTTAGGATTGATGTTAATCAACCTTAAAATGTCAAAAAAATATTCGGTTGATAGTGAACACGAACTACTCCTTTATGTTAACGCATATTTTTATGAGAGCTCAGCTCATGCTGAAAGAATAATGATATAATTTGAAATTCACATACAAAAAAGTTCACATGTAAAAATGAAAAAGAAAATTGTTAAATGAAAAAAAAAATCAATAAGTTTGTGAAATTTTTAATTTTTGTTATTGTGGAACATTTTTTAGCTTACCTCCTCACACCCTTTGCCTTTTATTTAAAAAAAAATTTCGAATTATATTCGACGATTTCAAAATATAATATCATATTATGTCCTACCTTTTTTTAAGATTTACGCCATTATTTCGTAAAAACATTAGTTTAAATACGATACATGACTTCAAAATTTTGAGGAAGCCAGTTTTTATGAAAGTATCTGACGATTATTTTGATTTAAGTTTACTTGTTCTGCAGGTACTATCCGAAATTTTATTCTTTTACAAGTGATTTTTCTGAAACTCAAAATAATAAAAAAAAAATTTCAAAGAATTGTTTTCCGCAAGAAAGAAAGGCATAATTTAGCTCAAATTAGGTCAACCAAACCTTTCACTTATGAATTTGAATATTATATGTTGTTGAAATATGTATGGGTTTCCGAAGAAAAAGGAATGACTGAACCTCTATTTTCTCTTGCATTTATCGAGTAAACAGACGTCAAAGTTAAAAAATGTTACGTTGTATATATAAATTCAATCCTTGTCTTCAATAACTTAAAAAAATAAAATGATTTATTTCCATGTTATCCGCTCAAAATAGCGGCTAAAAATAGGCTTTTGGGTGCGAGGAGAAGTTAGCTGAAATTGGCTGCACTGCGTTAAAAAAGTTTTCAAGCTATTCAGCTATAATCTGATGGCAAATTCGGACTAAGCTCTGAAATTGGCCTGAAAGAGTGAATTAGAGCAGAACAGAGCAAATTCTGCATATCAGGCTAGGAAAAGAGAATGTCCCACTGGTGAGGAGGTTAAAAAGATTTTTCATACCTTAGCAAACTTTAGCAATTTTATAACACGGCTGATTTAACCTTTTGAATAAATCCTAATATCACAAATCAATTATTTTCTCACTTCTCAAGTATTTTCACTCAAATTTGACTCGCAATGTCCGATAACTAGACTTTTTTATTTGTTTTTATGGTAATTATTCGGGCCAAAATTGTTCTATGATTTGAAACAACTTGAAATTTTCAAGTTAAAAAAGATGAGCTGCATTAGCAAAAATGTTGCAATTATAAATCTGTTATCTGCAATTTCGCACGTTTCGCATTCATTACAACAAACTCCTTGAAAATGCTTTAAATTTAGTTTTTTTTTCTTATCGTATAAGTTTTATTTTTTTGTTATAACAGTTTGTTTAGGCTGCGATAAAAATAAAAAATGGTCATCAATATCATGTTTTGAGGCTTAAAATGTTCACATTTTTTTTTATGTTTTTTCTTCTAAAAATATCGTCAGTTTGAAACAAACTGGTGGTATTTTATCCCCATACTTAGTTAGGAAAATACTTTTTTCATCATTTTAAAAATATATCGTCGTGGTTTAAAGCATTTTAATCAAATTTCATGGATTTTCCTAAATTTAAAGTATCGTTTTCGGAAACAAAAAAACTCGAAAATTAAGGTTTCGATAGTAATAACTCTCTGTGATGAGTTGCAGCTGTTCAATCATATATCTCTTATTCACACTTTTGTAAATATCCCGGCCCTTATTAGGAAACGTAGTGTGTTTTTAAGTAGTAGGACCGGGATATTTACAAAAGTGTGAATAGGGGATATAGATTTTAAATGTTTAAATAAAAAACTCAGTGAGGGCTTTTGCGTGAAACCCTATAAACCAGCTCAAAAAACGTTTTTTTGGCTATTCTGGGGCAAATTTAATTCGAATTCTTAAAAAATTTACCAACAGACCTGCGTACGTATTTCGAAGTTCATAAAATCTAAATATAATTTTCGATGAAAAAGGCATGAATGATGAAAAATCGAAAAAAGTATATTTGGTCAGTTTTTGGTCAGGGAAAAAAATTCGGTTTAAAATGTTTGAAATTTTAAAAATAAATACGGATATGTGATTGGTTAAAAAATAAATTTGCAGATTATTATTTTACAAGGTGCTCGTCAATTCACTGATAACGCCCATATTTATTTTAAATATGGTTTTAATATAAAACTCAAGGTTTTTGACAATAAAAGCTAAAAATTGTCAAAATTTGTCCAAATCGTAGAAAATGACGGTACTTTAGGCACGACTAATTTCGTATCGACTAAAATAAATCAAATATGTTATAGTTCGTAGATTCCTAAACACATTAATAACAACCACAATTGTTTATGGTTAAAGGGGGTAGCAGCTACGGTAGCTGCGATGTGGCAGGATTGGTACATTTTTCTGAGTGAATATCCCCTATTTACACTTTTGTTAATCTCCTGGCCCTGTTAGGAAACGTTAGTGTGTTTTTTAAGTAGTAGGGCCGGGATATTAAAAGTGTGAATAAGGGATATGAAAAAAATGTGAAAATTAATTTTTTTATTTTTTGTCTGCAATAAAAGTGTCCATTCTTGCAAACGATTATATTTTCAATTTTTTAAAATAACTTACTATCTGTAAAAATATTAAAAAACACTTTCCAATTTGGAACTTTTCATTTCCTCAATATAAAAGTTTTTTTCCTGAAAATGGCGAAAAACAGCTTTTTAGGAATAAAAATTGACCTTTAGTTGCGTTTAAATATTAAAAAATGTCCTGACTTTTGAAAGAAGTGACGCCTATAAAACCCGAAATATTATTGAGATTGTTTTTCAAAAATAATTTTTTTTTAAATTGCGTGCCAAATAGCACAAACCGGTGTCACAAGCAAGTGTTGTAAATTTCATCAGTAGTTCNGAAACGATATTGTCGCTTGACCCTTTCATCGGTTGAAATACGGAAACCAAATAGATACCAGAAAATTTTGAGGGTGATTAGGCCTGATTTTTTGGGAAAACATTTATTAACAAAAAACATTTATTAACAAAACTGTCCTCATGAAAATTTCAAAGGGTCAAAAAAATATTGTGTTTTTTTTGCAATTCATTTTTGAAATAAAATCAGCATTCGTGATCGGCGCACAATTTCACATAAGATGTGATTATTTCATTTTCACGACACGAAAAATTCGCGTCCCCTCAAAGTCAAGTACTTCATATTTCATTAGTTTGCATCAAATTTGCTATTCAAGCTCAATTTTTTTAAATATAGCTGGAAATTTTTATTATTGGAGAATAATTCAATATGCGTGAAGCAGCATAAGTTATGCTATACAATCCGAGATTAATGTATAATGAATTACAAAAAAAGTTTTTGTACATTAACGGTTCCTGAAGTTTGCGTCAATTAACCCACACTTTTGGAGCCGCGGCGAAGGGGGTTGTATAGGCTGGAAATGCTTTTTCGAAGGCTCATAACCTTTTATTTCTTCATAACAATCTCATAAAAATCTAAGGAATAGTAGTTCGGAATTTTTGGAAGACATTTTACTTCTGACTTTTTCCATAGCTTGTTCGACCAACCGGTAAATTGAGTTAACCGCGAGCAAAATTTTTTCTTTGAAAGTCCTATTTCCTTTTCGCCTTATTTCAAAACAACGTCATTTTCGGAATGTAACAAGCCTAAGGGGTAATGAACAAGATGTTGTAAGGAATTTCCGAATGTGGCTGAAAATCGACAAAAAAGTGCCCGAAATCGAAAATTTTGAATATGAAAGGGAGAATTAGACAATTCAAATGCCACCAAAAGATGCCTTGGGTACGGGTTGCTAGAAACGATAATAGCAACTATGGTCTTCTTGGTGATGGTCATTTACCATAAACAGGTGATGCAGCAAGTCGTTCCGTTAATGAAAGAACTTTCGCCTTTGTACTCTTATTGCAGCGCCCATAACCTAAGCAATATTATGAAAAGAATATTCGAATATAAATTCGAAGAAGTTATGCAGCACGAATTTGAAAGCTCAAACAATTCATATAAAGAAACCGTATCACTGATAGATTCAGCGGTCAAGAAGTTCCTTTGAAGGATATGAAGGGCACGAAAATAGCAGTCGGTCGATAAATGACTACCTAGCTTCAGTTCAGCCCAGAAAATAACGAAAATTGCATATGGCAAATATTATTTATGACGATTGGGAGATATACGAGAATATTGAAGAATCTGAGTAGTTGAAACAAAAACATTCAAAACGCCAAAAAATGCTGGATAAAATTGTTCGATTTCCAAATTAAAGGTAAATTTGTACATAATTTTACCAGTAATTTTCAAATTCTTTATAATTTTTTTCATTTTGAAGAAACATATTAAACATATCCAAAATTTCTTAATTCGAAAAATTTGCCCAATTAAAGAAAATTCAGACATTGCAGAAAGAATGAGATATTATATTCTATATTCAAAATTTTGAAGAAATCAACAAATTTTCGAAAAATTTTACAAACTTTAAAGAAATTTTACAAACTTTTACAAAAAATTGTTAGATTACCAACAAATTTATTCAAAATTTTAAAAATTTTAAAATTTGTAAAATTTTCAAAATTTTAAAATTTTCTCAAGAAATTTGTTAATTTTCTAAGAAATTGTTAATTTTCTCAAGAAATTGTCAACTTTGTACGAAAATTTTTTAATTTAAATTAAGATAAAATTTCGAAATCAAAAAACATTTTTGAAGCAGAAAACAGCTTCATTTTGAAAATTTACAAATGGGAAAGAAATCTAGAGAAATTCAGAATTTTTGTCCTAAAATTAGACAATTTTAATCAGCATTCTCAAAACTTTTAAATTTCAATTTTTTTTCAAATTATTGAAAACTTATTTCAAATTTTTTCAATTAATCAGAAAGTTCACGAATTTTGTAAGAATATTAAAAATTTTATTTAAACTTTTTCTGAAATCTCAAAGATTAAGCTGTTTCCTGAATTAAAAATGTTTTTTGATTCCAAATTTTTATTTATAACTTCGAAATTTATATTGAAATTTCAAATTTTCCGTCAAACTTGACAATTTCGAGAAAATTTTTGAAAAAGGTTACAAATTTCATAAAAATTTCTACGGCAATTTAGCTAAAATATCAATTTTAATCAAATTAATTCAGAAAATGGCTCCGACTCGATTCAGAGATTTGAATCAAGGCTAAAAATAATGGTGGCAAATTTCGCCAAGATTAGAAAAATGCCGACAAGATCCTGATCAAAGTGCCATCAATAATTTTGAACTTCATCACGAATTATCACGGCAGCGTATAAAATTACCAGTATTATTACTGAAATTATTTGGAGATATTTTTGGAGTCTGGACAGCTCTGTTTGGCAAGCCGCCGAGTTATATCACAGCCATTTGAATTTTTAGTATGCTGGTGCTCAAAGCTAACTGGTGCGACCAGAGCGAAGTCACTTTTTGGATAACCTAAAACGGGCTTGCAAATTTCTGTTTTGCAGCAGTATTTGGCCTATCTCTACAGTTTGTGGCCTGAAAAAAAAAATCTCAAGTTCCAATTAGAATAACGAACATTACAAAGCTGTATTTTCTTCTACAAGAAAAGCAAAAATGTACACTGAAAAAAATGCAAAAAGAACTTATGGTGACTGAAGATCCACAATTTATCGCAGCAGCGCAGATAGTTGCGCACAAAAAACTACTGGCTGGGAGTGAAGATGCGATGAAAACCATGAAAGCTTGTTGCTTAAAATTCAAGAGTCCACAAATGAACCTGTTTTGGATCCAGCGGTCAGCAAAAAAGTTCTTCAGATACAGATTTCGACAGTAGTTTCGACAGCATATCGAAAATCGTGCCTTGGATGACCCAGAAGGCTTAATGCATCAATTAATAGTTATGCTGAAAATCCAATTGATACTGATTAACGATGTATAAAAAATTACAAAGGTCGAATGGAAATCATGTAAGTAAAATATCATATACGATTACTATTCATTTATTTAAACATTGGATTCCTAGGCTTCTACTTTGCGATGCCAATGAGAGCACCGCGATATTACATCACTTTGACCAATAAGAGCTTTCAAAAATAAGTTAAAACTACGAACGCGAAGTACAGGCTTAGGGATCCCTTTGTTAATATTAACAAGAATACAAGTAACTTTTTTATTTTTAGTTTCAAAAAATTTTAAAGCCTCCAATTCGGGCATAATTCTCAAAAAATTGGATATGAACTGGTTGGTCCCCGATTGAAGCTTTAACTGGCAGAAAATCTAAACAAATATCAATAATCCAGCAAAGTCTGCACGCTGTAAGTTTAAAAATATCTTATATTTTCTTGCGTAGTTTTTTTAAGATGCGCAAGATTTGACTTTTCACCACCGGTATGAGATAATCACAAAGCTAATATATAAAAAAGCTTAGGTCAAAATTTTTTTCAAAATTTTGAAAAAAATTTTCAAAACTTTCCAAATGACCGAAAATTACTCATATGAGTATCCTACGAAACTAAATACAATTCTAAGACTAATGGCTGCAAAAATAAATTCCAAATATGAAAGTTTCTTAATATTTTTCCTAGTGACAAAGTGGTTAAAAGTCAAACTGTCGCGCTCTATAAAAACATACTTTAGAAAAAAAGCGGTAGTTTTTCTAAAATTATTGACATATTAAAAAAAATTTTAAAATTTTTTTATTATTAATTTAGAAATTAACATGCCAACCCGCTTCGTCGCTTGGAGAGAATTTTAGTCACATTAGTGGCCACTTTTCTTCTGAAAGAAATCGGATAAATGCCAAAACATTAGAATCAATTATTCAAACAGCCGAACATTCAAATTTATGGGGCAATTCAATGGCATCGCCATAAATCAATAAATAAAAATTTAAAAATAAGCTTTAGGCGCTATCTAGCGCTACAGTTTGGCTATTACTTTTGTGCAGTTTATATTTCAATCTATTATGTAACATTATATGTTTCTCGCTAAACGTAAGCATATTTTCTTATCAGCAAACTGCCGCGTGTAAAAAATAAATGAATTTAAAATTCGCGCTGGCCTCTGAGTTTACATTATATTTATGTATGGTAGTATATATATTTATAACTTCAATATCAAACACTTATCAGGCCAAACAAAATGAAATTAATATTGATTTGTCTTGAAATTCAGGAAGGTATAATAGCTTAAAATAATAGCTGGTTTTTAAATGTTACGGAAAAATCCGGTTTTGTCCCCTTAGACTTATACTTTTTTGGTATTTTTAGAAAAAATGCGTAGGTTTTGTCTGCTTAGACCAAAACCACAGTACAATATATTTTCCGAAGTCTCATTACATAAAATTAAATTGAGAAAAATATGAAACGTATTTAATTTTTAGATTCAAATTTCATTATACTGTGGTTTTTGTCTAAGGGTCACTTTTCGAAATACGGTTTTGTCCGCTTAATCTTTATGGTCATTGAATTTATAGTTAAAATCCGGCTTTGTTCGCTTAGACTCGCACTTTTTCGGGTTTTTAGAAAAAATCCGTAGGTTTTACCCGCTTAGGCAAAAATAACAGCATAAAAAGATAGAATTTTTGCATCTTTGTAAAATTTACTTATCCCTTCATTGGATACCATTGAAACATCAATTTTCAGAATATTATTCGCCAAATCATCAATAGTGGCTTCCTTCAATCTTTTGTTTATTTATGTAATATTGAGATAATCTGAGGATCATCTTATTTTTAGAATAGTTCTGAAAGTTGAATTTCCGAATATATAAATGTTCAAATTCAACAGAAGTCTTTATCAAAAGTAAAATTGATATTTTAGACGCAATTTTCATATTACAGTACAGTATGTATTTTATTAACTTGCGAAGTGAAAATTGTCCTTTAGCTAATAACGGCCAATTAAAAATGGTACCTAGGTGGATTTTACTCTGAACGCCAAGCTATAGCGGATTTCAAGGGCTTGAAAATAAAATCCACCTAGTTACTATTAGTTATTGGCCGTAATTACCTAAAGGACAATTTTCACTTCGCGAGTAAAAAAAATACATACTGTACGGTAATTTTCATCTGAGAATTATCATATGTTTTTTTGAAATCTGGAAAGTCAAAAGTTCTGAGCCAATTTCAAGATGAAAATTATATACAAAATAGGTCATTTTTTGGGATAGAATTTCAAGTTTTTGTTATCAATTTATTTTAGGCATACTCTGTTTCAAAACGCCGATCGATACCAAAATTGCGCTCAAAGTGCTCTAGGGCAAAATTGCGCGGAGGCGCTATAAATTGAAATGGGAAATTTCAGAACATGATTTTTTAATTTCATTATTGTTTTTTAATTAACTTGAAAATGGACAAATTTTTAACTAAAAATAAAAGATCAAGAGATAATGATAATAATGACGATGATTTATCAAAAAAGCTTAAACCTATGAATATTGAAAATGAAGAAAGCCGAGAATCGAGACTTCTTGAACTTGTATCTAAAATAGAAAACAGAGAAATCGAAGGAACTTATGTTTTATTAGATAAAGAAAAATTTTCTCAGCTAAAAGAAATTCCGATTGAATTTGAGGAATTATATTTTGAAAACGAACCTACCGGTTATTGTAGATGTCAGATGTCTTCATGTCACAATAAAGCAATTTCAAGCAGAAAATTTAAAATGCTATTTAAATGCCACGAAAAATCTAACAAATACAAAAAACAAAGTTTTGCGAGACACTTTGCCAAACATTCAAATACTGAAAAACAGGCTGGTAATTCAAAAAACCAAGAAAAATTGAAAGTCTATTCTACTGGAAATACAATTTCGCCAGTCTTCATCGAAAAAATGCAACAAGAAAGCATCAATGTCATCTGTACCGACCGTTTGAATTTGAATCATTATGAAAGTCAAGCGCAGCTAGAATATACAAAACAGCTTTTTATGAACGCTGGTTTGAACCCTGATGAGGCAAAGAAAATTTTGCCGTCTCGGAGAAAGATTAAAAGAATAATCGACAAAAAATCGACTGAGACCGAAGAAATTATCAAAAAACATGGCCCTGCTATGGCTAAGGCTGGATTTTTGAGTCTTCAATTGGACCATAAAACCGTAGGTGGGAAAACAGGAGATGATAGCACTTCCGCATTAGGTGTACTTTTAACGGTGACTGGCTCAAAACGACACCACTATCTTCTCGGATTTGAAGCCACAAAAGATAAAACCGATAAAAAAACTATTGAGATAGTACATAATGTGTTAAATCGGTACAACCTTGACAAATCAGATTTAAAGCCGAGATTTTGAGCAATTCAGCAATACTTAATTGAAGTATTTCGCATTTAAGGTTTCTACACAAAATGAGATCAAAAACACCTTTATGGCAGTAGCAACCTCCTTAAAGGGGTGTTAGTGATTTTTGGGATTTCAGAGGCTTCGTACGGTTAGACAGATTTAACATTATAAATATTTATCTTTTATCTCACGATTCTGTTTGACAGTTTAGTACCACTCTCACCAACCATCTGGTTAACTGCGGTTCAAGACGAGTCCCTCAGCTTTTTCAAAGAAACATGGATCCTAGAGTTTATATCGGAAAGTTTTGAGATTTGGTGAGAATCTAGAAAATTGTCTGCAGTTCAGTGAATCGGTTCTGTTTTTTTCGATTTTTGCCTCAGGGGTCAGGAATTTGGCTGAATGTGCCGAAAAGGGTGTTTTTGGACGTATAAAAGCTAGACTGATAAAAGCTTTTTCTGTGGAAATGCCAGAAACGTCATTTTCGGTATGTAACAAGCCCTAGGGGTGGTTAACATCGAATTGGCTGTACTATTTTGAATTTCGCCCTGATTGCCTGTAAATCGACACACGTGCGCGAAAATGACAATTTTGAAACTTAAAGTGATAATTAGAAAATTTAAATAACACCAAAAGATTCCTTGAGTATGATTTGCTGAAACCGATAGTAGCAACTATGGTCTGAGTTTCAACACACACAGTGCTAGAGATCAAATCATAATTTTTAACTTTTATTTTCTAATTATCACTTTTACGATTCTTAAAATTGTCATTTTTGCGCACTATTTTGTCGGTTTACAGCCAATCAGGGCGAAATTAAAAAAAGTACGACCCATTCGATGTTCATCACCTCTAGGGCTTGTTACATTCCGAAAATGACGTTTCTTGCATTTTCACAGAAAAGGTGTTTTATCAAAACACCCTTTTTTGGCACATCCAACCAGATTGCTGACTCCTGAGGCAGAAATCGAAAAAAACAGAACCGATTCACTAAAATCCAGACAATTTTCCGAATTCTTACCAAATTTCAAAACTTTCCGATATAAGCTCTAGGATCCTTGTTTCTTTGAAAAAAGCTGAGGGAATCGCGAGATCAAAGATAGATCTTCCTGATGTGTGTTTCAGAAATGTCCAGTGACGGCTTTTCACTTAACTGGAATGTTAACCATCGTCCGGTTTGGTACCGATTGTGATCGAAATAACGATAAGGTGCTAAAAAACACAGTTTTCATCTATTTATAAAAACCCCTTAAAATTTATGAAAATTTTTTATTTTCAGCCGATATTTAACTCCCGTAGTGGCCGACAATCTCTGGACCATATACCAGATCCAAATTAGTGGTTATTTTTCACTCTAGCAGAGCATACGCCTAATTTATTTGTGTACGTACGTTCACCGTTCTGTCGCGCCGACCATCTTTTTTCTGTTTCGTTAATATGTTTAATTCTCTATTGCAAGATGCGAAAGCTATAATCTTTTTTGTTTATCCTTCTCGTTAAATTATCTGTAACAGTTACTGCGCGGGCCCATGGCAACACTAGACGCATCAGTACGACCAATGTAAAATGGAAGCGAAGAAAATTTGCAAAACCATGATGCGGTTTGGTTCAGAGTGAAAGTCTAAGCCACAGTTTAAGCCGTTCATCTTGAAAGGCTTCTTTGGGCACTTTCTTGGCCTTAGGGCCGCAAGAAAGAGAGTACATTCTTAATCCCTATTGTCCAGGTTTGCGTAAAGCTCCACCTGCGATTAGGTTGCGCTTAAAACAATCTTTTGCACTTATTTTTCAGCGCGTATATTTGTAGAGGGAGTAAAGGGAGTCTGGAGGCCGATTTGCAGCATATCCGCCTCGCTTGTGCGGACGGTTTTGTTGTCTATGCGCGGCTCCTGCTTCTTCTTTTTATTTATTGTCTTCTTGTTGTGCGGTTCATGGAGAATTATTGTTTTACCGCCATTACAAAATTATTTTATGTCCTTGGTCAAGCGGCCTCATAGGTGCGATTTCGGCCTGCGTCTTCCGTCTTTTTAACACACTCTTTGATTATAGCCATTTCTGCCTTCGCTGTTGGGTTGCCCGTGGTCTGCGAGACGTTGGTGATAGGTAGGCGTTGACGATTGTTTGTTGCTTTCTTGCGATGAGGTCACGAGCCCATTATTTACCGATCATTTTTTTCTTCGCGAGTCGATCATCCGGCCTGAGGCACGGGCCGCATAAGACTTAATCCTCTTCTCACCATTTATTTATCTCTCGCGCATATTCGTCCACAGATTTCTTTCGAGCGTCTGTCGTATGCCTGCGTCTAAACGTGACTGTAAAAGCTTGAATTCCCTCTTCCCTGCGCGGAGAAATGTCATGGATACGCGTTCCTTCTAACCCACGTAATGAGACTTAAAAATTTATCTGTTATGATTGTAACCTCTACCCAGGATATCTTCTTGTTTGATCCTTTGCCGTTTATCATCACTCATCATGAGTGCCCGTTTTTTTTGCGCGGATGTATTTGCCCTTGTGATCGTTGATAGAATCTCGAAGATAAATAGTATATCTTTTGTCTCTCATGTAAGTGCGGGTTTGAACTCTCCGCTGCTACTACCATGTTCGTGGTAGTCTCGTATTGTATAGGCGTATGTATACAGTTATCAGCACCTGTTAGCTCCTGGTGAATTCTGAGGTCACTGGCAGTGTGACGGCGTTTGCGCTGGAGTTCCGTTTGCCCACGAAGGCCTCGCTGTTCGCCCAGGCCTTTTCCCGACGGCTCGCATTCTATTGTTTTGTGGAGAGGTGCGTTCTTCTCTGTGTGAAGACTTCTCCCGCCCGCACGTATACATCGCTTCATGGATTCTTGGTTTTGTTCATTCACCTTTTTCGGCGCCCGTTTTTTGCCCTGCCCTTTTTCCCCCCCACATCTTGCTCACTGCCCTTGTTGTCCCTCCTGCGTCGTGTTATCCCATTTTGTTCTATTGCGCCTACCCTGTCTAATGCTTCCGGGGTTTGCTGTTTCCATGTAATTTAATATTCCGCTATTTCGAACACCCCTTTTTTGTCTTTTGCTTCTCGATCCTCGCTTTTCCCTTTTTTCGCTGCCCTTTCTTCGCGCTCGTACTCTTCGGTTCTCACTTGCTTTTCTTGTCGTGTTCGAGTATTGTTACTTTTTCCTCGACTTGTCCTTATTCCGCTTTGTCCTCTCCCCGCACCTCTGCTTCCTCCCCTTTTTGTTTTCTGTCTTTTGTGTGTCAGTTTTGCGCTATTCGTGTTAATCAGCGCTCGTGTTTTTTCCCCTGGGGCTCTTTTATCCCTTTGGCTTTGCACCCTCTGTTCCCTTTCGCTGAGAAGACGGTAATAATGATTCAATAATCTCGACCCCTTTGTCTTCTCCCACCGCGGCAGGGGGCGGGCTCTTTGTATTGGTCGGCTCTCCCTCCGTGGGTTTTTGTTGTACTGTTTCCCGTGTTTCCCGCCTTTTTCTTCTCGTTTTCCCCCCATGCTCGCTCCGTGGTGGCAATGATACTCTGCCCCACATCTCTTTGCCCCTATTATTTTTTTCTCTTTTTTTGAGGTTCCTGCATTGTTGTTCCCCTCGTCTTTTTTCCACCCTTTTGTTCCCTGTCGGACTTCAGGCCCCTTTTCCCGCCTCACTATTGCCCTGCTTCTTTGGCGTCTTGTTTTGTATCTCCCCTTGCTGATTGAGTCGTTTGCCCCCGCTGCCTTCCTCCACTTTTGGTTCCCATTCGTCCCCTGCGCGAGGTCCTGATTCATTGTGTGCTTTTTTGGTTCATTCTGTAACCCTTGTTTGTCCCTGGGCGAACGAAATTCTACTTTACCCTTCTACTTTTTGTTTCTCTTTCTCTGTCTTAGCATGTTTTTTTTTAGCCCTTGGTCATTCTTGTCCCCGGGGCCGCCAACCTCGCGTTATCTCCGTACTCATTTGTTGTCCTTGGTTTTGCGCCTAACCCTGATCTATCTTTTTTGCCTTTTTTTGTCTTTCCGTTTGCGGCTCCGGGGACCATCTTTCTGCGTCTTCGTCCTTCGATATACCGTATTGTGCAGTGTCCCTTTTAGCTTTTGTTTTTTCTCTCTCTTTTTCCTCCGCCCGGCTCCTTACCGTGGCTCTCTCTTCTAGGGTGTCGCGGGTCAAATGTTTGTTGTTCGGGCCTTGTTTAGTGCTTGTTGCGTGCTTACCCTGCTACTTTTTTGGTTTCTTTCCAGCTTATGATCTCTCCTATTCACGTTATGGGTCCCTTCAGGCTTTTCATATACTGTGGGCTTCTGCCACACATTCGCTCTATTAGTTGTCGGTGTTATGCGCTTGAGTTTCCGTTTCGGCACGCTACACCTTTTGCCGTTTTGCGTGCATGTGCACGTGCTTCGCCGATTGTCTTTGTATGCGTTTGTTTTGAAGTCAGTCCCTTTTCGCACTTTTGACATGCGTGGTGACCGATACTTTCCCACCATGTGCCCCCACTTTCATTCTGATATCTTCTTTGTTTTGTTTGGCCTTGTTTCCCCTTTCGCTGGCTCTCGCTCGATGTCGATGCGCGTCGGGGTTTTCAGGGCTCTGTATCTCTTTGTACTCTTCTCATTGCTCATCCTGCGTTCGTTTTCGCATTTCATTTTCACAATCACACGCGAGCCGGGTGTTCGGAATATGAGTATTCGAACCGCTTCGCGCTTTTCCCTTTTTTGAAACCCATTTGTACTGTCTGTTCCTCTGGTCGACCTCCCCCGATGCCGCGTTTTTTTCGCTAGCCCTCCTTCCTTGCCACGTTTTCCTCTTGTGCGCATCGGGTTCTTCCGATTCTCTCGAAACATGGTGAAGTTTGGCACCACTTGCGTTCATATGATGATTTTTCATTTCCGCTCTTTGGTGCCCCTATCAGCCCTTTTCCACACAACTATACATTTGTGCTTTATGCCTTGCTTTGTCTACTTTCCGGCTGCGCCCCTGTAGCAAATAAAGAGACTTACTGGGTCATTTTATTCGCTTTGGACATTTTGCAAAAGTGAAGGTTGCGCTTGGTGGTCTTGGGAGGCGAGCGTGCGCGTTGAAGCGTCCGCTTATTGGGGTGCGCATTCCTGTTTGCTCTCATCTTTTTGTTCCTGACACTAATTTTTCCCCTCGCAAGTCTATTGCTCCAAGTTTTCGATTTCATTGCTTCCCTTCGTGGTATAACCCCACACTGGTCGTTTATCGCTTATATTCCTTGTCCTTTTTGGTAAATGCGTAGCCATCTCTCTTTTATGTGTATTTTACTTTGGCACGCTTTAACAAAATATTAAGGGTTCAGAAAAAACCTACTCTGGACTTCATCTACCGTTATCACCGTTTTTATCTACATGAATGTTAAAATTTCAGATCTTGCAAATAACTGTCCCCCTTGACTAAAGTATGTCAGAATGACCTCCTACTTACAAGCTATTAATGGGTCAAATTTGTGATCACTTCAAAAGTGTTGTAGCAGTAGTAAGTTTTCTGACGTTCAATCCGCTACAATATAATAAAACCAAATCGAGTTGATCTTATTGCGATCAAATAAGTTCATCATCCATCGATTTTGGCAATCCATAATAATCGATCGTACTTGCCGACGTCTAGCTCCGCCTTAATTACTAAAAAATTTATCAGAATTTATTAAAAAGCTATTAATTAAAGTTTTAAATAAGAGCATTATGAGATTATTATTTTTTTTTCCATATAGATAGAATATTGGAGTTATCTAATTTGAGGTGATAGTTATTCTGACAAAGGATCTGCAGGAGATGTATGTCTCGGTTAAAAAACCATCAAAAATGAACCACAAGATATTATAAAAATAAATGGATTCAAATGAGAGTTTTATACTTGAGATTTGTTGCATCTGATATAGAATCTGGAGGATCTTAAGGAGTATTGCTACATAAAAACAAGAAACGTACAGCTATATAACTAATTGATTGTTAACAGATAACCTTATAATAAATTATTCACTTAAAAATTTATATTGTAAATGAAACAAAAACGTGACCATATGTATATCATATATAACATATTTACGTTTCTTTTTTTGTTTCATTTGAATATGCTGATCCCCTTGACATCGAGTTGGCAAAATCACTAGTTTTTCAGATTAAACCAATCAAAACGGTGGAATAGAATTTATCAAATTCGAAATTATGAAAGGCAAAAGTGACCATCTGTACATTGTTTTAGTTTTGCAGGTTACATCTGGGAGTCAAACTAGATTATTATCATATGATAAACGATAATTTTATAAATATCCTAAGCATCACCCGATTTCGAGAATCATAGTTGAAATATACGATAGATACATGACGTTTGTTATAAGTTCAGTAGACATAGTTTATTTTGTTACATAGCGTATAAACGAAAGAACAAAATTTGGATTTGTCGATTTTACTTGATGCAATAAAGATTTTTGACAATTTTTCGTTCGAATATTATAACGAAGCATTTTTATTTAATTAGGTGATTTTATTTATAATTTAACTTAAAATTTCATAATAACCAATAACTGTGGTCGGGCATCTGACTTAAGAACGAATGCTAAAATATCAATCGGAAATGTCAAAAATTATTATTAAAAATTAAGTTGGGTATCTGTTCTGAGAGAACCAGACATTGATAGCGACAACGGTTTTTGCATCCAATCTTATAAAATTACTTTTAACGCATGCCGGTTTACGTAGTTGGAAAAACGTAATAATCGGATTTGCTACAGTTTAAAGAGTTTTATTTTGGTACTAAAAATTATCAGAGTATTTTGAACACTTACGGAGTTGAAGGTTGAATTCTGCATATATATCGATTACGCAGATAGAAAATTGACCGGTAGAGTAACTTTGATACAGAAGATATTTTTAATTGTCATGTAATAGAAATGCCGCAATTATCGGTATATGAAACTAGGGGTCATAAATGACGCGGTGGCCAGAAATTTTTATTTAGCATTATTTCATGCTATAAATTGCCTTCTAGCGCCACCTTTGGGTCACTTATGACCTCTAGTTCATAGTACGTTTTCCCCACAAAAGTATTATTGAAATATCACTTCCGGTAGAAAGCTACATAGCTATTTCACCGGTTTTTATGCCAGGTGGGTTAATTATGGTTGAAAAATTTTACCCCTCTGTGAAACCTTGCGCTGTCGAGTCGCTTATTTTATTTCTGATACGCTATTTAACTTTGAAAACCGAGGACTAAATAGTTGGAAACCCCTTAAGTATTGTCGAATGCTCGATCTCGCTTTAATATGATTTTATACCTTTATTATATACAGTTTTACTAGTATACCAATTAACAGGTAATTTCGAGAATCTAAAAAATGTTTCAGCGGTTCAATTATTAGTAAGAATCTACAATTTCAGGATTGTATACTGGGATGTGTAACTGGTCCACAAAATTTTGTTCTAACAAAAATTCTAAAGTTTGAAAAAAATTTCAAATTTTTCCTACACAATTTAATTCTGTTTTAACAATCCCTGAATTTGTAGACTTTATGTAATATTGAACGCGCTGAAACATTTTTAAATTGAAATTAGGTTTGGAATCTGGTTATCTGGTAAAACTGTATATAATAAAGGTATGAAAATGATAGATTTAAAGCCGAGATTTTGAGCATTCAGCAATACTTAATTGAAGTATTCGCATTTACGGTTTCTACACAAAATGAGATCAAAAACCACTTTATGGCAGTAGCAACCTCCTTAAGGGGGTGTTAGTGATTTTGGGATTTCAGAGGCTTGTACGGTTGGACAGATTTCATTATAAGATTATCTTTTTATCTCACGATTTGTTTGACAGTTTAGTACCACTCTACACCCATTGGTTAACTGCGGTTCAAGACGAGTCACAGGTTACTCAATGGTTGAACATTTCGAATTTGCTTGTGTATCGCAAGTGCGAATGTTGACATATTTCCAGTTGCTGTAATTACACAGAACGTACGAATAAAATTTTAATAGTCGTAATTAATACGATAAGCAAAAGATCCTTGAGTATGATTGCTGAAAACGATAATTTGGACTATGCTCTGATTTTCAACACACACTCTAGAGATCAAATCCTGTTTATGAAAAACCTATTAATTTCTTCTAGAATCATGTGTCAAATAGATCCATAATCTAATATCGTTCTTCAAATCATATCAATGGATTTCTTGGTACATTCAAATTTCTAATATCACTTTACGAATTCTTAAAATTGTCATTTCGCGCACTTTTTTTTGTCGGTTTACAGCCAATCAGGGGCGAAATCCAAAAAGAACGCATTCGATGTTCATCACACGGTGCTTTTTTGAGTGATGTAGAAACATTAAAATCTTTATGATGGGGATCAATAAAAATATGCGCAAAAAATCAGCTCCAGATCAATAATTTTGCTCGCAGAGATTTTTTTCAAATACCTCGGTTCAATGATTGAACCTTAATGACGCATATGACGGTCATGTTGCCAGAACGGATTCCTTGCGCAAGTTTCTAAAATTTTAGAATAAAAAATTGAATTTTTTTTCTAACTTTAAAAAATTGCAATGAAAGTTTTCGAGTGTGTAGGTTAATATGATCATATTGAGAATTTCTCATTTTTTCGATTTAACCCCTCGGGGACTTCAACAATCATCTCGTACTTTTATAAACACAAAAACTCAGAATAATCAAATGCCAGAAGGACTGAATTGATAGGGTAAATTTTATGACAAAAAATTTTGTGATGCTTTTGATGAGTCATCACTCGGGTTTAACGGAAGTACACTTTAATTCTGTATTTGATTGTATTGATATATTCTGGTTGATTTAGGGTAAAAAAAAACTAAAAAAAATTTTTGATGATATTTTTGATGAGTCTTCATCCGTTGTTTGACCGGAAGTCAAACTAAATTCCTCATTTATATATTAAAGTTACTTTGGTAGCTTTCAGGCTAAATAACAGAAAAATTTTTCTGTGGTATTTTGATGATCCTCACGTCGTTGACCGGAATTTTGCATATTGTCCTTTTTGAATTTTTTCTTGATTGTCCTATTGAGACGGGACCAAAATAAAAACGAGTTTGATTATATTCTGCATTATTCCTATAGAGTTCCTTAATGACGGAAACCACAGTAATAAGCTTTTATCATTTTTTGGTTTAACTCCGGTAACGGAGGACGTTCATAGAAATTTATATATTTGTCAAAGTTTTTCCCTGTATCCAACCTCAAATACAAGATTACTACTATAAGAATATTAAGACTCCGGTCATACCGGAAAGTGATCATCAAATATCAAATAATTTTTTCATTATTGACATGAAAACTAGCTTACTTTTATATAATAGTATTTATAAAGCCTTTAATTTCCTGCGGTTAAAAACCGGAAGCTGATGACTCATTGGAGAATCCCATAAAAAATGTTTTCCGAAATAATGTTACTAAAAACTTGTCCAACTTATACTTTGGCTCTAATTTCTTGAATCGTTATGTTGCCATTAAATTAAAATAATTTAAACGCCAAGGGGTTAAATTTTATTACGAAAAAGACTCACAAATTATTATCATTTTATAGCAAAATTTAATTTTTTAGTTATTTTTTTTCGTAAGTAGTAATTTAACTGGACCGCTTCGTTCAATATTTTTATCTCAAATACTGAGCACAAACGGTGCTAAAAACATGACCCAATCACGCAGCAGTATTAAAAAAATTCTCGAGCAAATCATTATTTAGCGAGCTGATTCTTTTGCGCTATTCTTGATGTTTTATCATATAAGAATTTAATGTTTCCTATTCACCGCTCAAAAAAAGCACCGTGCATCACTCTAGGTTGTTAACATTCCGAAATGAGTCTCTGCATTTTGCACAAAAAGTGTTTTTATTCAAAACACCTTTTTTTGCACATCAACAGATGCTGATCCTTGCAGGAAATCAAAAAAAGAACCGATATCACTAAAATCCAGACATTTTCCGAATTCTACAATTTCAAAACTTCGATATAAGCTCTAGGATCCTTGTTTCTTTGAAAAAAGCTGAGGAAATCGCGAGATCAAAGATAGATCTTCCTGATGTGTGTTTCAGAAATGTCAGTCTGCATTTGTCTAACCGTTAAACCCTGAAAATTCCAAAAATCCACTTTAAAATCCAACCCATAAAAGGATGCATGTTTTGACCTTTTTGACAAACTATCTATATAACTAGCAGAAGCTGATATCAAAAACTTAGCATTACTTAAGACAACTCTCACGTATCTTTATTTAAACAGTAATCTGATTACATCCCAACTAGCTTTCAAAGCTTTCTAAATCACTCCAATACGCATTTTCATCAACTTTTTTGTGTGAGCTCCAGATAAAATTATGTGACATAGTGAAAAGCGGATTTATAATGAAATTTGAAAGTCCGTTTATTTGTTTTTTTGAACGCTACAGTTAAATTGACCAAATCTAAAAGTGTTTTTAA
>SCLH01001089.1:0-11822 GCA_004367855.1 Oikopleura vanhoeffeni | reverse complement strand
TGCGCCATCGATGGCGCAGCGCTTGAATTAGCATTATAACCGAACATTCATTATCAACATATATTTTTTCAATGATAATCATATTATTCAAAGAATTCTCTACAGTCCTATAAAACAATTTGTTAAAAAAGTTCATAAAAAGTTATCAAATGTGATAAGAAAATTAAAAACTCTCATTTTTTGCCGATTCTCAGAAGCAAGTGCATAAATAACACGAATTTAGGTTAATTTGACATTTTCATATTTCAATATTAACCGCCACCAATTTGGGTATTGCATCTGCAAAAAAAATGGAATGTTTTCATCACCATTCTTATGTAAATATTATTCTTTAAAACTATGGATTATCTCGCGGATGAAAATAATTTATCAATCTATCTTCTTTCTTTCGCTACGCATTATTATGTATCAGTTTCCGGAAGTTTGGACTTCTAAAAATGCTCTATTTAAGCCGGAGGCAATTTAAAATGCATTAAAAGTCTTAGAAATTCCTGACGATTCTTTGAAGGGGTCTTCACCGTGATTTGAGTAATTTTGAAAGAAAGGCATATTTACAGTAATTTGAAAAAGTACTCAAATTACGTCAAAAAAATTCCAGGGTCAACTTCAAGTGTTTTTAAGACATTTTTCTCATTACATCAAAGTCCGAATAAAATCACGTGACGAAATAATTCAAAAATAAGGTTTGAAATATGTCATAGATAAATCCTTATTTCTCGAAATAAGATCACGTGACGTGTTGGAAAATATAATTATGTTCAAACTCTTTTAATTACGTGTATATTGGCCAAAAATTTTCCGGCGTAATTTGATCACTATTTGTTTACTTTCATCAAAACCTTATTTCCTAATTGAAGGTCACGTGATCATTTTGAGTCTTTGGTGTAATGGGAAAAAGTCTTAAAACTTCTAAAGAACCACTTCACTTCTTTCAAAAATTGATTAAGTAATTTTGGAAAAAACAGTACTATTTTGGTCAACCTTATTTCTTTGAATATACGGTCACGTGATCACTTTGGGGCTATGGTGTAATGGGAAAAAAGTCTTAGAATTTTTTTTTGGTCCCGCTCAAAGGCTTTTTTGACGATTTAACTTTTTTTTGCAAAAAATAAGTACTGTAATACAGTAAAAATTTTCGAAAAAAAAACGCACAAACGTCAATTATTCAAATAGTCGATCGATCACTTTGTAATTTTTATTCATACATGATTAAGGGTCCTAATTGCGATAAAAGGTCATTGCGCCATCGATGCGCAAAAGACACTACGGGAGTTAACTGCCCCTTGAAGGTTTCTCTACTTTTCATCGTACTATTCATTTCTTTTCTTCTTGTTTAAAAACGTAAATTATTTAATTATTTTTTTATTACCAAATTGGTATCAAATTGGGCAATCTTCAAAAATACGACAGCTGATTGGTCGGCAAAAGTACCGCGCCGCATCATTGGCTTAAGGCTAGGCTGTAAAATTGAATTGACGAATCATAGCGCGCCTCACTTAATCATCACGTGATTCAAATCACCCAAATTCAAAATTGAATTGGCGAAATATAGCGCTTCTCACTAATTAATTACAAAATTATCCGAACCGATCACATATCCGATCAGATCGGACATTTTGTGATCGGATGTGATCGGTTCGGATCTCTCGGAAGAAAATCTCAAATTTGAAGATCGGATCGGTTCGGTTCGGGCCCGATTTGAAAACACGTGATCGGATCGGATCGGTTCGGAAAAAACCCGATCTGATCGGTTTGCTCGGACCTGCTCGGTATTTTCGAGCAGATAAATTAGCTCGGACGCCCATCCCTGGTTGATAGGCAGTCCATATCTATTGAACTGGAAGTGCTGTCAACTTAATTTCACGATTTCTGATCTCAATATGGCTGTTTATTAATTATATGAATTTTAAAAATTGTGAAAAAAATTTAAAATTTTCCAAATAAATATTGAAATTTTTTCTAAGTGTCTAAAATGAAAAAATGTTTTTTTGCTCTTGCGCGGAGAACGGTAAATAATTTGGCCATTGTTTATAATCCCGTTTCCAAAAACATGATAGTTGCAAATTTATTGATACTACTGAAAAATTTTATACGATGACCTTGAGCTCAAAAAATAATTTTTCAAACTGTGATCCTGAGAGTTAAGACCCGAAATTTTAACGTCGGGCGATAAATCATTTTTTCTTAATCCCTGAAAAATGTTCTGTATGCATAAAAATGAATTCATAAATAGAACGAAAAAAATACGAACTTTTAGTGGCAAAAATGGCCAAAAACGACACTTTTCGTTATGTTTGAAGCACTATTAGGTGAAAATGGGAGAAAAACGACAATATTATTTTTTTGTATATAAAAATATACAATATTTGTGAGAAAATCAAAATTGTTTTTGAAATAAAGCGAAAAAAATACTACTTTTCAAAAAAATTCTTGCTCGCGGTTAACTCAATTTATTGGCTGGTCGAAACATGCTATGAAAAAGTAAGAAGTAAAATGTGTTGCCAGAGATTACGAACTACTATTCCTAAGATTTTTATAAGATTGTTATGAAGGAATAAAAAGTTATGAGCCTTCGAAAAAGCCTTTCCAGTTCTATACAACCCCCTTAAGCCCTTAACCCTTAAGCTCTTACAAGCCCTTTAACCAGTAGTTTGGTTGATGCTGGTTAACCAGTTAGTTATTGCCGATAACGTTGTCCCGTAAAACTTCTAAAGGTCGCGGTCTTAGCCTCCGTAACTGAATGTTTCTAGCATAAGCCCAGTTGCGGTTTAAAAAAGCAGTATAAGATTTGAAGATCCAACAACCTCTTTGAAACAGTTCGAAGATAAGAAAAGCGCTTAGTTTTTAGTATTTGTAGATAAGAAATTAAAAAAGAAAGAAGAAACGTTCAACTTTTTTTTACGATATAATGTTGCTTTATTAACAAGACTTTGTGAGCTGTAGATACAAATAGTCAATGCAAAATTCACTATTTTGTTTTTTAAGCGGGGGTTAGTTTGGTAATTTATTCCGAAAAATGGCCTTATTTAAGTTTTAAAGAGAGGTTAGGTCGAGGTCAGTATAATTGAAAATTGATCGACTCTATTTCGCAATTGTTATATACTTAACTTTTACTGGAGCGTATAAAAAAAATTCTTCAAATCCAATTACTTGAACACAATTTTTCAATATCCTTATTTGACTATTTCACGTTAGGCGACCATCATAGCAACATTTAATAAGGGATAATTGGCAGTAAAAATAAATATAATGTTCCCCTGGAGGTGGTCTCATCAAAGAACAATTTTTAGGAATAGAAATGTTTATTTACAAAGTTTGTCTCTTAAAGGCAAAGAACTTGGAAGCGAAGTTTGTTTTGATATTATTGTATCAAGCTTATAATAAGTTAATTAGTTAAAGTAAAATTACCTTAACTTATTATAAGTTGACCCAATTAATTTTTAAAAATAAATGCACTAAAAATCACTTAACTTCCCTCAACGAAAACATTATAATCAGGCTTCCAAAAGGGATGGCGTTTATTCTCTTTTTATCCCTTTTCATAGCAAAAAATAAGAAAAAAATAAGGGATGATAAATCGCCAAAAGGATTTTTCAACTTTTAACTAATATTATGAGCTGATAATGAAACGTTGCCTTGAACGAAAAATTATAATGAAAAAAATTTAGGGGTGGTCAACTTCTTTAAGACAGTTTTTTGAAAATTCAGAACCTTTTTCGACTTACCCGAAAATTTAAAACTCCGTGACGGCTCTTGAAAAAATTTTATGGCATTTTCTGAAAAATTATATCCATTTTTGAGAAAATTTTGAAATGTTTGAAAGCAAATCTCAAGAATGAAGTCAATGAGTTTCATGCCAATCGCATATCGATTGACCCAATGGATCTATTATACAGGGGGATTTTGCCGAAAATTTGGCGATATTGGACCACTCGGCAATATTGGGAAGTTTCGGCAATATGGGAAAAGGGATAAATAATTTTGGTTGAAAATTAAAATGCGTAGGCGTGGGAAAAAATTCTAGACTACTCACAAAATTAATTTATAATTCTGATCTTAAAAATCAACGCAATAATTAACCTAGAGGTGCGGAAATATTTGACAATATAAAATAAATTCAGCTCTTGAAAATAAAATAATCGAATTCAAAAGAAGGACAACAGACACCAGATAGCGACGCGAGACAAAGCCCAATCGTTTTATTTTGGTCAATTGGGTTATATCCATTTTTCAGCCAAAATTTTTTTTGCGAAACACTTCCCCCCTTTAAAAAAATTTCTCGCCATTTTACTTCTTAGTATCAATTTTGCTTTTTTCGCCATTTTGCTTGCGAACCTTCAGAATCGGTCATAATATGCGTAGGTTGAGATATTGGGATTCGAAAATATCTTTGAAATGGGCTTTTTGTAATGCGCCTTACATTTTAAGGCTTATAAGCTAGAGGCATTGATACAGTTGGTTTTTATCAAAGGTGGACAATGTCGACTAAACATATGTTCTGTCCATAACTTATGGACCCATAAGTTTAATTCAGAAATGTCAGAATTCAGGTAAACCAGTGTTGACCACCTCTTAAACAGTAAGATTTTTCTAGAACACCTTCAAAAAGACTCATCAAATTCAGGTATGTTGTATAGACAAATGTCTCAAAATTTATGTATATTTTAGTGGTACTAATAGTACAGTACTATCGTTCGAAGTTGTCTGAGACCATTTTTATGTCTTCAGTGTCAATTTAATTCAAAAATTCGTAAAGCAAAGCATAATTTTTGAGGGAGCAAGGGAATATATGTTTATTATGAGTGATGCACACAGGTTTATAAAAGAGTGAACTTATTTCAAGAATTAGCATAGCTAAAAATGTTTTGGTGGAATTTATATTAGCTCATTTAATTTAGCAGAGGACATCGATGAATCTAGATTACAAAAACTCACAGATGGCTTTAGAAGAGTGACCCTTGGAGGCAATTTAGTTCTTTGGGACCAGTCTTATTTCGAGCGAAATCAACAAAAATATAAGGAAGATGCGGAAATTTTAAAGGAAGGGATAGAAAAATTAGAAAATTACATTTCAGACATTCTTAAGAGAGAATAAATTAAAAATATTTGTTGACGCAACAAAAACCTCACAGCTGAAAATTGGTTAACCCTTGTGAGCACAGAGCCACAATTGTGGCTCAAACATACCTGGAAATTATCTAAAAAGCAAAAAACGGAATCGTAGAATCTTTTCTTTCAAACAAATTATAAAAATTTAGATTCGGTTCCAAAAAATAATTGAATTTTTTCTCGAATGTTGGTTCCAGTATTACGGGGAGTTGATTTATTAGTATTTTTGATGGTATGTTCACTACCGGAGCTAGACATTATTTCGGAACTAGACATAAAACAAATGTGAGATTAGCCAGTTTTCGGAAGGTTGTTTTGGTGCATGCATAACAATTAAAATAAAAATTTATTGGGCAGATTTTTTTTTATTGGCAGATATTTTTTCGGAAGTGAAATTTTCTAATTTTTAACTTCAATATCCCATGAAAATTTATTTATTATTAAAAGTGAATTTAAGCAATCAAAAAATTGTTCCACAGTTTGTACTTCATTTACCATATTTACTTTGAAAATACTAGAAAAAAATTGTAATTAATATGCTTTTATAGGAAAAATAAACATTTTTTTATCAAAAATCATGATTTTTCCATCAAAATTTTTGACTTTATTTATAAATTACTTTCGATTTATGACATATAAATCTTAGCGGACAAACTTTGTTCATATCGCAGATACTTTTGCATTGTTCAAAAAAAAGTAAGTTGTGAAGACAACTCTGACCGTGTATCACGTGGATTATTGGTATAGCTTGCTTTTCTCACTTATTTAGAGATTAGAAATTTTATTATTGATAAAATTTTTTTTTAACATTACTGGAATTCTAAAGCTGAACTTAAAGAGCAAATTTCACAAATAACTACACCTGTATATAGCTGTATATAAGTTTTATATCTAAAATCAGGCGTTTATGATGAAGATAACTCAAAATATTGCATTCACCATGACTGTAGATGCGGCTTTTAGTGCAGAATCAGAGCCAACTGAAGTTGGTAATAATAAACTATATGTACTGTATCAACGTTGATTCGGGGTCGATAGTGTAATGTATACAGAGGTAAATGTTAAATGTTAGATTTTGAATTTTAATAGACGACGACAAAAGTTCTAGATTACGAATTAAAGTTTTTTTCGGACCTAGATAATTTAGATTGAATCCTTAATAATGCTTTCAAATGATATTTCATTTTATAAATTTATTCAAATTTGCCATGCAAATTTCAATTTCCGAATCGGGTTTTTTTTAAAAGATATAATGAACATTTATTGAAATTTATATGCTTCACAATAAAAATTTTTTAGCTTGTACTTTTTGGGAGTTTTATGTGTTTGACCATTGCGTCGGAAGTTCGCTAAATTTTTAAATCATCAAAGAATTATTTTAACTGTTCAAAATCTTAAATTTAAACATTTTATTTCGTTCACATTTCAATTCTGAGTCGGAATTTCCGACCCCGTTGAATCACGCTTTATTTTTTATTTATATTTATTACCAAAAAATGTAGATGAAATGGTTGAACTGACCAATCATGTGCTCTTTCTTCTTGCAAACTCCGTCAAAGTTGATAGCTATGAGCTTCATTCAAGGCAGACTGGAAAGTGTTTCAACAATCGATGCAGAAGCTAAAATAAATCAGTGAAGATAAACTTTCAGAATTAATATTGAATTCAACTGGGCGGCCAAGGATTCTGATGCAGATTCGAACCTAAATGACATTCTTGATAATTTCCAAATCGTAAGAACCATCATCAAATGTTACCAAAATAATTCCAGAAGATAATTAATTTTTATTTTTCACGTACTGTTGCGACAGTCAAGGTCTATGAAAACAAATGATGCCTTCCGGGAGGCAGCCTCCCTTGTGTTTTTTCATAAACACTCAGACAAATTCATTACTAAGCTAAGTTAGGGTCCTTATTCTCAACTTGTGTTCGCTATAGCAATCACCTATACGTGGAGGCGTATGACTCATAATTATTTATCAGATAATCTTGCCTCATACCGCGATATACCGTATGCCTCTACAATAGAATTTTTATTTTGTTTCAAGTTAAATTTAGTCGTCTAAAAGTTCAAATTTTCCTCGTTCCGAACCCTACTCATACGGTTATGAATAGAATGCGCAGCGGCAAATTTCGAATTTTTGAACGGTTGCTATCAAAGAAAAACAAAATAAAAAATCTTGGCAGAAATTCAAAAAATGAAAAATTAATTTTTTTCTCAAAAATCCGTTTTTACCTGTTCTTAAAATATCGTTTTTTATTTAAATTGGAAACGGTGAGCCGGAGTTTGATGAGTAAATTGATGAGGAAGATAGGGTGTTACAGGTTTTCAGCATTTGAATCTCGGATATTTATGGAAAAATGAAAAAGTACAATTTGTAGGGGAAGAACTGGAAAAATTATTTTGAAACAAAATTAGAGTCCTACAGTAAGTTTTATCAAACACTGTAGTTTCTCTGCAGTTTTTGCCTACCCCAGGTATGAAGCAAAATGATCTTATTAATAATTATCACAGTTCGAATTGAAACGTTGTTGAACTTCCAGTTTTTTCAATAAACGCGAACAAAATTAGATAATTTATATCATTTGTATATTCGAGGGAATTCACACTGATTTCTTGCGACTAGAGGCCAATGTGCTAGAGATCGTAGATTGGCGTGAAATTTTTTTTAAAAGAAAATCAAGAATACGCTCGCTTATCATTGATACCAAAAAGAGGCAAAATCCCTGGCGTTTTTCCTGGCACCGAATGCTTAGATTTTACACCCCGTCAAACCAGTTTTAAAATTTCTCTTGAAAGTCAAATTTTTAGCAATTTGACATTGAGATGTTAAGTCATTCAGTGTCATAATAATCGGTGAAGATTCAAATTATATTGTTTTTTCTTAATTTTGAGTAACTTTGCATGGAAACCGAGCCGATCTGATCAGGTTCGACAACATTTCCGATTTGATCCTAGATCTGATTCAGCATAAATTTTGAGGCTCGAAAATAAAGTGGATATTGTCAAACCTATATAAATTTGTATTTTAGACCTTAATGTTGGTGTTAAACCATGTCCGTCTCTGAAATGTTGGTCGCATACCGATGAAGAACGGATTGTATGTTGAAAGAAAATGTTGCTGGATGTTCAGATTTAGTCTGCACAGGAATCCTCAATGGATATTTACGGTTCGTCTTAGAGTCTATTAAACCCTTCGAGGCACAGAGTCTTTTGCAAAGCTTAAGGGGGTAGTATCCAGCGGAAAAGTTTGGCTGAAAAAAATGTATATAACTAAATCGACCAAAAAAAAAAGTTGTCGGGGTCTCGCAGCGCTATCTGGTGTCTAGCGCCCTTTAGCGGCATATTGTAAATAGCTCGATATCTCTCTGGATAAAATACAAAAGAGAACCACTCGGAATTTTAACTAAAAATAACTACCCCTTAAGCCACTTTGAATCATCCAAAAAATGAAGTAAAAAATGTTGAAAGACAGTTTTCTTCACAAATTCATTTCAAAATTCGATGATTCTAATCAAAAATAAATTTTTAGAATTTGTTTTCGCTTATAAGTTCAAATTTTTATGGCGAGTTGATGAGAGGCCATTTTTCGTCTTAAGGTCTTACTTCTTATGGAATAATTTTCGACTAAAAATTGGATAAAAAGTTGAATCAGCCAGTTTTTAGGAATGTTCTTTTTGAGTCAATTTTGTAAAAAAATTAACATTCTAGGAAGTCTTGAGGGGAAATTTTTTCAAGTAAATTTCAAAAATATCTTTATTTCGATATTAGTATGGAAAATTTTTTGAAAATATTTTAATTTGTGAAAAATCATGCCAGATTGGTACCTCTGATACCATGATTGCCCTCATATTGTAATTAATCATCAAATAATTCATTTAAATCGAGAAAACTTTACCAATTTTTTCTTAAAAACGTGGATTTCTCAATGATATTTATTTGAAACTTATTTAAAAAATATTCCTTTTGATTTCCCGAAAGATATACTCAATCCAGACTAAAAATATTAAGTAGAAACAGAGCACTGCGAGTGAGTGAGATTAAAAATATATTACCGACAGTGTTCTAAAACGGGATCGGGGATCGGATAGAAAATTTCGACTTAAGTCGGGGACCGCGGGATCGGGATTTGATCGGGATCCAACATTTTCCCCCGTGTTAATTATTGTTGAAGTATATTAAAATAATTTTGAAATCTCTCTCATATTTTGAAGCATTCTGTCAATTTTTTTTGGATTCTTAACTTTGTCAAAATTCAAAATAAAAACTTGACATTGCCCCCAAGAGACGCCGAATCTAAATTTCAAAAACAACCCCCTTTAATGCATTGTCAAACAAGTTTTGTGCTTTCAGGTGCAGTATGAGCCGGAACTGTATCTTCAAAACTGGTGGAGAAGATTATCTTTTGATTCAACCGCCAAAACTCAGCATTTCAAAAATTTGTTTGTTGTTTTTTTCGCGTTTTTGTCCGGCAAAAGCAAAATTTCGAGACAAACGCTTTTGCATTATGTGTGAGGCTTCTCTGGAGCCTGACACAAAAAAATAATGTAAAATGATGAAAATGCGTATTAAGTTATTTTTAGGGGGTGGGATTATATCAGATTACTGTTAAATTTCAAATCACCGTAGAGTTGTTCTTCAAGGTGCAAAAATTTTGGGATATCAGCTCTGCTAATTTATTCAAAAAGCTTCGTGAAAGGTCAAAAATTTCCACCTGGGAATGTGTCACTAAAAATTCTCTTTTACATCGAAATAACGATAAGGTGCTAAAAACACAGTTTTCAACTATTTTCAAAAAACTCTTAGAATTTATGAAAATTTTTTATTTTCAGCCGATATTTAACTGCCCCTTGTAATTTTCTCTACTTTTGATCGTTGAATACTATTCATTACTTTTCTTTCTTCTTTAAAAAACGTAAATTATTTAATTATTTTTTTATTAGCAAATTGGTATCAAATTGGGAAATCTTCAAAAATACGACCAGCTGATTGGTCGGCAAAAGTATCGCGCCGCACCATTGGCTTAAGGCGAGGCTCATAAAATTGAATTGACGAATCATAGCGCGCCTCACTTATTTATTTATTCATCACGTGATTCAAATGACCCAAATTCAAAATTGAATTTGCGAAATATAGCGTTTCTCACTAATTAATTCATTCATCACGTTAATCACCTAATTTGAAATCAAAATCACGTGAAAACGAGCTTTTAATAAGAATAGCAGTGGTGTGGGTTCACTGTAACAATAACTGGAAGAAATTTTNATTACGGGAACGGGAGTTCCGGAACAGTTTGCGGGACATTGCATATACTTCCCGTTCTCGGAATGCTTTAAGGAGGTCAAGGTATGGGCGCAGGATATAAAGATTTGCTCGGCGGATTTAGAGGTACCGGTCTTGTGGGGCGAGGAAGCGAAAGCGGAATTTGGGACGAAAAAGTAGGAAATTGAGATATCAGAAAAGAACACATTTTGACCAAAACGAACTCTGACAGTTGAAGGTAGTTTAACCGTCATGCGCTCGGGAATACCATGGACAGAACAAACTGAGAAATAAATGTTTGTTTTTTTTTAACTTTTTGATAAAACGCTTTTTTGTTTAATTAGCACCTAAACAAAATTACGAATTTAAAATTAACAGGGGGAACAGCCTCATTTTGAAAACAACAGCTTTTATATTATTAGAAAGTCCACAATATATTTTAAAGATTATTTCAGTTTAATCTTGAAAGGATGATAAATCGAAACAAGGAGAAAGGTGTGGTATAATTGAGATTTTTCGATGAAAATTTTAACAAAAATGACGGAAATTTTCCGAATATTTCCAAAAGTTTCGAGTTAAAATGACAAAAACAAATAAAATATACATTCACAAATAGCATTTCAAAACATTTGGCTTTTTACCGCATAAGTTTCAAGTGGCGTTGACACTTGAGCTGATTCAAAAACATACTCTCAAACAATTTGCTTTAAATATGGCCCGAATTAACTTCAGGTCTCGACAAATCACTCTTCGTCTCGAGGCTACTGAAACCTAACATGGTATGGGACAAGTTAAATTTGTGTTTCAGAATGATTTATAATATGGTAAGTTAAAGGAAACGATTTGATCGACAAATGAATAAATTTTTTTCAAATTTTTTTTCTTTTTAGAATTTTTCCAAACTTTTAAAATTCAAACTCGAAATTTTCGTAAAACTCGAAATTCGGAAAATAGAATCTTGATAACTTTAAAAATCACTTCGGATAAAACTTGGTCATAAAAATGATGATTTCCCACTTATTTGCCCTCAAAATTAATTAAATAGGGTGGAAAGTTAGATTATTGAAAACACTCCAAATCTTTTTCGTTCCCTATTTGTCAAAGTAAAAACATTCTTCAAAAATCTAACTTAAAACAACACATTTGCGACTTCCTCATTTACAATTTTTGAGAATCAAATCCAAGTTTCCAGATTCGGATTTTACCCTCGTGACTTAATATATTTACACTTTTTATTGTACGCCAGATATATCAAAAATTGAATTTTTAAAACGTCACTGAAAATAGACTGTATATGGCATATGTGTGGACCAATATTAAAGAAAAAAAACTATTGCTATCAACGCGATCACGGTGTTACAAATCGTTCAAAAATATTGCTGAACAGCTCGAAAATTCTAATTATTTGTTTTGGCTCATTCTCCGCGTAATTAATTCCTGCAAGGCAAAA
>SCLH01001088.1:601641-630179 GCA_004367855.1 Oikopleura vanhoeffeni | reverse complement strand
AGCGCATTTTAAAAATTATGCATTTTTTTTTCATATTATCGTTAGATAAACTCGATATCATCATATAATTGTTAAATATCGAGTTTCCCGCCAAAAATGCTCTACTCCACCAGGTGGTGTCGGGTGCCAAAATTAATGATGCCCAAAATTTTCTCGTGAAAATTTACCCATATAAGTATAATTTCAGGTCTTTATGATGCTCCAGTTCCAAGATTCAAAAAATGCTCTTTACCCCACCAGGTGGTGTCGGGTGTCAAAAAAATTATGCCAAAAATTTTTTCGTGAAAATTTACCCATATAAGTATAATTGCAGGTCTCTATGATAATCCAGTGCCGAGAATCAAAAAGTGCTCTTTACTCAACCAGGTGGTGTCGGGTGTCAAAAAAACCGACAAAAAAAATTTGAGGTTAATTTTTTTTTGGCTACACGGTGCGAAAAACCGTTTCTTGATACCTACTACGGTTTTTGCTCCACACACATGTTTTATAGTCAACAGGGGGGAGGGCACCTAAAAAAAAAGTTACCTCAAGAGGCAATCACTGATAATAAATTCACTCTGATCTTGAAGCAAATCGTCGGCTGATTACAAAACTTGACAAAAAATCTATAATAAAGTTGTTTTTCACTAGAAAAAATGCACCGACCCCTTAAAGCGCCTTTAATCCCCTCTGACCCCTTAAAGCGACAAATTTTGAAAAATGAAAATGCGTTTTAAGGGGTCAGGGACTGTATTCTAGAAAAAATATAGCACTTATCGACAAAAGCGCTCTTCAGAAGTTTCAAATACTAATTATACAGGTTATGTTAAAATTTAGGTTTATTTCAAAATAAAGCCTGGGAGGAGATAGATTTTGCGTTTTGACTTAGGTCACTGTCTCGCTTATGTGTCTGGGAGTGTATGCATGCAAAACAATTTTGACACATGTTTTACGCCAGAGGACAACTAGTTCTACAAACTGGCTGATCTGAATAATATCATTGAAGCCCTGTTTGGCTAATATTTTATCGAGAATATGTCAAATTAGGAACTCCATACGGTATGGTCGATACGGTATTGACGATACCTTTAAAAGATGAACCAACTTTTATTTGACTCCTTGAGAGATGTCAAATTACAAACAAAATTTCTGCCAAAAAATTTTGACGAAACCGAAGTTTTAAATTTACCGGTCAATTTCCGGTATCACCGGACATCCGATGAAAATCAAAATAATTTGGTGATTTATTTATTCCTTGGCTGTTGGATGCAAAAATCCGTTTGTGAATATCTCGTTCCGTTCTCAAATGGCAGCTGTAAAACTAGTGGGGTCACCTAAAAAAAAAGTTACCTTTAGGTAGTTTTTTAGGTGCGACAAATTTGACTGTGTTACCACAGAGGAACCGTATGAGATATCACAAACCGGTTTTTTGCATTCAAATGGAAACTAAAAAAACTCAGGCCAAAATTTTTAGATTTTTTTTTGCTTCATCGGTTAACTGGTAATTCTCGGTTTGAACCGGTTATTCGGTTAGTTTCCCCTAAATAATACAGTTTATTATTACACACAAGTACCTGCAAAACATGTTATATCGTTCAAATTTCAATGGAAAATTCTTAAACATCAAAATTTTCAATATTTGGCATACAACAACTTCCAGTTTTAGGGATAAATAATGACTCATCATCGAATAATTAAATTTTGTCATTATGAAAAATCCTAAGAAAAGTTACAGGTCGTATTTTTTTTAGATGCGACAGATTTGACTTTTCACCACAGACGAACCGTATGAGATATCACAAAACGGTTTTTTTGCATTCAACTGGAAACTAAAAAAGTTTTATCCAAAAAATTTTTCTTTAATTTTCGAAAAAAATTTTCAAAATTCGAGATTTCCAAATGACCGGAAATTCTAAGACTAATGGCTGCAAAATAAAATTCCAACAATTAAGTTTTCTTAGGATTTTTCATAATGACAAAGTGGTAAAAAGTCAAATCTGTCGCGTCTAAAAAAAACTACCTTAATTTTTGGAATTTTTGAGTCTTAGAATTTCTTCTATCGATAGTTTTATTTCATAGACATATTTGGTCATTTGAAAATCTCAAGTTTTGAAAATTTTTCGAAAATTGAAAATAAAAAATTTGGCATGAGCTTTTTCAGTTTCCAGTTGAGCGCAAAAACCGTTTTGTGATATCTCATACGCTTAGTCTGTGGTGACTCAGTCAAATCAGTCGCACCTAAAAAAACTACCTTTAAAAATTGGACATCATTTTAATCATTCTTAAGAAGTGTATAAAAATAAACTGGATTTTTTTTCAGTGGTGCAAAATAATTTTTTTTTTCAAGCTACTTTAAGGGGGTTGTGGGTGTAAATGAATGAAACAAGCGAATGAAAGAAAATTTTTGTTTTATTCTTGAATTATACTGAAAAAAAAAACTATTCAAAATACAATATTTTGAACCAATCAAAAAAATTGTATTTTCTAAATTGGTCCCGCGTAGGTGTATAGGCGAGATGACAAGACAACACATCAGAAATGTCACCCTCTGCTGGAAATTAATATCAAAGCGAACCAATTTTACTTAATAAAAACCAAACAAGAGTAATAACTTTAATTCAAACGAGCTTGGCAACATATATCCAAATTATCATACGTTCATAAAATGAAACGTTTATTCAATGAAAAAAATTGACCGACTTAAGGGGTAGCGGCGCAAAAGTACTTTTGTAACTCCCACTTTACCGCAGAATACTGAACTGCCGAAAACTTGAGAATAGCCAGGTAGATCTATTCTAATGCTACAAAAGTAATTATCAAGAATAATTTTGGTCGACCTTGGTGCCACGCATGTGCCGAGTTCTAGAGCTCCAACCAAAATTTTCCAAAAATTCTAGTCTGTATCCGAGAGCTTGCCATAGATTCACTAAAAACTTGCGTATGAACCAACGAAAACACTTCGGGTTTGTAATATGATGGGGGATGTTTTAAAAATGCCAACTAAGTTTCTAGAACTGCGAAAAAACCCGCACTAATTCAAAGATTTTCGCTATTCAAAATCTATCTTCTCCTAGGTTACATCAGATAGCAGTATAAAGTGGGAAAAAAGATGGAAAAATATGGTTTGTTATTAAAACGTGCAAATTTTAAAATAATAGTGAAATTCTAGAAAATTGCCATTTTAGTGAACCGGAAGTGAAAAACTCCGAAAATAAACATCGTCAGATTAGTCGAAAGTACCACCAAATTAAAGCTTGAGGTTGCTGATCAAAAAAAATCGATTACAGGTTGAATTCGGTCGAAAATGGGTGCACAATGTTTTCCAAAAAAAATAACTTCAGAAAAATCTGAAAAATGAAATTCGAAAACTTTTTTTTGGGTTTTTTTTTTTTTAAATAAATTTATGCTTTCTGAGTGTCCCTAAGAATTCGTGTATTTTCCCCCAAAGTACCCTAGAAAGATTGCGACCGCACCCCCTTAAACAGATTTTCGAGATTTCATTTTTACCGGCCGAAAAAACCGAAGATTTTTTTTTTAAACCGGACGCTCATGTAACTATTTGGAGAGTCGTACTTTCCCGCAACATCTTTGTTTTATTCAATTTAAAAGCAAAATTGACGGGAGAATTAACTAATTGTGAAATTGAAAACAATATTTAACCGGTTTTTCAGTAACAGGCACCGGTGAGCCACCCTCACCAGAATAAAAAAAAAATTACTTGCAGTTGATAGAGAAGTTTAGTCTCCATGTATTTTTTTCAATTATTCTATCTGCCCGTTATCGACCCTCCAGTCCAGCTGGAGGTGAGGGCTATTTCCCCAGCAATTCCACATCTACACCACAAACCCCCTAGGGGATTTGCAGCAATGTGCTCCAGCAATGTGCTGGGGAAAAACTAAGCCCTTTTTAAAAACTCAAAAAATATTTGTGAAGAAATTGAGTGAACGTTTATTTTCCAATTGGTAAGTTGAGTGCCGTAACCTTGAGAAAGCAAAAATTAATTCATTTTGATAAAATAATCAACATCAACCTTTAAAGCAATAACGAAACCTAATTGCTCGGCTTTTACTCTCCTATTGAGCATCTCGGTAATATTTCCGTACCAAAAAATCACATAAATGCCGATATAATTGATCAAAATAAATTCTAACGAATCTCATCAGAAAAATTATGTATAAATTTATGTTAATTCGGCCGAAAATTATTTTTGAAAATTGGCTTGCTATAGTAAATAGAGGCAAAAATTCTTTAGAAACGACCTATTTTTCACGAACGCTGCGATGCGATTTTCTTTCTCTTTTAGATAATCTTTGTGAATCTCTAACTAAATATTCAAACGGAAGAATTATAATTATTTCTGCAGAGAAATTTCTCGAATCACTATTTAATTGCAAATTAACTGCACGCTAATTATACATTGATTAGGCTAAAAAATTGAAAATATTTGAAAAAGAGCAAAAATCTTAACATATAACGAGCCTTTGTCCTAGAATGTATAATAAATAATTTATTTTGACAAGCAAAATCCATATCAGAATTATTTATTCGATAGTATAACTTTTTCTTGCTTGCAATCGAATTTCTGCGTGTGCTGGATGCGCATAACAAGAAAAATAATAGCCTAATCTGAGACCGTGTCAAAAAGATAACACTGCACCCACAATCGTCCCTGAAGGCGGTAACCGACGCGTTGTTATTTTTTTTAGACGCCAGCCGTTCTTAACTGGACAGCCTAAATAACTGAAGCCTGGAATTAAGTTAAGTATTTGTCTGAATTTTAAAAAAAATGCATTTAAAAGTTTTTTGTATGAATCGGTACTGGTCGTGATCAGGGAATCGGCAAAAGATGGACCGGCATCTGGGCCGCTTTTTTGGCACAAGCGCCTGGGCCAGAAAAACCTCGACCCAGCAAAAAAGAGTGCCAAGGCGGCTAGCCACAGCAAAAATTTTTCAGTTTGCCGATCCCTGGTCACGGATCTGGTTGAGAAACCCCGAGGTTTTTGACCGAAATTCGTTATTCATTTTATTTAGTGATGAGATGTCAAAAGTTGTTTTGATTTTTTTAACGCCCACCATTAATGGTTATTAAGTAGTTATATATGGAATTAGAATTGTAATTTCGGTCTATAGCCAAAATCGACAAACATACATGGACAAATTACGTTCGGGGTGGTATGGAGACTATTCAATTTCATTGGGGAGCACCGATATCCTAATTTTTTTTAAAAACACTTTTTACAAATGTGTGCCCCATGGTGAATTATTCATCGTTTCAATATCTTGTTTGGTTTCTTTGCGAGACTTACAAAGTTTCGGTGCGTCGAATTCGCAGATTTCCCATTTTGATCAAAGTTAAATTATTTTGGAAAAAAATGTTTATCTACTTAATTGTTCTTAAGCTTAATACAACAGAACCCGGAATGCCGAAAACAAAATAATTCTGAATATTGGTCTTCTTCAAAATACAGTCACGATTGAAGAAAAATACTTAGAAAAAATAGAAAATTTTTTCTTTGTTCGATATTAATTTTTTCTCATTTCTGGAATGAAATCGACAACAAAATTTCGAATCGCCGCAAAAATTAGCTTCGTAGCATTTGAGATCTCGAGAGATAACCTCCTTCGGTTACCGTCATTTTCAATTTAAGAAAATTGGGAAAATTTGTTTTCGAACAATAAGAAATTTGTTAATTTTTCATACAATTTGAAATCTTGACAGATAAAACACTTGAAAGAGAATTCGGAAAATTTCTGAAAAATTTTGTCCGAAATTTCGAAATGCCGCAAGAATTAGCTTCGTAGCAATGGTGTAGATCTCGAATATCCCCTTATAGACCTTTGGTTAGAATCGTAGCCACCTACTCCTTTTAACGCTGTGATTTAACGTTGTGGCTACGCATTCTACCAAAAAAAGGATAAAAGGGATATAGACCCTCCGTCGATTAAACCTCTTAAAGGGTGTGCATGTCTTGAATTTTAGGGAGACTTAGAGAACAATCAGAGTGCACCAAATTGCTTGGAGATGTCCTACCAAAAATGTATTATCTAGATCAAATCCACAACAAACAAATTCGAAAATTTCGCGTTTTTTCAGAATTTAGTCAAAAAAATTGTTGTTAAGAATTTGATCACATAAAACTCAAAATATCGGCTTGACGTACAGCCAACTTTTTGCTCAAATGTTTTACTGGCTTTACTTTGAGCCTACTGCAAAAAAATCGAGAGCACATTTTTTAGAAGATTTTTCGGAATTATTTTCGAAATAATCAATTTTCAAGTCTGCATCGAAAATTTCCGGAAACATGCACTAACGTCTTAGGAATGCCACAGAGAGAGACTTTAAAATTTGGCCCCAATTTGAAATTTAAACTTCGGAAAGAGAAGATTTTAAGCCAAAAATCAGAAAAAACAGCCAAAAAATCGTCCGGTTATTGGCCCGCTAGAAAACATTTAGCATACGAAATGGAAAACCTACACTAACGAATTTAGTTTACTTAATCTACGTATTAGTCAACTTTTCAAGAAATTTCGATATTGAGGAGATATATGTAGAAAATTCGCGAAGTGGCCCCCCTGCAACGACTATGCTGACGATTGGTAGGCAATCAAAATTTCGTTGACCTTTGATTTCACAAGATTAAGCTAAGTCTACAAATTGGCATTGTTGGATTGAATTGCTCAAGCTTCAGATTTCTAAAGCTAGCTCTGCGAAATTGCAAATCAGACATGCCACACCTCCCTTAAAGGGGGTGGCTCGTCGCATTTAAGGGGTTTTCGCACTAGCCAAATGTCGCACAAGTAGATAATCGTTGGAACAACTTTACTTCTCTTTAATGTATTAAAACAAAAAACCTGCATCCTAAGAAAAATCAAATTAACGATGGCTCGTCCAACAGAAACGTGCTAACAGATTGACGGAATTATTTTTCAAAATGTATATCCTCCCTGAGTTTTCACAGTTCAATCAATGAATGTCATAGGCTCACGTTCTGTCCGGTTAACTTTAAATCAGGGAATCATTTGTGTACTTTTAAAAACTCAGGGAGGAGATACATTTTGAAAATTTGCTTGTTGTCAAAAATGGTATCTCCTCTCTGAGTCATGATTTAAAATTAACCGAAACGTGAGCAGAATCGTCTTGTTGATTTTGGAAAAAAAATTTCTCTTGATTTGGCGTCAGGATCACCAAAAAAACAGTAAATTTTGACCCTATGTAACTAGAGCAAAATACATTTTTGGTGATTCTGAAGCCAAATCAGAAAATTCCCAAAAACTCAACAAGGCGGTCCGCTCACGTTCTGTCCGGTTAATTTAAAACATGAATATGTGAACCTTAAAAACCAGGAGGAGATACATTTTGAAAAAAATAATTCCGTCACTTGTAAGCAACAGTTCTGATGAACGAGCCATCCGTTAATTTGGATTGTTTTTTAAAGGATGCAAGATTTTTGTTTAAATACACAGAGGGGTAAAAATTGTCCCAACGATTGTACTGTGCAGACAATTGCTATCGAAAACCCCTAAATGCGACGATAAGGGGGCTAAGGTGGCCGGGCATTTTGACAAATACGGAATATGGGGCTCTGATGAAAAAAAACTTTTACTGGGTGATATATTCTCTCAAATATATCTCAAAGTAATGTTTCATAATCCAGGCAACTTGTAACTACAAAATTTTCGAATAATATCTTTTTATAAGAAAATTTTGAAGTTGAATTAAAACTTTCGAATAGAGAATTTAAAAAGTTTCAAAACATTAATAAAATGCCTTATTTTTTAGTTAAACTTTTTTCAATATTGTATCAAAATCAAAAAAAATACTCTTTAAAATGGCCACTTAACGTTTTCTCGAAGGCGTGACCTCAATTTTTTAGATGCTAATTTGTAATAATCATAACGGGATATAAATTTAGCACCCTTTCAGTTGGGTCGAATGTTCCTCGAAAACGGCTCATCCGATTCAAAAATTTTTCAAAATGGTCTACGTCAAAGGTTAGATGCTGGCAAATAGACTATTTTCGTTACCCTGTAGATGTCCGGTATAACCGGGACAGACCGTATAATCGGTTTCAAGAAATTGGCCAAGTGAAAACGACGTTCAGCTAAATTCACGGGGTAACTTGGAAGAAAAATGGTGATATTTTTTTGTCACGTGACACCATCGCGGTGTCAAATTAACACAGTTTCCAATATAAATGAATGGAAAGATAACGACGCGATTACAGAACGCAGGGGAACTTTCGGAAAGAAAAATTCGGTGATATGTTTTTTGTCATAATGACACCATCTGCGGTATAAATGCACTTTTATATATATTGAATGAAATCAAGAATAGGACCTGATATTCTGAACCAGGAGTAACTTTTGAAGAAGAAAATATTTTGGTGACATTTATTTTTGTCACTGACACAAGTCTGCGGTGTCAAATTACAGCAATTTCAGATATATTGANAAAATTGATCACTAATGGGTTATTTTGTTTTTGATCATCTGTCACTATTCGGGCATTTCAGTTAGCAAGCGATTTCAATGTTCTAGAAAAAAATATCCAGAAATAATTTGGTGTTTTTTTTAATTGCAAACGATTCCCGAGGTGCTGGATGGTCAGATGCAATTGAAAAAATACCGAATTTGCGACCGTGGTCGAAAATAACTACTGCACCCACAATCCCCTTAAGGAGATTGTGGGTGCTTCCAGCAATATGCTGGAGAAAAATAAGTCCTTTTTAAAACTCAAATATCATTTGTGAGAATTAAGTGAACGTTTGTTTTCCCAATTGTATATTGTAGTCCGTAACCTTGAAAAGTCAAAAATTGATTCATTTTTAGAAAATATTATCATATTATCATACTATAATCATACATATTATTATACATGTATTATCATACATATTTATCATACTTTAAGTGCATAAAACCTAATTTCTGCTTTTACTCTCCATTGAGCTATCTCATGATATTTGCTATCATCAAAAAATATTATATAAATTCATCTTAATTCGCCGAAAATTATTTTTGAAAATTGCTTGCTATAGTTAAATATANATATAGGCAAAATGGAAAATTATTTAGAAAACGGACTATTTTTCACGAACGCTGTATGCGATTTTCTTCTCTTTTTAAGCTTAATATTCATTAAAGGAATTATAATTATTTCTGTCAGATTCTCGCAATCACTTTTTTATGCAATTTTACTGCACGCTATTATCTCATTGATTAGGCTAAAATTGAAATATGGAAAGAAGAGCAAAAATCTTAACAATTATTACATTGAAATACTTTCATTTAGTGTAACTATTTCCTGTGATTATTATTCTTTGTAATTTGAGACTATCCTATGTCTAAAATTGTGAAATAAATAAAATATTTGTTGCAAGCAATCCATATTCTGGAATTCAGTTTATTCGACTAGTGATACATTTTGTATGCTTGCAATGATATTTCTCTGTGCTAGATGTCGAACAAGAAATAATACCGAATTTGAGACCGTGTTCGAAATATACGCAACTCCCTTTAAGGGGTAGGTCCGAGCTAAGTTTGGTCTGAAAACTTGAGTTTAATATAAACTGCCCTTGAAAAAATTTTTGGTCGCAGTTCTCGGATTTTTGAAAGTAGTTCAGCCCATAGGGCGCCCAAAGTCGACTTTTCGAAATGACAAGGATGGTTTATATGATCGATTCATTTAATTTTGTGAACGGTGTGACTGCGCAGCCTAGTAATCTTTTAATATAATCAAGTACAGTGTTTTTGTTTTGATGTTAACGCACGTTTATGTCGGAAAACGGGTGTTTTTTTATCCAGTTTTTTGAGCAGGTTTTTTTTTGAAATAGATTTTTTTTTACCTCGGAGTCGTTTTATCTTGACTTCTCCTCCTGTTAAGTATAATCAAGCCAATTTTTTTAAGGGCTGCTAGAACAAAAGTTTGGAAACCTCTTTGCGTTGCGATCTTCTGCGTTTGAGCGTCAGAACCTATCAGTAGGTTAATTTGAATCATATGATTGTAGTCATAAATTAAAGTTTGAATAAAACTTGTAGATTCTAATAAGAAGGTTTGTATCACGAATATTGTATTAGATCTAAACATTCGGCCCATTAGGTGTCTTGATGGTAGCAAATGAATTTGCGCGCTTCAAAGAACTCATTTTATCAAAGGTGCATATGTTAGACATCATCATTTTGCTGTGATGAACTTCCTGGATTTCCGTTATTTATACTCCTGATAATCCACATGTCGCACAATTATTGTTTAGGGTTGGGTAGGGGATCGTGATCTAGTCAAGTGTTTAAGGTTACATCTTAGTGCTAATGAATTCAATTTGGAAAATGCCAACTTAAGATTCAGAAGTTTTGTAAGCGTTTGTTTTATTGAATGATTTCAGAAAAATTTTCACGCAACACTCGATGACAGCGAGTCTTGTAACGAGCTCCGTTATACAAGGAGGTACCTGACGGTGCAGCTTCATCCAGAGAATTTAACATGGTTTGATGTTCAGTTGTGAAGATGAATTTTGAATACTAATTATTTCTATTTTCTGGAAACATAGAACTTCTATTCTAACTCGAAATCAGAACTTAGAGTGATTTTTGAGCCCGAATACGTCTTCATCAGGATAGTTGATACCGTAAAATTTACCTAAAACCGTTAAAGTTAAGGTGGTTAGTTTTCAGTTGTTACATTTTACTTTTCCTGACTTTATTTAACTAGATTCCTGCCAACTCGTGGAATTTGCTCGCAAACAAATCGTTTGATTAAATTGTCCTTGAATGTTTTCATGTTCTTGTATATTTGTAATAGAGATGCATTGTATTTTGTCAAAACATCTAAAGAATAAAGTATGTTTTTTATGTTTGTTCTGTTACACAATCGATCTGATTTCTTTTAAAGCCAATGGATTACCAAGAGGTAAATCTAGTATTTCATTTGCATTTTTAGTTAGCTTCCAAGCGGTTCTCTTGTTTATTATTTCCAGAGCGATATTCAAGGCTATTTACATAGTTGCGCTGGAGGGCGCTAGACCAGTAGCGGTGCGAAAGCCGCGGACCAACCTTTTTTTCTTGGTCCCGAAAACTGTAGTTACTATACATTGTTTTTCAGCATAACTTTTTTTGCTGGACCGACTACTCCTTAAGGGTGGTTTGTCGCAATGGGTTCGTAAGTAACATTTTTCAAAAAAAAATGTTAGTTTTTTTTATGAATTGTGTCTTTTTATCTCAACTGGTCAGGGGGGAAGCCTTATTTTGTATGAAATAAGTTAAAATTTATCATATTTTTGGAAAAATAAAAACACGATTCATAGAAAAATGAGAAAAAATTCACATTTACACGTTTCGAATGTGTAACTTTTAAATCCAGGGAGGAGATACATTTGAAAAAATAATTTAATCAGTTTTTAAGCACGTTTCTGATTGGACAAGTCATCGTCCACTTTCGATTTTTTTAAGATGCAAAGTTTTTGTTCAAATAAATCAGAGAGGTAATGTTTGGTCCAACGATTTGTACTTTTTCGAAAATTAGCCATTGAAAACCCCGTTTTTGGCCTTAAAATGTGACGACCACCCCCTTAATGAAATTAGTTAGGCAATTTTGGAGACGTAGTGTTTGAGCGTGTTTCGGTGATGTATGAGAGGAAAGATATTCAGCCAATGATAATTTTGAAATAGTTGAAACGCTCTGTACGTGATTTAACTCAGCCACAAAAATTCTTACCGTGTCGAAATACTCCCAAGACACAAAACCTGTTTACTAAACAATTCACGAATATCCCCTATTCACCCTTTTGTGAATATCCCGGCCCTGATTAGGAACCGTAGTGTGTTTTTAAGTAGTGGGGCCGGGATATTCACAAAAGTGTGAATATGGGATATATTATTAGTGTCAATAGTAATAATTTATTTCAAATTTTCATTTTGGAGAAAAGACATCGAATTGCCGTTTGGTACATAAAAATAGGAATTTTATTTATAGGCTCTTGTTCCAGCTCCTTAAATTTTGAGGATGACGATCGAACTGAAGATTTTGAAGACGAAGACACTACAGAATTAACCGCAACTTTGACTACGGGCACGGCCAAGGAAATAATACCAGAACCAACATCAGTTTGGCGAGCTCGATTTTGTGAGGACCAAAAAGGCTCAACGGACACAATGGCAAACACCGAATCTATCGATGAATTTTCAGTTGATATTGTACCGGAAATTAAAGATTTAAGGGATCAAATGTACGCAGAAGAAACGATTGCTGTGGTCTCACTAGGCTACGGGATCATTAAAATCTCCTTGTTTGAAGTTAAAAATATTTTATTAGTCCTGTGAACCCTACAATGTTATCCAAATTAGTTTTTACTGTGGCAAAGATATGTCCCCAGGGGACAGTCCCCTTTTCAACCATAAGGCCTCTCCGGAGCCGTTTATATTTTCGATTTTGGAATTGACTCATCTGATTATTTTCTTAAAAACCTCTTAATGACCAGAAATATTTCCAAAAACACAACAAAAAATTGGTCGGACCATTTTGAGCTATCGAAGAGCTCAATCGGATAAGTCGTTTTTAAGAGACATAATATAAACGGTGTGGATACCCTATTAACTAATAAAGGCATTTTGGTTGAGTAAAGGATAAACCAGCAATACCTTATGAAAAATATATTTCGGTTCGCTTCATTTTGAGTTTGATGGATTTAAGCGATATCCTTTTCGGAACGGAACTCCATCTCAAAAACGCTTACTATCTCTATAGCGCGTGTTCGAATCCCACTAATGTTGTCTTAGTGATTATATTGAATATGATTATAGACAAGGGTCTTGATAATGGAACCGCTGAATTTTATCGGTGTGTAATCTCTCAAGCAATCACTTAGACAACATCAGTGGGATTCGAACACGCGCTGTAGAGATAGTAAGCGTTTTTAAGATGGAGTTCCGTTCCGAAAAGGATATTCGGTAGATATCATGGGTTGACACAATCGGATCCGTTTGGTTGGATTGGATAAAAATACCGATTCGATCTGTTTTTTTGAGAGCCACTGATCCCATAATCGCACGTACAGTCAGAAAATCGTATTTAAAATAATTTTAAAGTTATAAATTTTATTGTTCGAATTTTTCATCCCTCATCAGAAGACCCTCGAGGAAATAAGTTGGGATCTCTTAGCTGGTTTCATTCAACAATCGAATTTGAAGATGAAAATGAGGATGAACCCGAAGAAAGTTTAACAGAAGAATTTTTTCCAGAGCAAACAAATTCGCCGCCTCAAATTGAGCATTCAGAAGAAACGGCAGGTTCAAATTTAGAATTTACTCCAAGACTTTCTCTTCAGTCCTTGACACAAGATTCTATGGAAATGTATAGCTAGGGTGTGAACTGAGAAAATTTAAATTTTTTCTATTTGAAGATGCTTCAAAAAAAACGGCACTACAAAATGCTTTGCGGTATTTTCATCGGATAAAATTGCATCGGAAACACTCGGATTTTTAGTAGATATCCGAAAAGTGTGGTGGTTGATGTTTTCACGATTTTTATCGAAAAATTTCAATAAAAGCGCAATTTTGTGTCAGTATAATTTTCCAAACAAAAGTGAGTCTCCATATTAAATAAGCTGTCCAATTTGGATAATCCGTCGTTTCAAAAAACCGATATGTAACGATTTGGACAGTCCAAATAGTTACATATCGGTTTTTTGAAACGACTTATCTGATTGAGTTCTTAGACAGCTCGAAATAACCAGACATATTAAGAAAAAAATTGGTTTTGAAAAATGTAGCGATTCGAACCAATAGACCTGTCTGATGTTTCTCGAAATATGTAGGGTAATTTTAAGCTATCTAAAAACTCAATAAAATAAGTTGTTTCCAAAAGCCAAAATGTAAACACCCTTTTAACTATTAAGAGTCACTGTGGTATGTCTATGGTTTCAATAAATCAAAATAATTAAGTAAAATTAGTCAACAATAGGATTCAATGATAAAAGGGATATTTTAATCATTTTCTGGTCACTAGAATAAGGAAAGAACCGCAAAACTTTATTTTTGCTAAGTATCATTTTAATTTTTCTCAAATTTTAGCCCTTGAGAAAATATGACGGTCAGTACAAACAAATTTTCAAAAATGTTTTTGTACTGAACATAATATTTTTTCAAGGACTACAATTTGAAAATATTAAAAAAATCTTTAGCAATTTTTTTTGTGGTTCCCACCTTACAACAGAAGGCTGATAATTAGTTTGGTCAGTTATGTTCGTACCCTATGTATAGCTCTGAATATGATCTTGATAGTGACGAGGGAAGCATCGAACTTTACTCTGGCCCTCAATCTCTCATTGATGTTGGCTCGGATATGAGCTCTCAACTGCCCTCTAGTTGCGGTAGTTTTGATACAGTTATTGACAAATCAGAATCTGAGGCAAGAGATGAAGTTTTTGATAAAAGTCAAGACGATTCGGAAGATAGTCAGAAAAGTTTCATCAAAAATTCATCAAACACTTCTTCGTTTGATATTTCACCAAATGAAAAAGTTGGAGAGAAGTGCTCGTTTGGTGGAGAGAAATGTGAAGAACTGGATGACTATGCCGAAAAAACGATGCCCTTGAGAAGTATTCCTATTATACATTTTCCGTGTGATTTTGATGATGAAAGTGTAGGGTTACTTATTGTTGTTACGAATACCGTATAAAAGATATGATTTATAAAATATGATATATTATTTATCCCGTTTGCTCTATCAATTACGGGGTCCTATGGTCATTTTTGCCATTTTTTTAGCCAAAGTTTATATATAATTCGGCTCTTGAAAACGACTGGTCCGATTACGTTATTAGATAGCTCAAACTGAGCACAAATATCTAGTGATTAATCAAATAAAAAAATTTGTTCGAATCGGACTTTTTTTTCTATTATTTTCTTAGATTACTGAAATTTTTTAATTATCAGTTTTTGTTAAAAAATGGAAACAATGTTCTGATTCGGACCTTTTTTTTTATTTATTTTGCACTCAATATTTATGTTCAGTTTGAGCTATCTAAGAACTTTATTGTTTTCAAAAGCCGAATTATTTTAAAATTTTGTCTTAAAAATGGCAAAAAATGAACATAGGACCCCGTTATTAATATTATATGTTTTGATTTATATCGCAAATTGAGATTCGCAATATTTATGTGAACATATCAAAAGTTGCGTAGGTTTTCACGCCGATTTTCGTCTATGATATAAACGTGTATCAAACGGCCGCCTTATCAGATGAGATAAGTCGGGCCACCAAGAGGTGACAAAAATGTTTCGACTGGCCTTTCTTTTTCTAAGGCTGAGAATCTGCTCTTAGGCTATTTTTACTTGGCGTTTCATCGGCGCAGAAGAGCAGAAACGCTCTGTTAAACAATGAAGGTTCTAATTCTTGAACAATCTAAGCACTTTGGTGGCTTGGAAATTTGTCCATCTTAAAAAATTACCGACAAAATTACTCAAAATTTTTTTATAAAATTTTTAAAAGAAAAGTTTTCGAAGAAGCCTTCAATAATATTAATTAAAACTCATCATAATATATTATTTATATATGATCAGGAAATTGAATGACAAAAAAAAACTGAACTTTTAATCTCATAAAAGTTTGTTATACATTTTCGGCCACATTTCCAAGAAATGAAATTCTCGAAAATGCCTGTGTTCAAGGTTTTTTTTTATTTGATCTAATCCTGGATCCCAAAAATAACTTGAATTGTACGTAATCATGACCCAATTTAAATTGCTTTAAATACAGCCGGTATGGTAGTGAATTTAAATTCAGAATTTTTATGAGAGAATAAAAAATCCAAGCTTACAATTCAAATAAAATTAAAAATTCAAATTTCATTTAAAAAAGTTAATTTTGAGAATGATATGTTGAGCATTGACAGATTTGTCTGTGCACCGACAATCGAATCGTATAAGATATCTCAAAGTGTTTATTGTGACCAAAAGTTCTTTCGTGGGTGAATAGACATATTGTCGCTGCTAAGAAAAGTTTAGATTTTAATTATTAAAAATTAATAATGCACTTAAAACTGTAAATTTTGGTAGACATTTTTAAAGTGTCATTTTAATGATTTTAATATCTCCGAAATTAATTTGTTAAAAAAATAAAAATTAAATTTAAAAATTAAAAAAAATCTCTAACTATTAATTTTACTTAATTATTAGAATTTTGTGAAAGTGTTGCATTTTTTGACAAATAATTATGAATTATGTTGAATATTTGAATGTCGTTAACCCTCACCTGTACGAGATGTCCTACCCCCCCCCCAACCTGCACGAGAGTGTTTCAGAACACAAACATAGTTAGACTGTCCATAATTTATATGGACTAATTGAAATAATGGGTGGGTTGTTTCGAAATTTCTTGGAAGTTAATAATATATAGGAAAATGAAAAAAAATTACGGAAGAACATTTTGGTCGTCACATGATCAAAATATAGCGATTTCTCAATACTGCCAACTAAAAAAGCTCAATAGAGAAATTTTGTCTTATTCATCGGACTACCGGTAACCGGAAATCTTCTATATAGGTATTTTCAGTATAAAATTGAAAAAAAAACCAAAACTCGTTTTTTTCTTCAAGGAATTCATTAAAAGTATAGTTCAAGCAGTAAATGTGTAGACGATCATGATATAAGAAGAATCACACATACAGATTTAACTTTCCGGCTGATTTTACGACAAAAATTTAGGGCTCATCGCNATTCGAACCTACGAAAAATAACATTCCGGTTAATATCCGGTTAACCGGATCTCAAATTAACTTAATAAAATTTCTCTATCAAGCTTTTTTAGTTGAATGCAAAAAACGTTTTTACATGTCGTCTATGGTTTTCCCGTAAAGCATTTTAAGACTTAACTAATAAACTCAGCTTTTCGCTTCAGATACCCCTCGAAAAGGTGTTAATTTTTTAGCGCCCACCTCGACTTGATTCCATAGGACAAAGTTGACGAAGCCAAAAAATTTGTGAGAAAAGAAGAATTTTGATAAGAAAATAGATAAGAAAATGATTCAACTATTGATATAAACTATAAAAAAGGCAAGGCTACGCCTTGCCTTTTTTATATGAGTATACATCAATACGACCAAAACTAGATTTGACTTCTGTTTAGTCGATAAAAAAATTATTGAAAATCGATTAAAAATGTATCGATGAAAATCGTAAACATCGCCATTTTCTTATAAATTATATTTATAACCCATGAAACTTTATTATGTTCATCAAACATATACATATTTCGTATTCACCGTAATAAAATTTTGTATTTTAACTTCCACAAGGCGCTTCTGTGACATGGAAAAATGAAGATGGAAGTGTCGCTGCGGTTTGTACTCAGAAAGATAATTTGAATGCTGAGGTTTGTCTTCATGATAAAGATCCAGACGACGAAATGAGGTAATAAGGCATTAATTATGCACAAAAGCATATTGGAAGGTAGGCCCGACAAAACATTTTTTGAATACGGTAGCTGATTTTTTGATATATTCTAGAAATTCATGAATAAAAATAATGATAAAATCCAAAAATTTCACCAAGAAAGTGTTCAAAAACACAAAAACGTTTTCGAAATTATGAATCGTTTCGCTTGTAGTTTTCGAAATACATTCGAAAATAATTTCAAGCTTTGAAGACAGGCAAAATATTTTCGAAAAATGCATATTTTTGGAAAACGAAAGATAATTTTTTTTCAAAAATTTTCCCGGGTTAGTTTCTGCACAGAAAAACGTCGAAAAAACAATGTGAACATTGTCACTAAAAAATCATAAAAATAACAAAAATTTCAAATGAACTGACGTGGAAATTTCACAGTAGAATGTAGATATGATATATTTGAAGATATATCATTCTTCGATAACAGTGATTTCAATTGAATTTGCACAGCAAAAAAATTTAAAATTTGAAGATTTTTTTTACTAATTTAAGAAAATAAGGATTTTTTAAAAAACTAACACAAAACATAAGTTTTCCTTGTTTTTTTAAGATATGTTATATGTTTTTACTTTAGTAAAACTAATATATATTGTTGAGCTTTCCATTTGTTACACTCATTTTCGAAACAAAGTTCTTTAACAGTAAAATACTTTCGCAAGATTTGCATCTGAGTTATTTGACAAAAACTCAACAAATGGTAATTTCCTGTAATTAATCTTTTTTGATTGAAAAATAACATTTAACTCCCGTAGTGCTCGTCAACTTGAGTTTGAGGGGACGCGAACGTCATTTTTTGTGTCGTGAAAATGAAATAAAACAACATGTGGCTAAAATTAAGGCTTGGCCTGACATATTTCACGTGACTAAATTCTCCAGTGATCTTCACATTTCCATGATTTTTTAGGCATATATATTTTACGTTCAAACAGCCTAGCACGAGTTCTCGAATTGAATTCCTCACATAACTAGGGTCAGTACCGAGAGATTTATCAACAAAACTAAACCCCTCAGCACTAATTCTTTGAGTTTATATGGTTAAACTTTGTCAAAAAAAAAAATTCCGACCATGAAAACATAACCCTTTTATTCTCACCCAAGCCCTATTTTTCGTCTAACAAACAGTTTTTCACGGTTTTCTACCATGTACACTAGGGACGAGTTAGGCTGTACGAAGTTATGACAATTATTACTTTAGAAGCATTTAAAATTATACATCTTTTATGAAATTGTGCGCCGATCACGATTGCTGATTTATTTTCAAAAATTAATTGCAAAAAATAAACAATATTTTTTGACCCTCTGAAATCTTCATGAGGACAGTTTTGTTTAAAATGTTTTTTATTGCTGAAAAATGTTTTTGTTGAAAAATGTTATTTTTGTTAAAAAATGCTTTTTTTTCTGAAAATTTATTTTTTGTTAAAAAATGTTTTCCCGATTAAATGTTCGTTCATAAATGATTAAAGGTCCTAAATTGCGATTAAACGGCATCTGGTCAGGTATAACCAGAAAGTCACTACGGGAGTTAATAAGCGGAAATTTTATAAGACTCAAATAAACTCACTTTGCAAAAAAAAGTCCGGGGGAATTTTGCCAACCAATAGCCATGCCTTTAACAAACAAAAATGCTCAAGATGCTCTTATTTGAGCTGGTTAAAATTTAAATGGTCCAATGGTCAAAAATTCTTATTTCTAGAATCCAAACTGAGCTTTATCTCGTTGCAAACATAAAGAAGGGTGAAGGATCGCGATATTTCTGTGAAGTAACGTACAGCACCGCTGTTGATGGTCAAAAAGCTGAAGAAACAATAAAAATAATGTACCCAGAAATTGGATGTATTGGTATTGCTGGCTCCGAATGTAAAGAATTTAAAACAGGGTTCGGTTGTATCGTACATGTGAATGAAAGTAAAACTTAAAAAATTGAAGAAAGATAGCTTGAACTGTAAAAAATTCATAAAGTGTCAATCTTTGTAATTGCTGAATATTTTTTTTACTTTTTTTAAACTGTTTTTAAATTTTGTTTGGGTGTGGGTGTCACTGATTAGACTTTTTTTAAGTTTTTCTGCAAGTTTTTTCGCTAATCTGGATAGAATGCTACAAAACACTTGCTCAACTTTAGGAATAAGTCTTTATGATCAATAAAGCACGAATTGTGATCTGATACTTGATACCTCAACAAGCCTTCACAAAAAACCCCCCATAGCTATCTCCTGCTACAATGTTCATAATTTTTTTCCAAAAGATGATAAAAGCTATCTCATCTGAAAGCATGGTTCGTATAGCTATTCCTAATGTTATCTTTTAATTTGTACAAAACTTGTGAAGGACTTTATCAAATCAATTTCAAAAACCGTTAATTTTTCTTCAGCAAATAAAACTCGCTATATACATATATATGTACTTAAATATTTTTTTTCTTTCAAAAATCGGTTGGATAAACGATATAGGAAAAAAAAGAAAAAAAGTTCTTAACTAATGATTGTAAATTAACATTGATTTTTCTGTGTAACCGAAATAAAAATTCAAAATTTTTTTACTTAATTAATAAAAACTCGGTTATTTAGTTCTTAATTTTTCTTTGTTTACTTCTCGTGCTTAGAGATTCCGCGCGCCGCTTTTTTAATAAAAAGTAATGTAATATTTGATAACAATGTCAAACCATGTGTCGTGTCATCGAAAGTATCTTTCTAATATTATGACGTTTTTCTAAACGAAAACACTTGCTTATCTCATACTTCATAAGAAACCTCATTTATGTTAATGAGGCTGACAAGTTTTAAATATATTTTTACTGATCAGTTTTTACGGCGAATTCAGTTTCACTATTTTTATTCAGATTTTTTTATAGATTAATTCACAATATAACTCGAAAAATTAACTTTTTAGTGTCAAAATAGCAATTTTTATCAGTTGAAATCGATTAATTGGTCATTCAGTTTTTCAAGTGACAAACCCTAATTTTTTTGGTTAAAACTTCCCCTTGAGTTTGGTTTCCATTCCTCGTACTCTCTCCAAAAACGCATTTTGGGGAAAAACTGAATGTGTGCTTTAACTTTATTTCACTTTTATCATAAATTCAACCGTCAAAAAGATGACGTCACTAAAACTCCAGTTTTTGACACCCCAGTTGCGATTGCAAATAAAAACCCATCAAGTGAAAGTCCTTCATTCACAAGTTCTTCAACAGAATTGCCTCACGATACAACTGATGCCTCACATGCAAGTGCACTTTTAGGAACAGCGACGGGAATTGTAATTTTTGCAATTATTGTGATTTTGGTTTGGTTTATTCGGAAAAAGACTATGGCAGAAAGTGGAAGTCAAGCAGCGAATGACAAGGATACTTACGCGGTAAAAATTTATTTTGATATTTATTTATTTTATAAGAATCAGAGCAAACTTTTTTGACCTCATTCAGAATTTTGAATCAATTTTGAGCAAAGTTAAAAAAATTAACACAGTCGCTAAAAGATAAATTATAGGACCACGAGTGGCGCGCCATGGCGGTCCGCCACTGAGACAGCTTTAAAAAATAATTTTCCGAATAAAACCTCTGATGCTGCGGTGTAGATCGGCTTCAAATCCGATTGTCAGAATCTCGAAATTACCCGAGTGTAAAAATTACGGAAAATATTAATTTCAATTTTTTCAAGGAAACTCATGTTTAAACAGTCGCTGGAAACCGAATCGTTTTACCCAATAAATTTCAGCTTTTCTTCGTTCTCCGAAAAAGACTGATTTTCAAACCAAAATAAAAAAAATAATTTTGTTAATTTTTGACGATTTTCTCAACGACGAACAATAATAATTTGTAAGCAATTTTTTTCTGCAGCTGATTGTATTAAGAGAAAAAATTGTTGGAATTTTAACAAGAATTTGTCTTTTCGATCAACAACTAGGTCAGAGTAAAATTTGAAACAATTAAGAAGTATGATTTTTACAAAAATTCTTATTTTCGTATTAATATCGTTATTTCACAGGCATGAAGTCGGCAATAAAAGAAAGTTTCACTTAGAAACAATTTTCACTCTAAAACCTCATCACATTTGACCAAATAACTCAAGGGCCTTGAGTCAAATTCTTTAGTAATGTTTGTCTTCGAAATGTCCTCTTTAATCGTTTTATCCTCTACAAACCCAAAAATTTAGAAAAAAAATTAGCCTAAAATTATTGCGGTACCAGTTTCTGGAGTTGAATTTTCAAAAAAATTGCCTTTTTTCGCAATTTATCTCGCTCGTCGCTGATTGGCTGTTTAAAATACAGCTAGCTTCGTGATTGGCTGAGAGTTTTTGATGGTAAATTTGTCCGACTATGAGTTTGTCAATCTTTTAACACTTTAAAATGACCCACGGTGCCACTCTACAATATACTTAGAAAAAAAACCAAAGCGATCAGGTTTCATTTTTTTCTCAGAAAAATCGTCATTTTTCATCGATTTTGACGTTTTTTGGATATTTCAGGTTCCTGTAACTCGATTTTTGTTGAGAATTCAATTTTAAAAAAAATATGAGGATCACCAGTGTAATCAGGCGCACATTTTAAAACCTTCAATTTTTAATTTTGAGAAACTTTTTTTTTAACCAATCAGAAAGCCATTTTTTCTCAAAAATTTTTGGTCATTTGACCTCGAAATTTTTTTTCCTGACCCACAGTTGACCGAATGTACTTTTTGAATTTTTAAGTTATGGCCTAGACATTAAAAAGGCGAGTGACCTGGGACACCCTAAATCAGATAAAGTAAAAAATAATACAAAAATTTTGTTCGAAGTAATTTTTTCAATTAAAATTTCAGGCTGAAATTTTCAGCAATATTCCAAAGCGAAAACCGGAATGTTTTGTCAGTTCTTTTTACTATTCGAAATTTTCAAGTTAGAAAAATCTTTATTTTAGGAGGGAAAACAAACCACAGAACAAACAGATGCATAAATCACACCACAAATCCGTGAAATCATCCAAATTAACTAACTCAACTGAACTCAAGTCATTTTTATGAAAAACTAATATTGAATCTTCCTTGCTGTGAGAAACTATAATTCTAGAAATAAGAATATGTTATGTTCTCTTTCCGATATATGTGTGACGGCTAACTGGCTATTTCAACTTGACACAATTTTATAATAAAAAAATTCAACAGTCTTTCTTAACTCCCATAGCCCATATGTTTTATTGTTTTACACTGTGTATATCACACATGAAATTATAATTGGAAAATATCAATCATCAAAAATTCGGAAATTTTGATTTTTTTTGTGGTAAATTTTATCAGGTTATTATTCAAGAAATAACTTTCATTTATTTTTTTTGAGATAAATCAAAATTGGCACTGATACCGATGAGAAGCAATTTTCTTGACAAAACATTAGCTAATTCCGCCCTCAATATATTCTAAAATATTTTTTTCAAGTGAAATCCGGAACAGACTAAATAATCCCTAAAAATCCACCTTTTTTAAATAATTCGTCAGTAGCCCGCAATTTTCGCTTCTTTCATCGAAAAAGAGCAATTTCGAGCAGATGCGTTTTCGCTTATTTCTGCCCTCAAAATTTGCTGAGCATTTTTCGTCACTTTCCCGTCGATGCTTAAATAAATAGCGAAACATGTTGAAAAATTTTATTTGTTAATCCCTAAATCTCATTTTTTCTAAAATACTTATGTCGGATAGAAACACATTTTACGGGAAATGCATTATTCCTAATAGGAATTTCCTATGCAATTTTCAGTATGAAGTCAAAATGTAATATAATTTTTTTCAAATTTATTAATTGGATTGCAAGAAATTGGATTGGTTTTTATTGGAATTGAAGGATCGGATCATATCGGTTTTCCGATCTGATTCAATATTTTTGTAATTTCGGTATCAGTTATCCGCTCGGATACGATACAATTGTGATTTATGGGTCAGTCAATCCGATATCCCCTGTTAACTTATGTGAATTTAGGCAGCTCATAGGCAATTAAAGTGTAAAATTGCCTATCGAGCTGCTTAATTGTTGGACTTATGTGCAGATTAGTGAAAATATCACTTTTACGTTAAAAGTTTTAACGAAATAAAATTGATCCATAATTTTTTCTTGAGATAAAATTCATTTATTTTTGTAGTCAAACTTAATGTTCGTTTTAATTGTGTTATTCGACTCACTTTGCTTACAAAATCAAAAAATAATATTTAAAAAAGAATTAAATATATTTTATAAAAATAAATGCAAAATAATCTATTTTTATTAATTACGTAGGCAAATAAAGAAAATGTATTTGTAAAACTGCTGAGAAATTAATTTATCTTTACATGCGTATTCTTCTAGTATTATGCGCAGAGTCCTATTCCCCAATAAGTTTTTTTCCAAAAAAAGTTTGTCCTAATTATAATAACGTAGACTACGTTACGTAGTATACAGGGTTTCAGATTTTTGCTTTGAATTTAATTTTTAACGTCGCGTTTATTGTTCGGAATTATAAATATTATAAATTGTGCACTTAGTTTGGATCAAAAGGAATGTTGCTATTCGTACTGATTTATGGATTGCAAAAACTATCTATCATCGTATTGCCACGTCAAGAATGTGAATTTCACCATCAAACTTAGCGGATTAATCATGTATTGAAAATGTTAACGGATCCGAAATAGTTGACGACTGTAAAATGTGTCACGAAATTGTTGCGATTATAAATTGCAAAACGTAAACTTGTCAAGAAATCCGTACAGCAGATTGCAACATCTGAAAACATGCGCTGTTGGAAAAAGATTATATTTTTACTTTCACAGGCGCGTTTGTTTTTTGAAACACAGATAGCGAATAATGCTTAGTTTTTTTATCAAATTATCAAAAATTCACTTTTGATAACGAAATACAAAACATATCTATTACGGGGTCCTCTGGTCATTTCTAGCCACTTGTTTGGACAAATTTTTAAAACAATTCGGCTTTTGAAAACGACTCATCCGATTAAGTTCTTTAATAGCTCAATTATGAGCACAATTATCTAGTGAATAAGACGGTAAATAAATAAGTCTTCATCATATCTTTTTTTGTAATTTTTTTTTGAGATTACTGAAATTTTTTAATTATCAGTTTTTGTTGGAAATTTTTTGAAACAATGGTCTGATTCGGACTATTTTTTTGTAATTATTTTTCTCTGAATATTTGTGCTTAGTTTGAATTATCTAATAACGCAATCAAATGAGTCGTTTTTGAGAGCCGAATTTTTTAAAAATGTGGGCTGAAAAAGTGGCTAATAATGACCAGAGGACCCCGTAATTGATATTAAGCTGTATAAGTCTTCCATTTACGAATTTTTGCCAAAATGACGAAAAAATTTTAAATTTTTTTCTCACAATATATAGCAAATATTCACGTGAATACGGGAGTGAACCTTAACATAATGTTACATAATACAATTTGTAAAAAGCATTTTATCACTCTCAAAATGCAAGTTAGTTATATGTGTTTTTAAAACTCATTTTTTCCCCCTAAAGGGCCAACAAAAATTTTATTTCTCTAAAATTAGTTTTTGTTCAGTGGCGATTAGCTCGTGAATGCAAGGAAGTTTTCATCAACGGTTTAAATTTAGTCTGTAGAGTTCCGGGTGTACACCTAAAGTATAAGCTCAAAATTCCTGAAATCAGGAGGTTCGAAACATCCAAAGTTATTATTTATTTTATAGCAAACCAAAGGAACTCCAGTGTTATTGTTGATGTGAAACGCCTAAATTATTGTTTAGTAAATTATACTTTATACTTTTCAAAATAGTGGCAAAGTACATACGTATATTCTCGAGATTATGTCTTGAGAAAAAGTATTAATTTTCGGACACGATATTTGACAAAGAAACTTCTAAAATACATGTTGACCTATAAATAAGGGAATTTTTCGAAATGTAATCCTAAAAGTACCATTTTCAAGCCGTCATTTACTAACGTAAACTTCAACGGAGATTTAAGCGGTTACCGTGCTTGAATAAATTTTGGGCTAACTACCACTTGTGACCGTCAGTCGCGACTACACTCTATACAACACTGAGACGCGAGAGGTATTTGAGTGGTGCCCGAGCAAGATAAGCTCTGAAGGTTATATGTTGAATGATGAAAAATATTATTGCTATGTATTTCGTGTTTAGTTACTACAGAATAATGTGACAATGAGAAAATATAATTTATTAAATATGAAGTTATTTGTTGAAGGGGGTCGGTGCATTTTGACAAATACGGATATGGGCCCTTGATGAAAAACTTTTTTCTGGGTTAATATATTTTTCTCAATATACCATCAAAGTAATGTTTCAGGATCCAGGCAACTTTTGTGATTACAGAATTTTCGAATTATTGATTTTTTAGAAAATTTTGAGTTCGAATTAAACGTTCAGAATTCGGGAAATTATGAATAATTTTTAAAAAAGTTACGAACATTATAAAAAATTGCCCAATTTTTCGTTAAAATTTTTTTTCATTAATTTTTTCAAATCAACGAAAAACACTATTCAAAATGATCACTTTAACTTTTCGCGTCACCACATATTTTTCATTTGTTGGGTTTTTGAGACATAAAATATATATTTTTTATTCTATCATAGATGGTTTTTTATCGACGTTTCGGCTTAACACCCATTATCGGTGTGAAAGGGAAAAAGTTTTTGTGCGAAAACGATGCGAAAAAGTGAGTCAGCAATCCAGCTTCAGAATTCGCGACATATTTTTCATATGCTATTTGAAAATCATATGACATTTTTTGGGATTTTTGGTCGAAACTATTTTGAAATATTTCGAAAATTGTCGTCATTGCTTGTTCAAACTAATTTTTTGAAATCACCGGCTGAAAATATTGCGAAAGCCACCTTTTATTTTCTTCAAATATGTCCTCGTTTTGTTACTTCGCTCTTGTTTACACTCTGAATCATAATTTTTGAAATGAAACTACGGTTTGGGAGAAATCCATCGAACCCTTCTTTTATCCAGAATTGAAAACAATTTATTTTACCGAAACTTGCCAAATTGGTAAGCCGACTCTACCACCGTTTAAAATTTAATAAATCAAACTCGTGAAAATTTTTTTTTCGATGTGGTAAATTTCAGTTTTATTCGTCTTTTTTCAAAATTTTCGATTTTGACATAGAAATTGTATAAAAACAAATAAAAAAAAATTTAAACGGTGGTCAAGACCGTTTTTAACGGTTACTAATTAATAAATAATAAAACATAAATTTTACCTAAATTTAGACACCTTTGATAGCAAACACGCGTTTTTGATTGTTTTTTCAAAAAACGATTTATAAACTAAAATAATTGATCTGAAAACAAATCAGATTATACGAAGTGAGCTCAAAAGTAGCAACTTTTGTTCAAAAAAGTTTTAATCCGAAAACTTTGAACTGGGAAAAATTTTCCCATCAAGAGAAAAAAAATAAAAAAAGTGCAAATCAAAATGGACCGACCCCCAAATTTTTTTTCACGAAATGCACATTTAGAATTGATCCGAGAGCTTGCGAAAATCTGGGCAGTTACCGATAATTTTATTGCTTCACTTTCGGACAAAATTAAACCGTTTGTACCCTAACTCTAGCAAAGAAATACTTTAAAATTATGACAAACGATCACCGTACCAAGCAGAATTCTGAATGATTTATTAGTAATTTCTCAATATTTTGACGAAAAAATTTAACCGGATTAAAAAAATAGAAGACGAGATATGATTGTTAGAATTCTGACTCGTTTTCTTACAGTTCATCGCTTTGCAAAAATAGCTTGAAGCTACGCATTCGGGGAATATCTATTTAAAGATAATTAAAACTGAACTTGAACAAAGTTTTCAATACTTACGCGGTGGCCCGTGTAGCTGGAGCTTGAATAAGCGTCAACACGAAACGTGCAATGTGAACTTAAAAAGGAGCTTCATTCACAAAATTGATATTTTGAATAATAATTAGTTAATTTGTAAAATTGCGGATTATTTTTGGCACGTAGACTACGACTCTTAGTCTACGAGTCATAATGACTTTTTAGCAACTCACGAACCACATTATAGTCTGTCAATAATACATCAAGCGTATAACCGAAGTTTACTTGTTAACAACATATACAGGGGGTGCTTCATATCACCGAATTTGCCAATATCACCGAAAAACCTTACGCAAGTTAACAAATTTTTGGTTTATTCATTCAAGTGGCAATATCGCCTAAATTGCGTGGGTTTTTATTACAAATTACTTTGAGTGCGTCATCAATGACGTCATATTTCAAAATTGAATTTCCCAAATTCATTCTTTTAAATTTTTGCGAAATTGGCTCACGCATTTGCGTAGTTCACTTTATTTGAACCTGTTTTAAAACTTCTCATAGAAATGAAAACCCAATCAAATAATGACGTCATGTCAAACGTCTAAGCATTATTAATTTTTGAGCAGAAAACTTTATTTTTCTCCCGTTATCGCCGAAAATGCCAAATATCGCCGAAAGTTTTTTGTCTGAATTCCTCCCATTGTACTAATTCCGTCGGGATTTTGAAACTGCCTTTACATTTTCAGTGACAAAGTTTAATAATATATATCAACAAAAAATTTAAACGGGAAAAATGGAATACGTGATGTTTTTTTTCGAAAATAAGAATTTCTTACTGAATCAGCAATTCTTATAAATTAATATTTGTATCAAAACTTTTCTTAATTTGACGCTGCGTGTAATAATTTTCTGCTAAACGAAGTTTCCGCGATAAACGGGAAACATAAATTTCAAAAAATGACCTTTGTTACCCAATAATTTTGTAACGTCTTATAAATAGGGAACCCACCGTGAGAAATGGATTTTGCTCTAACTTCGCCAGATTGACCGGTCTGGTGAGTTTTATGAAATTTTAATTTTTTTTAAATTTTGGTTCACCAGTTTTCCCGATATCGTGGTTTTTCATCAAAATTTGCTCATTTCAAAAAAAAATTTCTGAAAAAACTAATTTTTAGAAAATATGCAAGATTTAGCAAGAAAAAAAGTTATATCTCGCAAAACCTTAGAATCTCCTCATCAAATTGAATGTGCAAACTCGGGTCCGGAATCGTCCGGCAAAAATATATTTTTTCATGAAGCTCGGTCATCAATAATTCTCAAAGTTTAATTATCATCAGTTCATGCGATTGGCACG